>CM065052.1:102452354-103002354 GCA_032883995.1 Coronaproctus castanopsis | reverse complement strand
TTACACTATTGCGCGACGTATCTATTTCTTCTCGAGCCGACTTCATTATTCACATCTTTCACAGCCCTGATGCATGTTTGTTGGTCGCGTGCCATATTAAAAACTATTTCCTGTTTTTTTTTTTTTTTTTTTTTTTTTTAATAATTGGGCTTAGGTATTACCAAAATTACCCATTGTCAACACTATTTTCATATAAATATATAATACATAAGATAACAAAAGGAATACCAAAAAAACGAGTCGATGTTGGAGAGGGTAATTTATTTAGCTACCTATCAAAATGGGGGAATTTGAATATTTCCCCGAGATGGCGCTGTTGGAAGTTTAGGTCGACTTTCATCATTGTTAAAGTCATTTCAAGCGTTTTATATCTTACCTAATTAATAATTACAGATGAAAGTTGAAAAACGACAGCGCACTTCCGAATATGATAATTAGTGATAGTTCACGACGAAACGAATTTCTGTTAGAAATGAAGCCGTCAAATAACGAAAAATAGGACTTCAGATATTTCCCTCCTTTGAAAAATCTAATCCCAAAAGTAAAGTTTCCGCCCACCTACCGTCGGTATTGTAATCCTCGTAGATTATAAGCGATTTTCGTCGGGTCAGCAAAAAGCTTTTCGCGAAAGAAGAAAAAATTTTCACCATGCTGTTATCGAGAAGAAACGTTGCCATGTTACACGGATAACATCGTTTTTCGGTATGTCGTTAATCTGTTAATCTGTAAAGTTGAAAAACGAGACGAGTGTTTTGAAGATGAAAGAACGAATCAGTTAGAAAAACGGAAGTTAACGAAATCAGAAACGAATAAGAGCTTGTAGTAGTAATCGATGGTGACAAAATGTGGAAAACTTTCACGCTTGTTTCCCGTCAAAAGTTGTTCGAACGTTAAGAAATGAAAAATCATGTCGAACAAAAAGTGCCACGTCGGTAATTATATTTTTGCAGTAATGTTAATCCTAAGTGGTAGTAGAAGCAGTAGGAAAAGTAATAACAGAAGTAATAGTACAAGTTATATTAGTAGTAGTAGTAGTAAGAATAATAGTTGATCTAGTGGTAGTAAGTAGTTAATTGTGTATGATATTAGCAACAGTAGGGGAAAGTTTAAGGGGTTTACTATCTTTCTACCCCTTTCTCCCCTTTTTGTCTTTTGTGTTTCTCTTTCTCTCTATGTATATATATTTATTATATGTATGTATGTATGTATATATGTGTGGGTATTCGTATAGAAATCGTAAGATTATCTAAAGTAATCTATCTGTCTGCAACCATGGGACAGTATTTTCATGTCTTTCCGCGTGTCTGTGAGTCGGGCCTCCATTCGTATGATTTACATTTCACGCCTCGATTCCGACGACGAAATTTTAGCGACAAAGTTTAAGCTTCGATTGCACGAAACCGAAAATTTTATTTATTACGATTTTTAACACATCTCGGTCTCTATCACTCTTTACGCACACTGCATGTACTGGTAGCAAGTAGTACACTCTCTTATCGAGTCCTTTCCGTTATGCAAATTTTTTTGCCGTGGTAAAGAAATGAAAATGTCAATAATGGTAGCAGTGAAACAAATTGTGGAAACAGACCGACATCGATATAAATTATCATTATTGTTATTGATTATTTTATCTCATTTTGATGAAAAATGACAATGGAACATGATTTACATTCTACTAAATGCCTATGCTGTATGATTATATATATATATATATATATATATATATATATATATATATATATATATATATATATATATATATATATATATATATATATATATATATATATGGAAAAAGTGAGGGATAGAGAAATAGAAAGGGTTATCCACAATATAAACATACGAAGGTGTGTATGTACATGTATATATTTATCTATAAAATAAACAACAAAAAAGTAGTTAATATCACTAAATTTTGATAGAAAAATACCACAAATTTTTTCTGGTATTAAGCCATTACTGGGTGGACATAAAAAAAAATGAAATGTAAGAAAATGTTTAAAATATTATTAAAAAAGCAAAGCGAAGAAACATTTTATCAGATTATTTTATAACTATTTTTAATATTGTATATCTAAATTATTTTCTTACATTTTATTTGTTTTGTTTTTACCTTTTATATTTTTTATAAATTGCATATATTTTTATATTTTATTTTTTTATTTTCACTCTATAATGGCTTAAATCCTTGTTATTTTTTTTAGTAATTTTAACTAAATTTTTTGAAAAGAAAAAACTACATTCCACATTGTTCAAATTTTATATATATATATATATATATATATATATATATATATATATATATATATATATATCACGATGCACTTATATCAATCCAATACTGGATGTATGCGTTCCTCTTTTTATTCCATGTGTAGCGATCACGGGTCTCGTTTATCCATTTCACACCGGATGATCTCTGTATATCGTCCTACCACCTTGTATCCGGCCGACTGCGACTTCTGCGTCCTTCTCTTGGAAGCCATTCTATTATTCGCTTCGTCCACTTGTCATCGTTTCTTCTTGCTACATAACCTGCCCAATTCCATTTCAACTAGAAAATTTAGTCTGCTGTCTTATCCGCGTGCTGGTTTTCCTGGTATGATATCTTGATGTCCAATATTAATCTTTCGCGGGCTCTCTGTGTCACTGCAAGTTTCTTAACGACATACTTCGTTAGGCTCCCTGTTATGCAAGCACCGAAAGGATGCACGTATACTTTATTTTTTAATCTGTTAGGTATATCTTTATTTTTGAGGACAGTACTCAACTTTCCAAAGCTATCCACGAGAAATACGTTCGTCTTTTAATTTCCTTACGCATTGCTTCCTTCTCTGCCGTAATAATTTGACCTAGGTGTATATATATATTCACTGACCTGTATCAGAATCCGGTCATCTAATTTTATTTGTAACTTTTGAGGTATATTTGTCATGGCCTTCTTTTTGTTAATATTTATGGTTAATTATATATAAAATTTACCGAATCGAATAATATGTATGACAAAACAATGGTAGCATGCAAAATTAGCTTATTGCTGTTAGTAACAATAATATATATGTACTTAATTTTAAATAATTCAGACGAAAAAAAAAAACAAACCAGAAAATAAGATAATTTTATCGAGTTTAAATATTTACATGTACAGTATTTATATCAAATTGCAGGAGGTGGTTATATTTGCTGTACTTATATTATTTCTAATGTTATTTAATTTATGTAAATAATATTTTAATAATTTACTGTAATCTTTTATTTTTATAACGCATTATCACGTTAAGAAATAACTTATTTATTAGTTTATATTTTTGTTAATATATCATGTTTTACTTGAAATTCATTTAAAATTTTTTATATCAAACCGTTTGAAAAGTACTAAGACCTTACGATATCAAAAATTATTTCGTTTTTTAGCATTAAGGATTAAATATTTTTTTAAATATAAAATTCAATTGGTAATATCTATACTACGGTATGTGACGTATTATATTCGAAGCAGTAATATATGAGCAAGTTAAATTAATTAGAAATTAGTTGCAGTTTACATTATATATTTGATTTTTAGAGAGTCGCTTGAAAAGGACACTAACAATGTGAATATAATAGCTGTACTATTGAGTTTATTATTGTATAATGAGATTTAAAACGAACCGTGCAACTCACATATGGTCGTAGAAGAACGCTATTTACACAGCAAATCCTCTAATCTGGATTTATTATATCGTCTGTGTAATAATGATATCTCCTGTACTTTCGGTTTTGGGATGACGTGCAATTTAAATACGATGTTTACTATAATTATTCCGGATGAAATTTTGATTTTGAAACAAAAACCTCAGTGGCGTATTGAAAGGCTACTCGCTATATCGAATGAGATACTATTACGGTATTAGATATATACATTGGCAGGAATTAATACCGATATATATATATATATATATATATATATATATATATATATATATATATATATATGATGATAATATTTTATTACAGACAACGGCGATTGCGAAGGATGAGATGCGAAGGGTTTTATTTGATGGAATAATTTTGTTAACAGATAGAAACCGCGGAAATAGGCAAAAGGGCTAGTGTATTTAATAAATATTGACCGTGTTCAGCTTTGGTAAATATAATTACGTAGGTTAGGGAATATCTTAACTTAAGAGAACTTCACAAAATAAATGAAATAATGAAAAAATTGAGTAAAAACATACCAATATTGTCGTTACCTACTGAAGTTTTATT
Source organism: Coronaproctus castanopsis (assembly GCA_032883995.1). Classification (NCBI taxonomy): domain Eukaryota; kingdom Metazoa; phylum Arthropoda; class Insecta; order Hemiptera; family Monophlebidae; genus Coronaproctus; species Coronaproctus castanopsis. Next base: position 102,998,106 of record CM065052.1, on the reverse strand, counting down.
TTTTAACAGTTTTATACAAACATGAACCTACCTAGGTTTTATATAATTAATACCAGATGAAATTTGATTATCTTTCATAAACTTACAAATTGTACTTCTAACTTTCTTAGAATGATAACTAGTCCCCATGAGTGCGTTCTGGGCATGCACTTTAAAATAACGGTTAGCAAGTAATTCTACCTTATCAAAGTCTTTGTAAGCATAATTATTTGTAGCAGTGTCATAAAGTGAAGGAAAAGCTTCGTGTGGTTTATGATAGTATTTGCACACTTTCCACAGACTGTTGTTTTTAGTATTTAGTGTAGTTAGAAACTTATTAAACTTATTATTATTGTGGTATTTTATTTACAGTTTGACATAACCCAAGCACTATTAACAAGTAGGAAAACAGGATAGAAAGGAAATGATACATTGCATCGAGCAATATATATATATATATATATATATATATATATATATATATATATATATATATATATATATATATAGAGAGAGAGAGAGAGAGAGAGAGAGAGAGGTAAAATAGTAAATAAAATAAGATACGCGGTAATAATTATAAAGAATAATCTAAATTTTAGTAAACACGTCGAATATATGATAGATAAAATTAAGAAAATTAGAAAATTTACTTCAGATTAAAGTCACCATATTCTAATATTTTCGGTTACAAATATAAAGAAATAATAATACTTTACAAAGCTAGCTTTGGATCTACAATCGAATACTTTCGACAGTATATGTCCTAGTTTCGCGAGAAAACGATAAGAAGAAAATACTAAAATTACGAAGAAAATATTAATGGGAACAATTTCCGGATATCGCGCAATATCGTATACCTCAGTTAACATTATAACCGAAATTAATACTTATAGATTTGAATTTGGAAATGGTAAACCAAATCGAAATATTAAAGCAGGGAGAAAATATATTTGACCGGAAAACGTTATGAAAATAGATCAGTGAAATTAACTCGACTGGATTACGAAATCGAAAACTGGAAAAATTACAAGGCGAATACCATAGAAAAGATATTACGAATGAAACATTTTTATATTGATTATAACTTAACACAATTTTTAATTGGACATGGAAATAACGGAGCCTATTTGAAACATTTTATGACTGCTAAATCGGATAAAAACTGTGAAGAAAAATTAGATGACTACTTTCGATAGATTTTTGAATGCGAAAATTTCAACGAAGATAGAGAAAAATGAAAAATAAGTCAAATTGCCAATATACACAAACAAGACTTTTTCAATCTAATCAGTTTTGTTAACCGTGTAATGAAAAATGAAACACAATAATTAATAAGTAGTAGCAATTAGAAACTCTGGCGGGAAGCTGCAGAGTACAGCGGAGTTGAAAAAAGATTTACTTTTTTTTTTTTTTAAAAAAAAAAACCTTAAGAGTACATGGGAAAACTATTTTAAAATATTTCGCAAAATAATTTGGAAAGCTGGTTTTTCAATTTTCGTCCTTATTAACTATTACGAAGAATTAGAAATATGTTATTATTGATCTATCATTATTATAACTGACATAATCATCATCGCCATCGTCGTAATAGCTGAAAATTTCTCATCTCTGCTATCACACTGTGTGCAGTCTAGTACTCAGTATTCTGAGCAACCCCCAACTGAAGTCAGATATCCCAACTTCATTCGTCACTTGGTCAATCGAAGACGCCAAGCAAGAAAAGCCTGGCAAAGACATCGTACTATTGACAATAAATCTATTTTCAATAAATTGTCTAAAGATACTACACGTGCCATTCGTCAGTGGAGGAACAATTAATTTTCCAATTACCTATTGTCCCTTGGCTCCACTAAAGAAGCTAACTGCTCATTATGGACTGCCGCTAGGCGAATTCGCCGTCCTACTCGGCCTTGTTTTCCTTTGAGGAAGGAAGATAATTCATGGGCTCGGAGCGATTCTGAAAAAGCATATGTTTTTGCCAAATATTTTGAGCATGTTTTTGTGGATAATAGCATTCAATCCTAGCTCCTTCCTGTCCTAATACATCTAATGGCAGAATTAAACCAACTTCTCCTCTCGAGGTAGCCAAGGTTATTGATAGCCTAAAGTCTAACAAATCACCGGGTCATGATAGGCTTTCTCCTGTTGTGTTCAAAGAACCGTCAAAGAAAGGAATTGTCTATCTGTCGTCGATGATAAATGCTTGTATTCGTCTACGGTATGTACCCCGCACTTGGAAGATTGCGAAAATGATCATGATTCACAAACTAGGGAAAACAGCCGAGGATCCTGAATCTTACCGGCCCATTTCCCTACTACCTAATCATTGCGAAAATCTTTGAAAACATTATTTCACAGCGACTTCGGACAGTTATTGTAAACAAACATTTAATACCATATGTTCAATTTGGATTTCGTGAAAAGCATGCAACCGCTGAGAAAATTCATCGTGTTGTACATACTGCAAATCAAGCACTTGAGAACAAAGAATTTGCTACAGCAGTTTTTCTAGATGTCAGTGCTGATTTTGATAAAGTCTGGCTCCTTGGTTTAATTCACAAAATTAAAAGCTATTATTCACCGGGCTTTTGCAGACTACTCATGTCATACTTAACTGATCGACAGTTCTATATACATTTTGGATCAGCTACTACGAACTACATTAGGGCTCTGTACTTGGTCCTATACTCTTCCTACTTTATACTATGGATATTCCTCAAACTCATGAGACAACAACAAGTCTTTTTCCCGACGACACTGCAATAATTTCACATAGTCGCATTTATGATATAGCTACATGTATCCTTCGAACAGCTGTAGACAATATTTCAACTTGGGCTCATATCTCGAAAATTAAATTAAATGACAGCAAGTCAGTACGAGTAGACTTTTCTCTCCGACACCATCATTCCAACTTATTTAGATGGTAAACCGGTTCCAGTTTCTAACTCTGCTCGCTACTTAGGTCTGCATCTGGATTGTAAGCTCTCAATTGGCACGAGCATATTAGAAGAAAACGGAAAATGTTGGACCTTCTGCTCTCCAACTTTCGATGGCTCCTTCAGCCTCATTCTGAGCTTAGTCTCGAAAGCAAGAGGCTCATCTATACTTCAATTTTAGCTATGATGCAGAGGTCTGGGGAACCGTAGCCAAATCCAATCTCGAAATTCTTGAAAAATTTCAAAACAAGTTTATGCGTGTGATTTCAAGAGCACCTTGGTTTGTCTCGAACGCCCAACTTCGCATCAATCTAAGTCAAACAGCTACATTAAACGTTTTCACCTCCATCCGAACGTTGAAACAGTATTACTGTTAAATGATTCTAATGACATCCGACGGCTGAAAAGAAAACATCAGCTGGATCTTATTAATATTTGTTATTTTTTATAAAATAACTTAACTACCAGTGAAATCCAACTATAATTAGTTATGGTAAATGTAATTAATTTTACAGTCCCAATAAAATCTTTATTTTAAAAAAAAAACATCATCGTAATGATAATGAAATGACGTGGGCAAATGCACAGCGTGAAGCTTATTGGAAAATCAAAGAATATGGTAGAAAAATACAAGAAGCGTGTAATCGGACATTGTTATATAATTTGTTACCTCTTATGTTGAAAATATTTAATAGATTATATAGTAAATATCGCCAAGGAATTTATATAAATTGATAAATAGAACTGTTCAATATTCGAATGTATATTTGATGATCTGCGTAATCCTTTATTTGTTTTAGAAAGTGTATATTTCGATAAAGAATATTTTTTTAAATGCGTGAAAAATTTGTTGAAAAATTTCGAATATTTAAATTATAACGGAAGATGTGCATTCAGATATAGAAATTACGTTAAGAATAGAACTTATTTCCTAATAATGAGGTGCCCCTTTACAGCGGTGAAAGTTTCAGTCTAATTATCCGTTATTAGAATAGTGAAATTCTAATACATATATATATATATATATATGTATATATGTGTGTGTGTTCTAAATAATGGCGGGTAGCATAGATGTTGAAATGGAATGAAACAAGCTGCGTGCGAGTTTCTTTTTTATTTGAAATACCCGTATATGTCACTATGTATGGAATATAACATCATTCAAATGACCATTGCGCTATTTTACGATGGTAAAGTTTTGACTTGCCGAATTCGAGTCTTTCAGCAATGTACGGCGAACAGATTATCTAGACGAGTTTAAAGAAACAGAATGACGGCGAGCAAACCGTCCGGGACTCCGAATGATCGTTGCCAGAACTCGATCGATGTTTGCGGAGGTACGAACTGTGTTTTTTTTGTTTTTGTTTTTGTTTTTGTTTTTGTTTAGGACGTTTTTTATCTGTTGTAGAAACTGTATCTCGAAACTTTTCAACCACTTCAAAATTGAATTGCGAGATAACTCTCTTTGCACTGTTGTGATTGATTAACGCCGAAAATGATGCTCCACGCAAAACGCACACTTTTTCTCGTTATAGAATGCCGTGAGAAACTGTATAAAACGAATCTCTCGTGTGTACACTAAACGTGGAGCTCGCGGTTTGCTTTGTAGTCTTCTTCTTCATCGTATCGGGAAACTTGATGATAATACATCATGCCAGAAGTCAAAAAGTTCATTATTTTCCATCCAATTTGAGGAAGTCGTTAAAGGTACAGTTGTGCGGACAAGCTTTACATTCGAAGAGGTGTTCCATTGTTTGTGATTCACCGCAGTCACATGTGGAGCTTTTACTAATGTTCCATTTCTTCATATTGTTTCCTGTACGCCTAACCATAGTCCTTAATCTCTGAAGAGATTTCCACTTTTGGTAATCCAGATCTGCACATATTGGAAGGTTTTCTGCAGGTTTTAATTCAGCGGCTTTGTATAATTTTATTGTGTTCCTCTTTCTAAGCCGTTAAGCGTACCAGGCTTGTCGCCGAGTGGATTTGTTACGGCCATGAACGGTTTGTAGCAGTTTGTGCTTTTCAAAAAAAAAAAAAAAAACAAAAAAACAAAACCGTCTGCCTTGTCTGGGTCGCTCTGTAGAAATAAATTTGTACTTTTTCAGTCGTAGATTATCAAATTTTGGCACAAAATTACTAATTTCTAAGATGAACTGTAGATAATTTTTAATATATTTATATAACTATTTACCATTAGTCGACGTAGTGATTTATCTCGGCATTTATTCCCTATTTTTTATACGACACCGTATTAAGTTTATTGCTTATTAAGTAATATAATAAATAACTTAAATGTAGGTTTTCAGAAATTTCGCGTTTGCGATATGTGTAAAAATGTTGATAATGTTGAAAAATTATTTCCAATGAATAATTTCAATTTCGTATTCTACCGTTATTATTATAAAATAGACGGCACGATAAAATTCTCTACATATTGTCCCGCATGTACAACTAGAGTAACCGTATAAAACAGGAATAATCTTCTTATTACACGCTACGTCGAAAACTAAACATTCTTCAAAGCATCTCTATATTATGTTAGAAAATGATCTGAAGCATCTCTTTGATTCGTTCTCTTTCACCGAGTCTACCAGTTTCTTTCGCTCGATAACTCACGTTTTACGCTAATCTTGTATCCTCCTAGTCTCATAGCGTATATAAAAAAAAATAAAAAATAAAAGAAGAAACCGAACGTAATCGATAATTATCATTAAGAATAGGGTAGTTAATTTTATTTACTAAATAACAAGATGTAGAAGATGAATTCAGATAATGCCGTAACGGAATGTTCCGAACGAAATTATTAATTTAATTTCGGATTTTGAAGATTTTTAAAGAAATATATACACACATACACACACGATCGTCTAACAACGACGTGTCGCTTGGTACTTTTATTTCGAACGTTTTATTTTTGCTTTTACACGCACAGTCAGACGTAGTCGCTGCTTTTAAGGTAAATATCAAAATTTTAGACACGGGTACTTGCTGTTATTTTTATATTTTCTTTGGAACGAAGTTTTCTTAATCAGCGGAAGAGAGAGAAAGAAATTATTACGAGTTGTACGGCGAAACGCAAGAGGTAAAAAACGAAAGATTACGTAGATGAGGAAATGTGTCAAACTTTAAATTTCGCCACGACGACGTCCTATTAAATAATTTTCTTCGACAATTCTCGTACAAATTGAGTTTGTGTATTTGATTCGATTATCAGCGAGAATTTCGAATTATCACAAAAAGTTATTTCGTAGCTGAAACGTAACAAAATTAGTGAGGGTCGATATTATTATTATTGAATTTTGTGTGACGGCTAAGAGTATGTTCGTAGTACATTAATTCCGGCTTCACCGAGTAGTGGTCATTGTGCATCGCTTACAGGAACATCTCGCTTCGTTCGTCGGTATCGTAGATAATTGAATAGTAGTGGGTAAAATAACGTTGCCTTGTGCTACGTGGCGTTCTGCTACAACTCAATCGCCTTAACTCATTTCGCTGATATACTTAAGTATACCAACGCAGTTATTTTTCCTGTGTTACGCACATGCAATCACAGAACTATCCGTTGAGGGTCTGTTACGTCTTTTTATCAGCTGCGATGTTGTTGATTCTAAGCATAAGGAACAACTACTAGCATTCGTGAAATTATTAAGTGTTAGACATAACGGCGCTGCATTGCGCCATTGCGCCGAATCTTTAAAATTATTAACGGGTATCAGAGGAGCACCGTTGAAGTTTGTAACTCGCTAATTCGATGTTGCGCTGTATCTAAGCATTGTTTCGCAGCATAATGTAAATTTTCTATAGTTTCAATTCCATTATGTGTGTGTATATTTATATATATATATATATATATATATAAATATATATAAATATATATATATATATATATATATATATATATGTATCATTGTTGTACTATTGCGCATGTAAACACACATATATAATGTTATAACTCAATTATGCTAATTTCGCTGATACATTAAACTGTGTTAATGATACGGTATCAGCGCATACATTTTTTTTACGTTCTTTTTGTTCTTCATCCGCCATCAATATTACGAAGGTCGGCGATCAACCTGGCTACAGTCTCTTTCGACACAACAGACAGTCCGGACTAAATTGAATAGACGAACAGCCAAGCCGGCGTCATTGAATTTTCTGGATGGCCCATTTATCTCTTGCCGACAATTTTGCATTCCATAATATTCTGCAATATTTTATACTTGGGTCCTCTTAGAATGTGTCATGAGTATCGTAGCTTCCTTTTTTTGATATAGATTAATAATTCTAAATCAAACGCCTTAGAGTAGTCTACAAAAGCTAAGCACATTTCTGATATAACCTAGATTTGTCTATGATTTATAACAAATAAGTGATCCGTAGTAGAGAAACCTTCCTTAAAACCCGCCTTATCAATGGATAATTGTTCATTTATAACATTTTGAATTCTTTTCGCTATTATTTTTGCAAAAACTTTTGAAATTATAGGACTTGAACTTACTGGTCTATAGTTCTCTATCATATTTTTATTACCTTTTTTATAAAGTGGGATTATGTCGGTTTTTTCCACTTTCAAAATCATATTAAATAATACAGCCAAACTTTTTATTATATTTGAACCACCAAATTTTATTTTATCATTTCTTATTTTGTGTCAAAACCTGGAGTTATACTTGTTTTTAACTTAGATAATACATCCCTCACTTCAGATTCCAATATACAGGGTTCCTTTTCCGTTTTTCAAAATCCTCTAACTTAAGCAAGTCAAAATTCTCTTCAATAGTTTAACATAATAAGCCGTGGCATATCCGATTATCCGTCTGCGATCGTATATTTTATCACCCCGTCCATCAACGAGGAAATTCATTCAAATAATTTTAAATGCTTTTTATTCACTTTAGTAAGAGCTTCTTTATTACTAACTTTTTGTACCCACGAAATTTTGAATATCGGTCTATATAGCTGCATCTCGAAAGTTTCAATGCGCTTTTCAAGTCTAGCGATCAGCTTTTGCAGCTATATAGTAAAACTGAAAAGACATAACATTTTGCAATTCTTAGTCGTAGGTATAAATTTAGTTTTTTTTTTTTTAACCAGTATATTCTTAATTTTTATGACCATTTATCTTGCCTGCTCTATTATCGATCGTGCTTCATTTTTTGATTTACAATTATCTTCAAGGTTTGTGCCTAAATATTTGATAGTTGAAACCTGTTCTCCAGCTTGGTATCGTTTAATCATATCGAGCATTTTCTTAGCTGGTTTGTTTTAATTTTATTCATCCGAAGTCCGAAAGCTTTGCTGCCGGTAGCAAGTTTATCTACCACTCGTCCTGGCTATTGATAAAACTGTCGTCTGCATACCGGATGTTAATAATCGTACATTTGAACCGATATGAAGCTATGGAAATGTGGTTCCATCTAAGAATTCTTAAGACACCTTGCACGGCAAACATGTCCGACAAAGATATCTTAAAGAATACAGACCGATAGGTACGAAATATCATTATAAAGAGAAATGTATCCTTGGTCATATCGTAAGAGAGACAAAGTACGAAATTTTACAGATTATTATACATAGACAGATAGAAGGAAAAATAAGTCCAAGAAGAAGGACAGATTAGCTGGAAAATATTAAAAATTGGACCAACATATCTTCAGTACAACAATTAATGGGCAGATGCGAGACAACGTAAAATCTGATTAGCATATTGGTGATCGCCTACGCTCTATTATGAGTATGGTACATAGAAGAAGAATTTAATTGAATTATTATTATTATAATTATAAACAAACAAAATAAAACACAATCACTAAAAGTTTTTAATCGCGAAGCTTCAACTTTTATTATTATTATAGTTATTTTTATTTTATTTGTTTATTTCTTTCATCTTATTATTTTGTTTTTGTGAAATTATATTTATTATGTTAATATGAAATTACATTTACTTATAGGTGTATTTTTTTTATTCCAACTTTTTGTTCGGTATAAATTTGAGATGGATTGTAATTTTTAAAATATGTATTCCACTGATGGTCAAAAATTAATATAATTTAATAAATATATATATGGAATTGTCGCTATATCGCCAACACATTTGGGAACACGTTTGTATGGAAATCGTGCATATTTTTTTATACGATATTGTATATTAGTTTATTTTGTATTTAACACGCCCTATTTTCTAAGTAAAAGTTTAATTTCATTTGACTAATTTTATTATTATTGTATTATAATTGTAAATACCTATTGCAAATAACGATGACTGAAATTTTTTAATCCGTTTGTAATTCGCATTTAAAATTTTCAATTCTCTATTCAAACATTTACTTACTTCTTCTTATCCATTAACGCGTTATATACTGCAGCATCGGCCTGAAACAAGCATAAGATTTAAATGCTGTTAAGAATATTCGACGGTTTGAAAAATCGTGACGAAATTTTTGTTCGTTGTCTTCGAGAATTTCGGTGGCCAATTTAAAAAGACGTAGTTAAGATCGCGAAGAATTGAACTTTGGGCATTTAACCGAGAGATCGCGAATGGATAAGAAGATAGAATATCTGTTGCATATAAGGCGATTGTTTAATAGGGGGGGTTGGAATATTTTCGTGGCAAATATGCAGGCGGCATACTCTTGGCGGCTAGATTTTATTGCGTTTTTTTTTTTAGAAAGGAACTTAGCCTGATTTTAATTATCCTCGTGAAGTCTACCGGACATAGTGATATATCTGAAATGAGGAGGTATTATGCCCGTTTGTTTCCTATATTCATGCAATAGTAACGCGATTAGCAGTGGATGTAACAGGTTTTTTTTTTTTTTTTTTTTTTTAGAATTTTACGATTTTCTATGTAAATTTGTATCAGACATGAAAATTAACCTTATAATATTCTTTTCGCCTGATTTCGAAAAAGTCTTAGGTGTATAATAACCGAATTATTCGGAATTTCATCATTAACATTTTCTTAACTATTATAGTTTAGCACATTACTAGGAAATAATTTGATAAGAAAGCAAAAATTTTAAAAATAAAAAATGAAATTTTAAATCACTGGTATGCGTATGTGAGTACATGAAATTCTTAAAGTTAAGCTTATTTTAAGAAAATAAATAATTTATATTTTTATGTTATTTCTAACAACGTCGTAAATTAATTTTCTCTTTATTTCAATTCAGTGTTTTATATACAAAAATCTTTGGCGTATGTTATCAACGGTAGAGCTAAATATTTTAAAAATTTCATAAAAATATTAACGTCCTTAGAATTTTATCGTTATATTTATTTAATTATCACAGGTTTTCACTTTCCCATAGATGGTCAATAATCTAAGCATAATAAAGTTCGTTGAAATTTAAATTTTCTTCTAAACGGAAGTATATCGTGTAAAAAACGACTACCATATAATAATAGCAAAATTAACCCTTCCAGTCACACATTATTAATTTTAACATTATAAATTTTGACATATAATCTAATTAAAGAAAGTGAACCAACGAGGTGAAAATATTATATATAATTTTTAAAGTGTTCTATAAATATTTTTAGAACAGGTGAAAATATAAAATAATATATAATTCTATTTGACTTGATCCCTTTAACACGCCGTGTACTGCTACAGGGCTGGAGGCACAGATACTACAGCTGATTCAATAAGCCAATTTCGTACAGATATCATTCCCCCACCCATTGTCAGGTGACGGTGCGTTAGAAGTGTATGTGTCAGAGACGCAGTCAGCGCAAGACGATTTCTTCTTTACGTGTCAGCAAGGGCGGCGTGAACCAGAATCTCGTACCCGTCCTAATTCTAAATTCTACGTTACCATTTGGATAATAAGCGTGATTGTATGTGCTCGACGAAATCCTTACTTGTAGTAGGTAATTTTGGAGCTGGGAACATTGTAGAAGCTTGCTTAGCTGCCACGTCTGCTAGTTCATTATAAACTATTAAAGTGATATATACAATTTTTTTTTTTTAATAGGCTCGAATATAAAATAATATATAATTTTTAAAGCGTTTTATAAATATTTTATATTTGCAACATAATTCTCAAGTGTCCTTTATTTTAAAATATACAAAAATGTCCCTTGTTTTAAAATATATTGTTAGCATTAAACGTCCACGTACCATATAGCGAACATTGTGACTGAAACGGTTATTTTACAGGTAAAATAAAGGAGTTATCAACGAGTTCGTATTTCATTAATGTATACTCGAGATATCTTTCGTGCGAGTATGTTCGAAATAATGTTCATTTTAGGGTATAAATTTAAGATTATAAATCGGATATCGTTATTATAAAATCATTATTATGTTTTTATTTTCAGATTAAGACCTACTCATCCTGGTCCAGTTGTGCATTTAAGCGACTGTCCAACCGATGCAAATAAGGTATTACTATTTTTAAAATAAAGTATAAATGTATGTATAATTACAACATTCTATTCGATTGCACATATATATAAAAGTATTTTTATTTTGTTTAATTTTTAAATTAAAAGTATACATTGCGAAGGAAGCACTACAAAAATACTTTTTTGATATTATTTTATTTTTTGTACATTTATATAGGGAATCGTATCAAATATATATCAGATATTTCAAACAATGAACGAATTAAACGAAATAATACAATCTGTAACCCAATAATAATAATAATACGTGTAAAAGTAACGAAACTAAAATTAAACATTTACCAAATAATATTTAATACAATATTTCACATTAACTTGCGTGAATAACAGGAAAATTCAATTAAATGTACATAGCTTCATATAAAATACTCGTGGTTTTGAAATAAAACGAAATATATAAAAATTTAAAAACATACATCATTTTTATAATAATAATGATTTTATTAATCCATTGATTGACTTCAAAATTATTTACATTATACAAAGTAATATACAAAAAAAATAATCACACAGATGCACAATACTGCGCGAGTCGCCGATTACAGTATTAAATTAATATAGCGTAGAAACTTATAGAGAAACGTGGAAAAGGTAGAATTTATAGGTGCAGAATATACACTAATAGAAGATAAAAAAAAGGCAACATAGAAGTAGCATATTAATACAAGAAAATATTATAAAGAATTTAAAAGTAAATCTAATGGAGTAGAATATGAAAACGGGGGGGGGGAAACCTTAATTACAGGAAAATATATAATATCAGATACACGGAGGAATTATTCTGAAGCAGCAGCCCAAGGAGAGGACAAGTCTGATTCCCCTATAACGAAGGAACGGATAGAGTATGCCTTTAAACGATTTAAAAGCAAAAACTATGGGAACATGTCGATATCACAAGCGAGTTGTTACTGTACTTAAAGAAAGAATCGAAAAGCCATCTATACAACTTAAGTAGGGAAATCTATGAAAATATGAAAAAAATTACTTCGGAACAAGTGTTATCACCGAAGAAGAACGGAATAATTAAATACAAAGAGCGCAGAGCGATAAGTTTCGTCGTGTAAACATCAAAAAAATTATACTAATTAGCATTAACATGAAAATAGAAGAAAAATTAGATAACGATCAAGATGGATTTCGAAAAAATCGGGAGAAAGGCGATTCTAGGAGAATTCGACAAATAGTAGACAGAAGACCGGAAATAAAACATGGAAAAATCTTCGATAAGGTCGTTTGGAAACGTTTACGGAACACTTAGAAAGAAATATAGGAGTAGACTAAAAAGGCGGAAGGTTAATAAAAATATTTTACGAGAAACAAATATCAATAACGAACAACAAAGATAACGAAGCAGATGTAACAATAGGGTAAAGGAAGGATTAACCTGGGATTTTTAATTACACGTGAAAAAAATTATTCAGCACGTTAGGGAAAACGGAGGTTGAAGTAATGAAAGCAGTAGCTGCACGAACGTTGATGTTTCGCTCCGCCGATGACGTAACAATCGTAAGGAACAATGAACAAGAATTTGAAAGAATCGATACGGTATTTGACCGAAATAATTAAAAAGTATAATACGGTAATAAACGAAGGACAGACTGTAGTGATGAAATACGATAAGAAACAGGGAGTAGTAAACATACAAATGAATGGAGAAACGCTCACCTGAACAGCCATAGATATAAGCTTAATAAAATCCAGGGCAGGTGAAGTGATAGAGAAAGAAAAACTTGACAAAAATGGCGTCCAATAAAATTCAATCCTTACTGATGAGAAAAAAAAAGTATAAACTTGTAAATCAAGAAGCGCTTTGTAAAATCATGCATATGGAGTATCTGTTTTACGGGTCAGAAACATGTACGTTTAATAAAAGCCTTTGAAATATGCTGCTGGTGGAGGATGTAAAAATCAGCTGTATAGAGAAAAGAACAAATGGGAAGTTACTAGTAAGTCAATCGAGAACTCTAATGAATACGTTAAAAAGAAGTAGGAGGATTAGTGGATAATATCCCGTCCTAATCAGACGCTAGTACAAATAATTGAAGGCAAAACGGAATGCAAAGCGATACGCAGGAAGGCATAGGAAAATATACGTCGAGCAAATAATAACGGATACAGCAAGCTATGCAGATTTAAAACAAAAGACTGAACTAAGGAAATGTTAATGGTAATTTAGAAGGATCGAACATCGCAGAAAATTAAGGACATGAAGAAGAAGAATTGATTACCGATTACATACCGTATGCGAAATAATTTATAATAATATATAATCAGCATACTGTCTACCTAAGTAGAAAAATGCATACAGTCAATTTACCGCCTTCGTAAAAATTTTAGACGATATTTAGATGTAGTTACTTCGAAGTTGAAATCGCATATTTTAAATCGAATTTAGCTAGGAAATTAATTGCGTAGTATAAAATTAAAAGTTTAATTCTACTATATTAATTACTACTGGCGACGTATCAATCGTATGACTGCCCCTGAACTCCTCTGCACATCATAAAAGCTTAAATTCGTAGTTTTCTCATATCACTCAACATCGATGCAATTAAGAGAACAACTTAAACTAAATCGCGTAATAAACATATAAACTAGAACAATTTTCGATAAATAAAAATTGAAGACAAGTTGAACTTTTAAGAACCGAAAACAGCTCGAAAAGTATTTTACAAGATAACATTTTACTTTTATACCAGAACATTATTGGTTAATATATTCCAACTGTTCGAAAAATAAATTCTTCAATCGTATACCGCCGAATGTATTTCAGGTGATAGCGAAGAAACAAAACTCGGTGGGGGGATTATTATAAACGAGTTTTCGCTTAGTAAACGGAACTTAAACGTTCGCATAAAACTAATTTAGTAGTCTATTCAATAAATTATACGCCGCAATACTGTTTAAGTTTGTTGTATACTCTGTGGAAAATATAACGTGTAACGTCGAAAAACCTTAAAAAGTCGAAAGCTTAATGTGCCCTAGAATCGTATTTTTTTATTATTATTATTATAATTTTTTCTTTAAAAATATTGACGTGCCAGTACTGTGCTACCAGTACGGTGTCCTTTTATTCCGTTATTATAAACGCGGAGATAGGTTGGGTTGGGGAGAATAAGTAAAAGTTATAAGGGTATTTTCATTTTTAGTTAAAAGTACTTCATTAAGCGCGTTAGGAATGTGTAACGAAGAGCGAATGGAGTTACATAAAGAACAGCAAGATATGAACTATCAAATTGATGCTTTTGGATAGGATATGAGTGTGTCAAACGAGTGTGACATGTCCGGACTACACGAAACAACATCACTTCATCCCGTTTTATACGATGAATACGTTGAATAGACCGGATACCACTTTTTCGAAGTAACCCCGGAAAATCAGAAGCTTTGAATTTGTGAAACATGTAGCGACGCATATCGGAACATGTTGCTGGATGTAATTCCGTAGCAGACAGGCTCGCAATAATCGAGATATAAAATTACAATATGATCAGAATTTTCTCTTCGAGAAATGACAGAAATAAAACCAAATTTAAGTGTGTGTGCGTGCACGCGTATAATTAAATCAAACAAATATATCATACCTCAAAGTTAGTAAATGAAGCCTTATCGATGTTTAATACGCTTCATTTGTGAATAATTCCGAACGGAATAATTTTTAATAATAAACGGTAAATAATTGTTTTCATCGAATTTTAAAAAGCTCATATATGCACGTAATATATATATATGTGTGTGTGTGTGTGTGTGCGTGCGGTGTGTAAGAGACAAAAAAAAAAGTGTAGTATACGAGTATAATTAAATCAAATGAATATATTGTTCGCCTTTTGTAGGGTTACTCTGTTCAATGAAGTTTAATTGGGAAGCAGCGTACTAATATGTGTATAACTTTCCTGGCAAATGCGGAGGAAATAAAAAATTTACACAGTAACTCGTGAAAAGTTTCGAAAGTTTATTTATACGAATGAAAAATATTCTATTTTCCCTATTGTTATCCCGGTCGAGGTAAATTCTTCTATTATCCTTTTTTCAGCTGACTGTTTCACTTTGTCATTATTACCATTATCATCATTATCATCATTATCATCTTCGTCGTTGTCGTCACCCATCGTAGTACGTACACATACAAAAAGGAAAATGAATATGTCGACGGCTTAAAATTTATATACATATATATATAAAAAATAGAACTGTGAAAAGGGAGCTATTTTGGAAATGTGCCAACAACCGGCATTGTTATTCGTTTCTCTCTCCTAAGGTACGTCTCCCTGTATTCGAGCAAATTCGTTGTTGGTCATTTATCGCGTCCTCGTTTTACTTTGCGATGTTGCGAAAGTCTGCATTTATTTATTTATTCGCGTGCGACGGTCCCCGTTAAAGACCTCGTCAATTTTTATACCGCGACCACGATCATTTACACGCTAACTAGACTACCGATTGTTTTCGATTTTGTCAAAGTCGTTCCTTATTATCGTTCGATTTATTTTTTAAACGGTTCTTTATTTTTATTTTTTATTATAATATTAGCGATAAGTGTATATATTTTAATGTGAAGAAAGGTAAAAATAGTCTGTTACGCATTAGTGAAATCCAGACTGTGATACGGTATACAGGTATGGAATTTAAAACATACATCTTCTTCTTGTTACGCCACCACCAGTCGAAGGTTACACTGATCATCGTAGCTACTAAATATCTCCGGACGCCTTTTTGAAGTGAAGTGCTGATACCATCTTCTTATATCTGTTTCCCAAGAATGTTTTCGCCTATCTGGTTGTACAAAATGTAGCAGGAAACATATGTAGGGGGAAAAATAAGTATACAGAAAAAAATGTTTAAGACCGATTAAAACTTTACGCGAATTAATGAACGAAGAGAATGTGTTAAGAGAGGTTTATATTTAACGACGAAAATATGCGAATTATTTAATCGTGTACAGGAAGATCGAATAGAAATCGCGGAAAATAAATTAATGATACGCTTAGGAATATAACAAATCGGTAAAGAAGACAAAACACGATTAAAGGATGAAATCCGGTTTTGTACATATTTAAGGAATTATTCTTGAGAACTAAGTGACGTTTCTTCATTGTGTTATACATGAAGAAGCTCCGTATAAATCTGCTCTAGACGCGAAACATGCTCTTGTATCGGTATTAAACTTGTTAATAGCATTCGTTTACCAGTACGCAATTGTAAGAGTTATTGACTTATTGTAAACGGAATATTCTGATGCATTAGTAAAGTGGCTGCTCAGTACAAAGCCGGTTTTCGAATAAGATTTATTACCTAAAGGACGAAACATATCATTCATCGAATGTAAAGAAATGTACGAGGGTGAACATTTGAAAGATATTGTGTGGGCATGTTGTTGTTCTTCTTCTTCTATGTTGTCATGACGTGTACTGCTGCCGCCTAGGCCAGAGGCATAGGAATATAGGAGTTAAATATATTGAAAAGGAGACGTTCAACTTTAATATGATAATAAGATAGGGGATTTCAGAGAGGGTGGACGATTGAAGAATTTGTGTTCGGTGGGAATTATAAATTGGACAGCTAACGAGTAAATTTTGGATTGTAACATGAGAATTGCAATTGGAACAGAGTGGGAGAGGTTGATTTGATAGGAGGTGGCTATGTGGTAAGTTTGGAGTGGCCTAGGCGGAGTCTTGTGATGACGATTTCATTTCTTCTGTTGGTCGATAATGATGTGTTCCATGATCCGATGGTATCTTGAATTTGGCGTAGTTTATTCGTGTTTGGAGTACTGGTCCACTGTTGTTGCCATATCTATAGTAACTTCTTCATTACATGCGTTTGAAGATCTCTTGGTGGTATTTTGATGTTTGGTATCGGAAAAAACAGCGAGCCTTCTTTTGCTGCAATGTCCGTGAGCGTATTACCCTGGATAAAAACATGTGACGGAATCCACGCGAACGAAACACGATAATTTATATTATAAAGAGCGCGAATAATTTCTTTGGCTGTTGGATGTTGATGAGGACAGTTATATTTTTGGAGAGAAGTAAGTGCGGTTAATGAGTCTGTGCAAATGAGGAGAGAGGAATGAGGATCAGAGTTTATTGCATATTCTATAGCGAGTTTTATAGCAAACCGTTCTGCTGAAAGAATAGTAAATAGATTTGGAAGAGAGTAACGGAGAATGATTTCTTTATCGGTTGCTATTCCACAACCTGTTCCTTGAGGTTGGGCCCATCAGTAAAGAATATTTTGCGACTGTCGTATTTTCTGATCATATATGCAGAAAGGATCGTATTGATATGCGTTTCTTTTTTTGAAAATTGCTGCAGCTGAAGGTCTATATTGAGATGTAGGTTCACCCATGGAGGTGTTGTTGCTATAGTTAGTCGGTATGTTGATGGTAAAGTGAGTTGCATCAGGTCCAACATTGTAGTAACTTGCTTATGGAGAGTGAGTACTGATGTATGAGGTAATGGTTGAAGCGCGTTTAATGAAGGAAGATTCGACGACGATTTCAGATCCACATATTTATAATACTCCGACTTTTGAAAATACTGAGGGGAGGAATGCCAGCTTCACAAAGAATGCTAATGGATGGAGAAGTGGGAAAAGCTTCAATAGCGAGTCTTATGGCAGTATGATGTATCGTATTGAGTGATTTGATAATGTTTTGATTTGCTGACGAGTAAATTACGGCGCCGTAGTCGAGCTTTGATTTAATCAATGTTCGATAGATTGTCAAAAAAGAGGAACGGTCTGAGCCGTATGATGTGTTAGCTAGTTTACGGATTAGATTTAGTTTTTTTGTACATTCTGTTTTCAGTTGGTTGATGTATGGTTTCCACGTAAGTTTCTGATCCAAAATTATTCCTAAATATTTCACAGCATCTGATGTTGGGATTGGCATGTTGTTTATTTTAACTGAAATTTTATGGCTACAACAACGAAGTCTGCCGAAATGTATAGCAGTTGGAGAAGTTGAAGCCATTTCGGATTGATCAAATTTGTAGTCTGTCAATTGTATCCATCTTACTTTGCACTTGTTGCCGATCTTCTCAGTCGCATCGATAAATATAACAATATAGTCCAGGGAAGAATTTAAATACTGCACAACATTTGGAGAGGGTTTTTTAAATGCAATTGAATATATTTTTAAAATATCTGGTGAAGAAAGACTACTAATTTTCCAAGACTAAAATCTATTGCGGTTATCGAATACAAACTTAAGAGGAGCTATGAGAAAAGTTTGAATGTATTCATGAAGAATTTAAACGCAGATTTCAAAACTTCAAAGTGATCAAAGAGGACGAACATTTTTAACATGCTATTTAATGTGGATTGTGAATCAGATTAAATCGATTGAATTGAAATTTGACACTCGAGTTGAAGCAACTATTTCATAACGTTTCTCAAATTGAGTTTTACAAATCTCTGTTAAAATCAAGTTTCACAAACCTGATTCACGTTCAGAAGGTAGATACGGTGTTTGAATCTTCTTACATTTGTAAACCGGTGTTTTCTACTATGAAGCTTCGCAAATACAGTGTTAGAAACCGATTGTTTGACCATCATTTAGATGCACCACTGCTAATCAGCTCATTCCACTTCTATCAGATTATAAATAAATTTAATAAGCTCAGTCATAATTTCCATCTGTCCCTAAATTGAATCAATTTTTCTAACTTTTTTCCTTAGTGTTTTACAATTGTAGAGTATAATATTGTATATGATGTAAAGATCAAAAATGAAGTTTATCGCGTAAAAATTTGTTTTGTTCGATTTTTTTTCGACCGCCTAGAAAATGTTTTATTTTACCTAGCCGCTCCTTTTAAATAGTTTACTCGTCACTGATATAGCATATGGAAAATTATTTAAACTGGTATTCAATAATGATGACTTACATAATTCAGAAAATTAATGCAGAAATGAAACACGAATTGCTATAAAGAACCATGTTACTTTGTTTCAATACTGTCATTTAAAAAATAAAAGTAACAACGATACCAACAATAATATGGTACGATTTCATATTAGTTGTTGAGATCAATAGTAGTAAAATACTTCATTATAATGCGAACGTTTCTTTTGAAAATACGATTGATATATTGAATGAAACACAAATAAACATTTAGGGTTATCCCGATTGTCCATAAAATCGTTATAAAGCATTGCAGTGTTTAGTTTTGTGAACGGAAAATCCAGTTGACATACATAATTATGTTCGAACTCCGCAATTATTTATTTAACGAACATGAAACAGAATAAACATTAATTTTCTAGAATTAGGATAAATTAGTGACGTAACTGTAACAGCAAATAGAATAGAAACACCGAAATTTATTTTTACTTTAAAATAGATGAGGGACTAATTTAATTTAATTATTTCGTAACTAATATGTGGGGTGAACAATTACGGAAATATTCATATAACACTTTGTTTAGAATATTTTCACATTTTGAATTAATAGTTCTTTGCTATTTACCTTATATATATATATATATATGTATATATATATATATATATATATATATATATATGTATGTGTGTGTGTGTGTGTGTGTGTACACATATAAAAATGTGGCAGTCGAAAATAATTTTCATTCAGCTTTCGTTTTTAACTAACATCGCCATCTAGGAACTATTAGTGAACCTTGCGGTTCCTTTTAATTTCTGAAGGGAACGCTAATATTTATAATTTTTTCTAAATGTAAATAAAATAAAAAGATACAAATTTTAAAATTGCAAATCAACGTTCGTTATCCAATTTTCAGCATTGCGGCATATAGAATAGTGTTGAGCATATTGGTTAAGTACACTTTTAAACTATCATGGTTGATATACATATATTTACGATTTTTTTCTGTGTAAACCATGTCAATATTTTTATCACGTAACGTTTCGAAAACACTTGCAGTTAGTATTTTCAAAACGTTACGTGATAAAAATACTGACATGGTTTATACCGAAGAAAATCCTGAACATTTTGGTTATCAAAAACAATTAACCCTTTTAATTATACATAATAAAATCTTCACATTACATTGTAAATTTTATAAGGGTGTTCATTATACAATACTGATTCTTGAATGAACCTTAGATAATTTTCAATGTATTTATATAAATATTTTTAAAATTGAGACATTTTATGTATAAAAATTGTATGAACATTAAAATTTCATGTCCTATATAGTTGACATTGTGACTGAAATGGTTAAGAAAAAAGTGGGAATGACAAAGCAATTATCTTTAAAGAAGAGCTTCTGTTTGGTATGTAAGTGTATATATGTATATATAACATTATATAAATCGGGGAAATCCCGGTTACGGACTGAAAATTGTTTAAGCTCCTATTACTTTATACATTCCTTACAGCTGTATTCATCTTTTTGACATTTAATTATATTATTTAACGAATCGGTATTTCTTTATGGTCAGATTAAAAAGTGTCTGAAATTTACCGTTTTCAAGCATTTTCGTTTTTAATTGATCCATTAAATATGAAAAATTGTTGAGCTATTCTTATTAAATTTTAAGTCCCATTTTGGATTAGAATTAGTTATTTTTTTAAGGAAAAAAAAGATCAATCGCTAAGAATGTACGTCATGACACTCGAGGACCTCGTTTTTTTTTTTTTTACAAAATACAATAATATCCTGTTTTTTTTTAAAAAAAAGAAAGTATATAATAAAAAAACGTCAGGCCTAGGAAATATCGGTGATTATGATGTAAGTTAATTCCTGCCAAGGAGATGCTATTAAAAGAAGAAGTAGATTTTTTGTGATTATAGCATTCTAAATTTTCACCGTAGATCTCATCGCGTAATTTAAGTAGTAAAGTCCACGTTAACTTCGAAAGCTTTTTTTTTTATTTATTTATTTTATTAAAAGACTCTCGATTATTGAAATAATTTCCGTATTCTTTAAATTATGCCTGTAATCGTGAGGAATTTTAGGAGTTTTTCAATTATTTTGAGATTAACCTGTAATATTGTTTGTATTATATTCGCGAGTTTGTAAATATTTCGTAGATTATCACGTTGTTTACATTCTAACAGTACATATTTTATTGTTAATCGAGTATTGCGTGCGGACCAGTTTGGTGGGGGATATCCATAGACGATCGGAATATACGAGGTGGTTTGCTATTCCCATCCTCGATGGGATTCGAACTCAGAACCTGCGAGCAGAATGCCAACGAGATAGGTTAAATTTAAATAATGGCTCGAAAATTAACGCGTTTTTTTATTAATTAATTTTCTTTCTTTCTTTACTGCTTCATTAGCTGCTGATCGGTTTCGAAACTGGACAGATAGTATTGTGGAATTTAAAAACAAAAAAAGCCGACTTCAGATGGCAATCGTCCGAAACTTTAAAATCGATTTCTTGGCATTTTGAAGGCAAACAGTTTATATGCGCTCATTCCGATGGCAGTCTTACAACTTGGGCTATACGACCGCAAGAAAAACCGACCAGTACTATTGCTCCGCATTGTACGTATTATTAATTAATTAAATATTTGAAGTATATTAAGAATAGAAAAAATAATAAAATTCGAAAATACGAAAATGGATTTACGAGTGTTTACGCGATTACTGGCTACGATCGGCTTAAAAGAAAAACTAATAATATAATCACTAATTTTCAACTCGATTATTACGGTAGAATTGATCCGTTGTTTTTTTAAAAAAGATATATTTTATTCACATTAAATTATTTAACGTAATCATCTATTTTTCGAGAATAAATAAATGGATAACTTTTTAATTTCAGCCAAACTCAGTAGAGAAGGTAAAGTCGATCCACCGTGTAAACCAATTCAGAAAGTAGAATGGAAAATATCCAAAGGCGGGTACGTATTACTTAATGATCATCTTTTTTTACTATTATTATTAATTATTATTACTCTAATTAAATTATATATTTTACGCATTATATATATATATATATTGTGTTTGTGTGTGTGTGTGTGAATATAAGTGTGTATAATTCTTCAGAATAAATGCCTCCAAATCATCCTTAATGCTCTTTTTCATACAAAAATTTCTCGCATGCACTCCGCGCTGAATCGTCCGTACATATCACAACTTCTCAACAAGCAAGCTGTTAAATTTTATCGTAAGTGCCCAATAAGTCAATATAATACACTTGTACAACAAATTGCTAATACTACAACCTTCTCAATTACGACACAAAAGATACATACATAAAAGAATTAAGAATTTATTTCTCAGGCCCTCGACTTCCAAATAAAATTTTTGTAATCACACACTACTTTAATGTTTTAGCAACCAAGGTTTATCACTATTTATGAGGCTTATCGTATTTACTTTACTCATAAGTACGATACAAGTTCGCGTAGTGTGAGAGTACAGCTATTTTATTATGTATGTGTTCTGATTTGTAAGCAAATTAAATATATTTATTATTCATTCATTCATTCATTAAGTGTATATGTAGCTTGTTTATATGTGTAAACGTATCAATCAATCGATGTATCAGTCCTTGAACTGGTTAGCTGGTATCATTCAAGTTCTCCATTCTTTCTGTTTGCTATTTTGCCGGCAAGAGATCAGTGGACCATTCAAAAAATTCGTGGATGAGAGACATACGACGCTGGTTTCGCTGTCCGTCTATCCAATTACTCCGAACTGCTGTTTCGAAAGAGATTGTAGCCAAATGGATCGCCGACCTTCGTAATGGAGATGACGAATGAGGAAGAAGTAATACTAAGAAGACAACATTCATGACTATTGGCACTGTTCGCAAGTAAAGGTAAAATTGGAAAACGAAATAATAGAACAGATGAAAACATTCAGATATTTAGGACATACCATAACGCATAATATGAGTACATCATAATACTAACAATCGCATAGCAATGGGAAAAAAATGTTTCAACGATAAATACGCACTTATTATGTGGGAAAACAATTTCCGTTAACATACGCAAAAACTTGGTTAAAACTTTGGTATGGTCATTGGCACTATATGATGCGGAAACATAAACAATGAAGTAAAGAGATCGAGACAAATTATAGTCCTCTGAAATGTGGTGTTGGCGGCGTATACAGAAATTAGTTGGGTATAGAAAATGAAAACAAACTAGTGCCAGAAAGATTATATGAAGAAATAATTATATTACAAAATATCCGCAAGAGGTGACTTAAGTGGCTAGGTCGTGTGCATTACGCCAGAATCAAAATATCCTGCAGGATGTTATTGAAGGCAAGATAATGGGAAGAAAACCATATGGATGACCATTCATCGACATAATGCTAAAAGAAAGTGGAATACCGACTTATCTGGAATTAAAGAAGAAAACTTGCGACAAGCTTGGATTGAAGCGAGTGGTATATGGTGCGAACCAGCCTACGGGCTGATACACTGATGCTGAATATATATATATATATATATATATATATATATATATATATATATATGTATTATAAACAAGATGCATATCTAAAAGTACATTTCTTTTGTTGAAATTTTATTTTAGTTGTTTACACTTATTTATATATGTAGAAATTCATTTGATTTGATAATGATTATTGTTCTTTCCTGTTTGATGTTCAGTAGCATTAATTTTTGTAAGTGATCTAACGTATACATTGGCAATCCTAGATTATCTATATTTCTGATCTAACCTATACAACGACAATCCTAGATTATATTTTTAATTAAACTTATTAATATCCTATTATTTCCGTACACTATCAGAATTATTTTAACAGTGTTAAGCTTCATTTTTTTTTATAAATATATTTCAAAATATCATATTTATTCAAAATTACAGAAATATATATTATGGAAATAAGCTTTATTGCGCGTTGCGTGTGTTGTTCACAAAGTTTTTCGTATTTATGTATTTTATCTTCGTATACTTTATCAATATTCTTATACTATTAGCATTAATATTCTTATTATTACTATTATCCGATGATTAAATTTTTGTTCATAAGTATTTCATCATTAAATTTTACATATAGAAGATAAGATTTTGCGTTCGCTTTATGTTAAGTTTTTCTACTTCGGGTAACCCTGTGTATTTATAAGTTATAAATTACAAATAGAGCTGGTGCATAACCAGTTTTTACAAGTTTGAATCGGTTTTTGTTACAATTATTATTATTATTATTATTATTATTATTATTATTATTATTATTATTATTGTAGTAATTGTAATTGAAATTGTTTTGTATTGTATTGAATACAAATAAATTTGATTTGATTTGATTTGATTTGATTATATTATATATTTACTTATTATTATTACTACTATTGTCTTAGTCTTAATAAATGTCTGCAGAGCTTACAGAACAATATTACATAGTGTAGCTGTTGCCATAACAGGCGTGCTTCTCTTAAATTAATGTTAAGCAGAGCTGTAATGTTTACAGTTAAAATTATAATACTTTTTGTAGTATAAATGATCGGATACTCCACATGATAACACTTTTAGCAGCTCTAACTGAAATTACACACATTATAATACTAAAAATATAAAAAATTGTAAAAAAATCGCTGTTATTGGCAACAAGAATGTAGATCGACACACCCTCTAGCTCATCATACTAAATATGCTAGATAC
The DNA here is from genome assembly GCA_032883995.1 of Coronaproctus castanopsis. Classification (NCBI taxonomy): domain Eukaryota; kingdom Metazoa; phylum Arthropoda; class Insecta; order Hemiptera; family Monophlebidae; genus Coronaproctus; species Coronaproctus castanopsis. The sequence goes on along the minus strand of CM065052.1, from coordinate 102,973,200 downwards.
AATTAAAAAATTAAACATAACTTTTATGCGATCCACCTACTCGCAGGTCGTGAAAAATGTTGAGAATATCTACAGTGATTTCGACGTGCATACATGATAAATGTTTATGCGGTTTGAAAAACTAAACAATTTTCGAATGCAACACACACGCTCATATCGGTCGCTTTAATGTACTAGATCTCAGCCTAAAGGACGAAAGTACTGCAAATGAATTTGAAAAATTTTCCTTTCTCGTTTTATACTAATAGATTTCACTAGCTTAGCGACAAAGCACGATTAAGTGAGGAAAAACTTCTCTCTATATGTACGTGTGTGGGTTGAAGATTTTTTTGTGTGTGCCTTTGCATCTACGATATGTGCATATGCATATATAAATTCTAGTTAACAAATACGTAAACTTTACTGATAAATTTCTCTACATTTAAAATTTTCAAACGTTTTCTTCGAATCATCTTTGTGAATAATAACTTAAGATAGTAAGATGTAACGTGCTGGACATGCGATTAAAGTACATATATGCGTGTGTGAGCGCAAAAATATATTATGAATAATGCAAATTGTAAACAGATGCTTTGCAACCGATAGAGTCGACAAGCACTGCATGGTAATAATTTTTTTTAATCAAAAATAAATAAACATAAAACCTATTTAGTAAATTAATAGTGTCCAACGAATTCGTCGTTTCATTTTGAACATATAAAATTTCCGGTGCCACGATGAATATTGTTGAAGTTGAACATTCTTAACGTTCCTGCGTTCACACCTTTCCAACGTGAAAATGTTCGAAGTTGAAATTGTATCCGACGTAATATTAATGGAAAATTTAAATGTTCGAAATAAAAGGAAAGATCGAAGGAAAAATTAAATTGTAACCAATGTGTAAAATAATACATAAGAGAAACAAATAGACGATTCCCAAGAAGATTTAAAGAACATTTCAATTTATATTACGTAACAAATGATAAAAAAAAATCATTATTTGGAGAACATTCTAACGAATTAAAACACAAAATCAATAATAATATCAAAAATTATAAAATTTTACATACATAAAAACATTAGAAAAAAAAAAATACTATTAAAAAAATGGAAATAATAAAAAAAAAGGAATAAAGATAAATTTTGATGAAGAATTAGTTTTAAGGAATAAATTTCATTAATTTTTATATTGGACAGAAAATTATTATTTTTCTGGTTATTTAATGCGATTGTTTACGTATAAATTTTGTATTGCTGATTTGTTGATTACGTTGTTTAACACATTCACTATTAGATAATTTTATAAGTACTGTTTTTTAATTTTTTAAATTTAAATTGTACATCTAAATTAGTATTTTTTATATTTAATTTTTTATTTTAAAACTACTTTTTTGTTGTTTTTGTTAATTAAATTAATTATATTTCTCTTTTATTTCAGCGATACGTATATTGTATTTTCGGGCGGGACGTCTTACGACACTCCAAATCGTAGCGCAAGTATAACCATCATGTATAAAAAATCGACAACTGTGGTAGAAATGGAGCATAATATCGTCGATTTTATTACGCTTTGCGAAAGTCCTTACTCATCAGGTATGAATTTTTTACCTAAGTTGAACATTAACGTCATGTTGTTTTTTTTTTTTTTTGTTAGCTTTAGACGAAGGTTTTTGAATTTCTTGTATGCAGTAAATTATTGACATATATGTGAAAAGTTTTACAATCCCCCTCGATTAATGTTTTCGTGTATTTAATCGATATAAAAGATCTTCTTGTAAAATATCGATAAGTTATAATAATCGAAAATGAACGAGACGAGATTAAATTTGGATGGCTAATTAACATGTACAAGTATATTGAATACTTACGACATTTCCTTTACAGCACACACACACATATACACGTATATGATGCACATATATTAAGAAAGAAATAAAAAGAGAAAGAATATGAAAGATTATATATATTACATAATAAGGAAAGTTAATGCGAACTAATCCTATTGGCTTGCCTAGAAAGGTGTGTCGCTCAGTATTCTACTAATCCTTAAATAAGCATCCAATAAAAAATTTTGAGTCGATGGGACTTTATTTTTAATTTTGAAATATATTGAAAATAAGAAGAGAAAATTTTATCCATCTTTTATTTTTTGAAATTTCCTGTTATATAAATTTTGTTATGTAAATAAATTTCGGTTTTTTCCTTGTTTCATTATTATATTAACGAATTTTATTTTATTACGACGCGTATTGTTCCTATCTTCGAACCGGGTTTAAAAATTATTTCCTATTTCGAATGAACACTCCAAAATACTATTCTAGTAAATCTGTTTAAGTTCCAATAGGGAATTTCTTACTTCAAAATCTTTCGGGGTATATGAAAATCTCCGCGACTATTGAAAAAAAAATCAAATCTAATGCTAGATGTCTATTTGCAGATCTTTCTTATATTCAATTAATTAAATTATACATTCAACGCTCTGATTTTGTGTCACCTTGCTCTTCTTCAAATTTTTCCTTATCGCGATTTCCCTTTTTTAATAATTTTATTTTGTTTGTTTTTTTACTAACTTAGGTTCCATGGGTAGTCTAAATAACATTTGTGACGCAGTATGTAATGAGTTTTTAAATCGAAATTATATTTATTAATATTTTTCTAAATTCTGATGTTAGTTTATTTATGTTTAATTTAGCGTAATGAAGTTTATTCTGTTATTGCTATTAAAATGAATATAAAATCATTCTCTTCTCGAATTTAAGATGGGATGTATTTCCGTTGAGAACAATTACGCTCCATGTATGCAAGATCGTCCAAAACTCATTGCACAGTTGAAAAAATATGTTTTCAGTTCTATGAGGGCGATGAAAAAGTTGATCTTTACACGTTATAGTGAAAGATAACCATATGAGATATTTGGAACATAGTAAATGTACGGTGAGGATGTCGGTTGCACAGGGTTTTGTAACCACGGACTGTAGTCTGTAACTGAGAGAAGCGCTAACGCGTACACCAAGCAGAGAAAGTATTTGTGCTTGCGGCTAAGAAAAAGGAATAATGGAGAACGGAATACCAAAAAAAGAAACTTACACAGTGTAAATACTGAAGCTGTATATCGGGTCAACCGGCTAAACCACTTTGTTGACGTCTCCAATAATGTTCCTCCTAGGATCATTAATGGTCCACACTAACATACCTGACTAGTTTACGTACTGTTTTAATTCTGCTTGTATGTCTTCTTTCGTTGTGTTTGTGTTGCGTGTTCATTGTTTTACACAAATTGGAAGATATTTGTAGTTTTGCATCATAATTAATAACCATTATATGAATTGAACTCATTTTTGAAAGTAATTCCGTTGTTTATCATAATTAATAATAATTGTATAGATTAAACTAATTTTTCAGGATGTGCAATGACTTTTAACCAGATTTTATATAGATTTTCATCAATTGCAATCAGGAATATATAGATTAAACGGCCCGAATGTGATAAGTTCTATATAGGCGAAGCAGTAAATTAGTCGGTATTAGAATAAAAGAACATTTTGGAGTTCAGATTAAATTTAATTAAAATAATTATTTGTATTTAATTAAATAACATAATTAAAATATAAAAAGTCAAGAAAATTCTTGTCAATGAATATGTCATTTTTAAGCATTTCTTAATTAAAGGTAAGCTGATCTGTTTCAGCATCATTATTAACACGTAAACAGGAATATAAGTTGTGTTCTCTAAGAACGAGGTTGCATTTATAATTAATACCGCAAAAGTGAGCGTTTTCTAAATTTGCGACATTTTGCTCTTTGTCAGTTTGCTCTGTGAGAAGTGTGGGAAGCAGTTGATAGTTTATAACGGAAAGCTGAGATATATATCGAAATGAGCTAATCGATCATGTGGTAGTAGATGTTTTCCTATTAAAATAACAAAGAAAATATATTTGATTTATATCAAATTATAAATTAATATTTTGTTATTTTTGTACCATTATTTGTGTGCGCGTGTTTTTTAACGAAATTGTATCAGTTCGTTTACTTGCATTATACAACTTTTTTCCTAGCAACGCCATTGAAAATAAATTTACTGAAGTTAATCAATAACACTTTGAACTCTATTAATTGTTCTTTTGTAAATTATTTGAAGAAAAAAATTTTCTTACAACTCCCGAAATCAGAAGTTACATCAAGAACAGATAATAATTATTCGCCTACACATAGATCACACCCTAATTCCTGATACCCATCTTCTGCCTAATATTCATTTATCAGACTGCCCGCATTGTGATCAATAAGACTTAATGATTATCTCTATATTTTTATATGTTTAAAAAAACGTTTTCCTCCAACTGCTTCTTCATGTTCCATCAAGTTGTCTTCTAGCCTATTCCTCCAACTCCGTATGTAAAACATTCACTACCTCCAAAACAAGCCAATAAGTTCTATCTTATTTAATTACATATTCTTTTTATTGAGCCAGTCAAGTTCTTTGTGTATCTTTGTTGCTCATTAATTAAATTATTTAAAAAAAACACACATTTTTGAACAAGTAAATCGAAAAATTTATTAATTTCTATACTACTCTTATATATAAAATATACATACCGTCGGGTTCATCGATTCGTAAAATTTTCGATAATTTTTAAAACGAATGAAATTAAAATTAAAAGTAATTTTTTGAATCGAATTAAATTTTTATTCCTTAGAAGAACAAGAACCGTACGCGGTGGCAGTTTTATTGCAAAGCGATTTAGTGTTGTTGGACTTACAATCGTCCGATATTCCATGCATCGAAAATCCTTATCCAATGGACGTACAAGAATCGGCCGTCACTTGTTGTTCTTACATCGCCGATTGTCCGTCTGATATTATACCCGCTTTCTATTCGGTCGGCTCAAGATCCAGTCAAAAACGTTCTCGTTATTACAGCGATAAGGAATGGCCGATTTCTGGCGGTGAACCGTCTCCGACCTCTTGTTGTAGTTACAACGAAGTGATCATAACCGGGTATTTTTATTTCGTCTTACCTAATTGTTTCAAAAGTAAAATAGATAATAAGTCAATATTTTAAAAAATTGTATTTCATTTTATCAAATTCTCTCTAGCAGTTGGACTACGAATATCGCGTAATAAAATAAAATCACTAAACACATCTATTCAAGAAAAAAAAGTCTAAAATGAATACCTTAACAATAAACGCGTCTATGAACACATGTTAATTAGTTTATATGAAATGTTTTACACACTGTAACTACCCAATCAGCTACACATTAACCGGTTAGTAAATAACGTATGTAAGGAACTAAATCTTATTTGTTTTTTATCTAAGAAAAAATCAATCAGTTTCCTCCGAGTTATCAATCGAATTTATGAAGCAACGGCTTTTTACATTTTTCCAGTCTTGCTAAATAAAGTTTAACGCTTTTCTTACCTGCTCGAGAACAGTACGTATGCTGAATTGAGACGCTTGAGAAATACCAGAGCGCAAAGCTCGATTTGAAAGTCTTTGTATAAAATTGCGCATCCCCAGGTTTGAATTTTTTCTATTACTAAATTCAAGTAGGAAAGCAAAGATACAGGTTGGGTTAATCTACAAAACTATACATTTCCTTATATTGTTTATTAATCCTTGGCCGTTGGTACCTCAGTGAAAATCCACTTATTTGTAGTTAGGGTTTTTACACAAATGCTAAAGTAGAAAACCCTAACAAAAAGACAGCTGCCCTGGAAATGCTATGGACGTCAATTCTGATAGAAAATCTACTGGGAAGCATTTTTTTTAACAAAACCACGATACATACACACACATATATATATATATGTGTGTATGCGTGTAATTCCTGCCCGTAATAAGTCAGTGCACATAACCGAACACTTCGTGTTTTATCATGAAATCGATTAATATAATCTTTTATCGGAAAACACGTGCTGTAGAGTCATATCTATTCATTGATGATTTTATAGGTAGTAATAACTTTTATACATTTTCCCTAATGGGATTTTAGATGAATATAATGATTTAATAAAAATAATTCTCCCCTTAAAAAAACAACAAAAAAACAGTCCGTATACTTCTAATCATTGCCACTTTCAATAGTATTATCTTCAAAAGGTTGCCACTACACACCCTTATTTATACAGATGGATAAAATTTAACTCGAAGAACGAGTACAAACTATAACAACATTGTCCCAGCAGTTACTATCGTTATTAAATTTTGAACTTGCATCTTTGCGGAAATTAAACTCGAAAAGTATGGTGAAGTGTATAGACAATAAATGGAATGTGTCAGATACAAAAAGCTTAATAATTTGAAACACGTGGGAATATTTATGTCCTTCTTTTGGGTGCCGGGTTCTAAAGGTATTCCGAACAATAAATTTCTTGATTCATTAGCTAAATACGCATCATCTAATGGCGTAGTTACTCTCTTTAGTTTTTCACAGGGTTATCATTAATTCTGTTCAGCTGGATCATAAGGATCAAACTGATGTACACTGAAAATTTCTGTGGTTATATTTCTTTAACAAGATTAATCGAAAAAGGAATTGTACTCGTCAGTAGATTGCGATTTAGGCATCATTTTTTACTTGATCGTCTTTCCATGTGCAACTTGGAGAAAGTCCCTTCTGTCTCCTCCATTCTGAACAGGTAATTCGATCGTGTTTTTTTTTTTTTAATACTATGATGTGACGCCATTACGCTCTGAGCTTTATTTTATCTCTACGTTCTCCATATATTGCGCCTTCGTATAATCCTTCTCCACCTGATTAATATACAAATGAGTTCACACATAGCAACATTTCTAGAGATGTTAGCATCTTTGATTAAAATATAAACAGTCTTCCACAGTATCACGTTAGGTAAGTCGTAATTGCATCACCATTCAAATAGAAAAAAAAAAAGACTAGACACTCGTATTGATGAGCGTACGTTATTATTCATACGTTGTTGACTGTCTGTGTACGAAATTTTCAAAATTGTTAGCATTCCAAAGTCAATTCTATTACTTCCATTTATAACAGTATCTCTCATATGAACGTATTCTTAAGAGCGAAGCTGGATATGATTTAAATGGATTAAGTATCAAACGTTCTTTTATACATATATATATATATTATGTATTAGTGACCCACTTAAACCCACTTCAAAATATGATTGTCTTTCATTCTATGGAATCATTACTTTGAATGAATAATTTTGTGCGGTAAAGGAAATGAATAAGGGATCACACTGTAAACAACTAAATTCTACACATCGTATCGTAACACATCAGAAAACTCTGCTCTATCAGAAATACTCATCACGTAGACGATCGTACAATTGAACGCAAGTTTTACGGCGAATTATTATTTCTCTATATTTTTTTACATGATTTTCGCCCGAGTCTTTTTCTGTAGACATTATTCTTTTTCAACTACATCTTTTGATTCATTTTATATATATATATATATATATATATATATATATATATATATATATATATATATATATATATGTATGTACTGCGATTCAGTAGACCGAAAACTACGATTAATTAAGTTTTATAGATATTGTGAATTTACAAATTTTGCGAATGAGTTTTTTTATATTATTACTCAGTCTTAGGCAGCAAGTGCTGAATTATGTTCATTCGAAATTTATTTTTATTTTTTTTTATTATATATATATATATATATAATATATATGTATTTTTTTAAAACAAAAAATGCTTAGTCACGCGGATGGAAGTGTAAAATTCTGGGATGCGAGCGCTGGAAATTTACAAATTTTATACAAGTTGAAAACGGCGAAAGTGTTCGATAAACAACGTTGTCGTAGTCGTGATAATAACGGTGGCGGAAGTGGTGTGGGCGCGGCAGAAGAAGACCCATTTTCGATTCAGTTGATTTCTCTGTGTCCGGAAAGTCGAAAATTAGCCATAGCCGGCGCATCCGCTTACGTTATTATGTTTAAATTTCGCAAATTGGAGTCAACCTCCGAGATACCGGTACGAATTATATTTATATATTTAATCTATATTTTTGTTTATATTTGTATTTTAAATTATTATTTTCTTCGTTTATTATCAACTTATTTGCTTTTTTTTTTTAAATTTTTCCCTTAAATTATTGTTATCTAATAGCCGTACGTCCCAGATCGAGTTTGATTTCTTTTCTATTCTTTTGAATCGCCATTTACTTTTCATTATTACAGGATTGTAGTCGCTGTCTACATCGGCTCAGGGATAATTTAAGCTATTTTTTACTTGATTCCTGAATCTGTGTTTCGCCATTATATAATCGATTTGATATTTTTTTTTTTTATCTCCAGGCATTTTCCATGTATATCTCCTGGGATGACTAGTAAACAGAGTATTTGTTATTACAAGGTGATGTTTTTCACAGAACTCTATTAATCTTTGGCCCCCTATCGTTTCTTACACCACATCCATAATTTCCCACTGTTAATCCATATTTTCCTTCTCCTACCATTGCATTCCAGTCGCGCATTAATATCAAGTTTTCGTCTCCTTTGAGATATTTAAAAACTTCTATTTCTTCATATGTTTCTTCTATTACTTGATCACAATATGTAGATGTTGGCATTAAAACTTGTATTATCATCGTGTCATTTGGTTTTGGTTGTATTTTCACCATAATTACTCGACTGCTTATTTGATAGCAGGTTGGTATGTTGTGTCCTAAATCTCCTTTCAGCAGTATCCCGACTCCTACTAGTTTCGTGTGCTGACGACCAAGCCCCGCATCTTCTCCTATCCAAGACCACTCCCGGTACTTATACATTTGTTCTGTCATGCTGCTAATACTCGGGAGATACTGAGGTAGTTTCCTCTTGCTTTCCTCATCTCAGTGTCGTAGTCGATTAAACCAATATGTAGTTTTCGCCTTATAAGTGTCCCAGACCCTGCCGATATTATTTGTCGTTGTCTCCAAGAAGGTACTGGTAACAGCTGCAGCCCTGTACCATTTTATAATTTCATCCGCTTCTAACATGGACATTAGACGCTTCTGGATTTTTTTATGGGATTTGGACTCATAGCGGCCATACTCGCTTTGACACGATGCCTTAAACGAGTTTATGCAGCATTTTTTAAGGAAATCTTTCCCACTGCACCCTGATGCATCGCCGCTCGTGGTTCGTGGTTCGTGGTTACTTATTTATCACTGACTTATTTGCAACTAACCTTCATATCTGAAGACCGTTCCACTATCCAACGTGTGTGGCTGTGTTTATACGTTTTACAATTAAGCTAAACTGTGAAGGGAACGAATTTATATAACCGTACGTGATCTACAACAGTTTTTATCAACCAGGTTTAATAGGTTCACATCGTTATAATAAGCAATTTTTTTATAATTCATTTTTAAAACTCTTCTTTGTCAACAGGTTATCAAAATACCCAACAATTCTGCTTATACCGAAGAACCCGAACCTTCGCCAGAATACGATTCAAGTTCAAAAAAATCGGAAAGTTCAGTTGATTTTGGCGGTTCTCAAAAAGTAAGATTTGATAGTTTTTTTTTTGCTGATCGCATTTTAAATATACATTTTTTTCATTCAATTATCTACAATCCATTACACATAGTCATGCGAAGCCAATTATGACATTAGACACTACGTTTTATATATATATATATATATATATATATATATATATAACATATGTGTTTAAAAATAAAATAGTAAATAATAAAAACAATATATGAGTAGCCTGCAGAAACTTGTCTATCATTATTGATTATTTATATAGTAATTTAATTTTAAACAGTTCGAGATAAGAAAATCGTTTTAATAAAACTATTTAATTCAAACGAAGTGAACAATCAGTTCTGTACAACTGTTTCAGGTGATCATAGTTGTACAAATGTATATAATATTATGAAATTAAAATATTTATTACTATCTATAATACAAGTTTTTATTTTTCATGAATTTTAAACGAGAATTAAGTCACCAACTACCATTATACTTTTATTCCGGTTTTGTTTTATAAAAATTGTGAATTGATGTCCGAAATCATTATTAGGTGGAAAATATATTTCCAAAATAATTATACAATTAACGTTAACTTTAATGATACAGTTCTAGACTAGTACAAGTAACACGTTTAATGTTATTGCAATGAGACACATTTTTAATATACTGCAAAAAATTGTAACAATTTAACCTATCGTATAAGTAAGAATCACAAATGACAATTACGTAATTAATGTTGTTATTATTAAGAATTAATGATGACTGCGTTTTCTTGCAGTAATTTACATTTTGTAGGATTTCTTCAAGTTTAGATATAATGTATATTAACGGTTTACTTTATTTACAATTTTTGGTTATAACAAACAGGTTTATGAAAAAGTGTTACGCCCAGCTGAAATTTTTTCATATTGAACGTAGGCATGCGAGAAACAGTTGGAACATGTCGTTTTAAATTGTTCTTCGTTAAGTTTATACTTAACGTCAACCTTACATTCATTTTTCATATGTTCGAAGTGGTAACAGTTAGAACGTATGACGGGTGTATAATCGTGCACTTCGCATTTATCATGTATCTTTCTTCCGTTAATATTTTGTATGAATCAGGTTCTAGCCGTATAAACGTTTGTACTTTACCACCTTGGGTCTTCTTTAGGGGTACTGATTTAAGATTTATATCAGTTTAATTTGTAATTGCCATGCAGATATTCTATAGTTCTATAAAGAATTCCAACTACAGAAACCATTGGGCCCCTCTTCATAACAAATTTAATGCATCCACTAATTTGTCAGTATTATCTAGTATTCCATCTTTTCATTTAACTCTCATGTTATGAGACACACTTAACAGCTGTTTAATTATCCATCTGTTTCATACTAAACAAGTAATTTTCATTGCGATAATTTACGGAAATATATTCAATATAAAGTCTCGTTACTTGCATGAAGTTGGTTTAAAGAATTGAATGAGAACAGTGAAACATCAGAACTATATCGCTCTCATATACCAAAAGCAGTAAGTAAACTTATGCCGAATAATGTATCATAATATAGCATTATTTTCTTTGAATACGTCGACATCTGGTCATTGTATAATTAATTTATATATATTTTGTTAGCTGTCTATATGAATGATATTCTGCATAATACACAAAAAGGTTATATAAATCTAAGGAAGATTATTCTGTTTGGAGCTGGTTGAACTGTCGATTACGTACAAGATTGCCACTCAGCGGTTTTTCTTTCCACTGTACCTAGCTTGTACTATCAATAAGGCGTATGATGTCTGCAGTTACTATCGAAGGAGACCTAGATTGTACAAATTGGATTTAATTTAACAAGTCCAATGGTTTCACCCTCTGCAATCGTCGCTGGTCTGACGCGTTATCTAGCAAATTAATCGCTGTCCGGTACTGATCATGTAACTTCATTGCATACTTTATTGCTTCTTGTTTTATCACATCAGTAACATACGGAACATGTGTTACGATGCAGAGTTTTGTTTGATACAAACCATGTCGTATTTGCGATGGTTTGTATAGTTTTATTCTGGATTCGCTGCATTAGTGTTATATTTGTTCTAGCACCGCATGTCCACATTTGACACCGCAAATATCTGTTTATATATGGTGATTTTATTATCCAGCTTTGAATATCTGCCTATTAACCAGTACATTAGATAAACTTTTAAATTTAATTCAATTGTCAAAATTGGTTGTTTCGGCGAAACCCTTCGATTTCTCTTTTGGGATATCAATGAGAAAATTCTTAGCTGTTTCTTTTAGTCTTTGACTAAAAGACCGACTGAGCCCATTTTATGAGGTCTATTTTCACCTCCTTTTGTCTGTACTTGCTATATTTTTTATAGATATTTTCTTATTTTATATTACCTTTCGACGAATTTCTTAAAACTCTAATTTTTATGGGCACCAGCATGCCCTTTTCTATTCACACACATATATATATACATACTTATATTATATTATAAAATCGTATCTTTTTCAAAACAGCAACGTTCGTCCTCTCTACCTGCACGCCATGTGATGTATACGTATACATGTACATGTATGTGCTTATTGCTTTCTCTCGCAATTCATTATTTTATATACTATTATTATCTGTTCATTCGTATTTCATACTCACGTAATTTTTTACTATAAATTTTAATTTTAATATTTTAATTAATAAACTTTACTATCTCTTACTACCACTAATGATGTAACACGTAGCGTTGTTACACAGGGTACGATAGTTTATTTATGTTTTTATTTTGTTTCATTTGTTGTGTTCCTGTACTATTACTTACAGCACAGCTTTTGTAATTGGCTGTATGATGTTCGTTGCATAATGCACATGGTTGTAGGTTTAAGTCTTTATTACAATTGATGGGTGCATGATTTTGTCCATACTTAACACATTTATACGGTCGTGTACAATATGTTTTTGTGTGCCTCCATATTGTTGATATCTGGTACACTGGACCATTACATTCTTTTTCCTTGGTTCCTCAAACGTGACTTTGGCATTTAGTAAGTATTGGATATCGTTGATACTTTTATTATTATCTTTGGGTTCAATGTTCGATGTCAATAAAAAAATAGAAGAAGCGGATATTCTCCTATTTTATGTTTTGCATTTACTATGTGTCTGATTTGATGGGCTTTTTCTGATAAAGCAGATGCCACGTTATCTATTGGGACAGAGGGATGTATATTTCTTAACAATACTTTATATGCCCGTTCATGTTTTAGTTGATATGTATGGTGAACTGCATTTTATTCATTTGAAATTTCGATTATTTCTCTGTAATTTTTTACGTTTAACACATTTATTTTTATTAATCCTTCTTCATTAATGGTTTCATAATTGAAAGTATTTATGCTTAATGTAGTTTCACAATATTTTGTTTTAATATTTGTATGTTAATGACGCTGGGTAGAAATAATGGAGAAGTCTTTACTTTTTATACGAATGTCGTTGTCCGTTATTATGTAAACTTTCATTTCTTTTCTCATTTAGCGGAATGTTTTGCTGATTATCGTCATTAGACGAGTTATCTGATATATTTTGTAATATTGCGTATTTTAATCGTCTATAGATCATCGGTCTTTTGTTATATATATCGGAGATATCGGATTTATTTCTCTATTTCTTTTCCTACCACTTATGTCATAATTAACTACCCGCCATCCAGGTGTTAACCATGAATTATTATTATTATTATTATTATGTCTTGTCAGCGTTATCGGGCGGGCCCTTCTGCCAGTACGCATTATAGAGTTTTTGTGTGGCATATCATTATTATCGTCTTCCACTTCCATGTTAGTATTCGCATGTATTAATAGCAGTATCGGAGTGCATGTCCGTACTGCTAGTGTATGCGTTATGTACAATTAAGCTTGGAACGGACTCGCCGCGATTGTTAGCAGCTGAAAAATTTGAGGCATTATTAGTAGAGCGCTGATTACTACTACTTGATGAAACGGTCTTTTGCTTTTCGTTATCTTCATGTCCGTGATTTGGCGAGGGAGACATCCCCTTTCGGTGGACGTCGGAAATAATATAGATTACTATACCACTTTATTACTATTAAAAACTTTACACAACAAGTTATGAGTGCGATAAAATGTAAAATACGATACACGTATTTTACATATATATATATAATTTTCGGGTTCCAACGAATGGATCATTGGTTTTTAATAATAATAATATATTACCTAATCGGTTTTTTATATGCCTTGAATCAATTAATAACCGTGTATGTTATAGGAAATCTATTACAATACGAGTATGCGATATATTCAGTCTTAATAAAAATATATTCGTGATTGTAAAAGAATAAGATAATTCGGCTTCTTGTTTATGTGTAAAAGTTATAGCTTATTGTAAAAAAAGAATCAAAGTAGTGAGTCTATATTGGTAGTCTGTGTGTTTTGGTGGCGTGTTTACAATTTTTGTTTATTATTCTGTTCAAATTCCAAATTACCGTGTCAAGTTTAAGAGCACATAATGTCACACAGCGAATCTGCATGAATGATTTGAGGGAAGGTTTTGTGTCACAAGGGTGACATAAATTAGCCGTCAAGATCGTGCGATTTGACGTCGCTAGACATTTTCTTATGGGGTTTCCTGAAGTGGAAGGTCTAAGTAAGCCGCAATCGATAAATACCCTTAGTCAACATTGTCAATGCTACACCGTGAAATGTCGTTTATATATATATATATATATATATATATATATATATATATATATATATATAGTTGTATTCATGAAGCCTTTTAAATAAAAAAAGAAGCTTGTTTTATTTCATTTCAACATCGATTCAACCTGCCCCTGTTGAAAAACCCTATATTAGAATAGGGTTAACTATTTTTTATATCTGGAACGTATTATGTCATCTACAACGAAATTGAATGTTAAAATTAATTACGGGTGTAACGCATCGTCAGCTGCAATTGATAAATTACATAAATGTAAATCTCATTTACGAAGTCGTTGGTATGTAGAAGATACTTATTTTTACAACTTTCCTTTATGGAAGCTTTGTACCAAATTGTGAAATTCTTCATCGCAGTTGAACCGTTGGCTGCAAAACACTTGCATTAGACATGTCGTGTCATCCCAATGGAGCGTAGTAGAGTTCCGAAACAAATAAATGATACGGAGAACTCTGCTTCACAGCTGACAACAAATGGTCTGGAATGGAAAACCAACTGTACCGGAAATTGAAAATAAAATCAAAGAAATCAAAAAAAAAGTCGACAGTAATTGAAAGTGTCCGACACGCCGTCTGAAGCGTTTGTGGACGTATTTGTCAAGCGCGATTCTGCGCTCGTATTTAATTTGCTTTTTTCATTTAATTTCTACTAAGCAGACAACGAGACAGTCTTTAATTGCTTCGTTAAAGTACTAAAATTTACAAATTTTTATGTATGTATGTGCGTGCGTCTAAAAATTGACGCCGCGCGACGGAATTGATTAATGGGTTTTGTTAAATTTCCTATTGACAGTTCAGTTCGGAATACGTATCTCCGGTGAAAATAAAGTCCGGTCAACAAAAGAAACTGCCCGGATTTCAACCTCATCTAGTCTGTTTAACGACGTTTTCTTCGTTAATGGAACCTATCTTTCAAATAACCGCGTTAGCATTGAATTCGTCATACGGATTGTAAGTAATAACTCTTATATAAATTCAATTTTCCTTTGTTAGGATTAATATCTTTTACGTGATATTAAGAAAGAATTGGACGATTCAATTTTCAAAAATCATATTATTTTGGTAAAAATGACCAGTAGTAAATAAGGATTTTTTGAAATTTTTCGATTAAATCAAAATTTTGAAAAACTAGATCTTAACTGGATATTTCGACACTGCTGCTGTCTATGAAAACAATACGAATCTAACTTCTGATAGAGCGATAGCGTCGACTTTTTTTCTTTTATTTATAGACGTGAGTTGTTGAGTTTATATTGCGTTAATTATTCCGGTGTTTGTAATAAACATTAACAAGTATTCGATATATTATCCTGTAGTAGGGTGTCTATTTTATAATCAGTTAGTTTATAGGTTAACCTTTCTTTTTCGTAATTTTTGCATTCTAGTAATGTGTGGTGTAAGTTTAGTTGGTCGTTACACGTTGAGCAGACAGAGGATCTCCGTATAGTAGATGTCGAGACGTGAGCAATGTATGCCCCAGGCGTAATCTAGTTAAAGTCGCTTCCTTATGCCTGTTTTTTTTGGTGTGCTGTCATCCAATATCCTAACTTTGGTTTTATTTGATAGAGGTGTGTATGTGCGCAGTGTGTTTCCCAGGAGTTCTGATACAGTGTTGTGACTTTCTGTTTAATGGTTGTGTGTAAATTAGTTAAGTGGTTTATTTCAAATAACTAAATAAATAAATAAATTTTAAAATAATAAATAAATCAACAATGAAAAAAATTAAAGCGTTCAAAACAGGATAACAACCATGGGAACAACAATGGCGAATTTTTAACCCATCGAGGGAACCAAAACACAAAACAACCAAAATAAAATAACAAAAATTTAAACAATGATATATATATATATTTTTTTTAAGTAACTATAATAATCTAATTATTTATTATTGTAACAAAATATTCAATAATAATGTTTAAAATACATGATTCTATTTATTATTATACTAAAAAAAGATTTTAAATAAAACAATACCTATAATAATCTAATCGATACTGCTGCTACAACGGGGAAACTTCGATCTATTTCATATTTGTAAACATGCTTATAAGTAAAATTTGAACGGGTGTAATTTATTTTAAAATTATTTACTAAATGTGACAATTGTCCGCGCCTTTCGGTAAGTATATTTTGCATTGTGCAAACTTAATTACATTCGAACTAATCAACAACGCTGTAAATTACAAATGTACAAATGGAAAACTTTCAGAGACGAACCATTGCGCATGCGAATGCGGTGATATAAAAACAATTTTACATCTGGTGGATACGTGTAACGTTCGATTTAGTAAAGGTCTGCCTAGTAGATGATATTAAATTAGTTGCTGCTAAATCATCCTGTTAATAAAGAAGAAAGAAATAAAAATTAATAACGACGATATTAATAATAAAGCTGTTACATATTTAATACAAAAAAGTAAAATAAAAGATTTGTATCGCGATATATTTATTTAATAAAAACAGTCTACTAGTTTCAATATGATGATGTTGTAGGCGGTGAAACTAGTAGGCCGTTTTTATTATTAATTTAAATAAATATTTCACGATACGGTATAAAAGTCTTTTATTTTTTTTTTTTTAAATACGTATCACCGAGGAAGCGTTACAGAAATACTTTTTGAAAAACTGTTTAGATTAGCTTACGGCAGTGAAAACGGAGTTGTAATTGTAGACTTTATTCGAAAATGTTGTCTGTGGAATGTAGCTTCGTCCGATTTGTACGGAAGTTCGGATCCATTTCAAAGAACTCCTAGATCTCCAAAACGGAATACGGCTAGCGCTGAAACAAGCGACGGTGAACGTTGCCGTTCGCCCAGTATAGATCAGGTATTGTACTCGTTAGAGGTTTATTATTATTTAATTAAAGAAGATAACCACCTATTTAACATTAATTTACTAAACAAGATTAAGCATTCCGTTAGTAAAATACAAATTTAAATAAATAAGACGGAAATTTATATCTCTAGGGTTCTATAAATAAATTATTTATTTTACGACGACGTTATTTAGAATTTTTCAAAATAATCGAATGAACGAATAGGGTACAATAGATTTTTAAGTTCTTTAATAAGCGACTGTATAGAGCCATTTTCCTTTAGTAGTACACAATTTTGGGTTTGTAAATTTTTCCGTTGGATTTTCCCGGCGAACAAATAATTCTTTACAATTTGGGATATTCGCAATTCTAATTCGGTTCGTCATTTTATTAGTAGTTCGCGAGATGTGACATTTCGAAAACAAACAAACTTAAATACGAATTTCTAGCTAAACCGATTTTTAATTGATAGAAAGTTTTCATGTTTTTCGGCAGAGGAGAAAATCCTGGACAGTGTAATAATGATCGTATTTTATAAAAGATATTTTTGTATTGGTGGTCGATCGAGAGACAAGTTGATGTGTAATAAATGCGTCGTGTACAGAAATATTTCAGATCAAGCGATCGTGCGAACAGACACACCATAATTTAACGATAGATGTCATTGAGCACTTTTACGAGTTAAGCACGACAATTGTAAATAATTTATATGCCGGTAGCGATTTTGATTGGGAAAATTTAGGGAGTTACAAATTTTTGACCAAATAGTCGTTATAATATTTTATTATAATAAGTATAAGTTAACGGTAGAGTTCGTTTAATTATAATGTTAACTATCGATGATTTCTTCCTTTATCACAATAGACGGCGTAGAGATGTCAAAAAATATCGCCTACGTTTTTTTTTTGTTGTTTTTTTTTTAATGGGTATGCCATTACAACCTACCTAATGTGATACTGTAATTCCTAACTCATATTTCTATAAAGTCGGACAGCTTCTCCAGAAATATCGCTATGCCCGGAAACAGATGTAAATTATCAAGGTGAAGAAGGAACAAAACGTTATAAGGAGGACCATTACGTGACGCGCGCAGTAATTTAAGGTAGAGTTCAGAGCGTAATGTTATTAAAGAAGGGCACTAGAAAAACACGTGATCAGAATTGCAAACTGCACGTCCAGCGTGTAGAGGGCAGTAATGAGTTTCTCTGAGCAGTAGATGGAACAGGCGGTCCGGTAACAAGGCTCAAACCGCAATCTGCTGGTAAGTACAATTCCTCTCCGCTTAATGTTTTTAAAAAAGTAGAACCATAGAAATCTAGGAAGAGACGGCTGCAATTGATAGTATCTGGTAAGAGTGGTTCGCGTCTTTTTAAAACGTAAATAAAACAGTGGTGAGTAACGATAATAATTTCTCGTCGAGGGAAAAATTAATTTTCAATTTGAATTCATTTTACCTAAAAATCGTAATATAGCAAAATTTTCGGTTTGGAGAAATTTTAAGGGAAATTTGTGAACTTCCTAACTTCTCCCGTAAAATCGCCGCTGTTATATGCACAACTTTATAGTCGTAAATAATCGAACTGGACTGATTAAAAGTTAACAATATTCCGAATTGATAAGAATTATTTGTTTACGGACGTGTTTATTCGATTTCATTTTTAAAACAAAAAAAAATTAAAATAAAAGTTTAATGAAACAAAATAAAAAATTAATTAAATATCAAACTATATATTACGAAGAAATAATTTTTAAATTATACACATAATATTTCGTATGTGCTGATTGCCCCACACGTTATCGGTGTAAATAAAAGGGGACTGAACAGATTACGTTACATTAGTCGTACGTAAACAATTTCCAGTCGATTAAGATCGGAATGGTTAGCGTTCTCGTTAATCATAGAATTAACGATAATATACAACTTATCGTCGAATGTGTTAAAATAAACGAATTTATTATGTTCGAAATTTTGATTTCTTATTTTCAATTACTATATCGTAAGTATGTTCGATTTTATCATATCGTTTAATCGATTAATACTTAAGAAAATTGAATAAAAAATAAAATATATCAGTCTGACTATACCGACTTCGGTCTCGATATTTGAAAAACGTGTAGTAAAATGTTAGAATGGGCAAGAAAACGATCGTAATTAAATACATTTAACTAGTATTTTAAGTAGATAAACGAATGATGAAAAAAAAACATGCATATAGTGTTAAATAGAAGATAATTAACTACATATAAAGTATAAGTTTTTAATATTTTTTTCATATAATATATACATAATATATACGATGGTGTTGCGAATTTGTGATATTCCGATAATTGAACTATTAAAGAGTATTTCGCGAATTTTTATATTTAACAATTAAAATAAAAATTAGGAAACCGTAAGCGCTTAAAAAAGAGACACTTAAAATAAAATTAAGGTTAGGTGAAACATTTTTTGTTTATTTATTAATCCATTTTTTATTTTACAATCTCCCAATTGCTCTCAGAATGTAATAATAATAGCAGCAATAATATTAATAACAACGATAAATACAACTAGCATTAACCAATCAGCGTACTGATACCCTTCAATGTGTTATTGAGTTAAACGTTTTACAATCGCTTTAATTAAACATCTAATTTTTTCGTTGTATATATATATATATATATATATATATATATATATATATATATATATATATATACTTGTTACTTGTGCATGTGTTTTATATAAAGTCACTATTTTATATTACACATAATCGTGCTCTATCGGTTTATTTCATATTTACGTTGTTATAATGCATTATTTAAGTAGAAATATCAAAATTTAAAATTTATTCACCTCGTCCGATCGGCGGAATATAAAATTATTCTTTTAAATATCGGAAAATTTCTTAAATTATGTCGCGTAAATAAGTTCATCGTTAAACATTAAAAAAGAAATAAATATAGCACGAATGTTATGTATCACTTAGCGCGTCCAGATGCTGAAATTTAACTAAATATTTTCTAATAAAAACTGAAGAGTTTGTTTCAAATTACCCGTATTATCGATATTATGTCGATTTTGGTCGTAATTTATACATTAGTGTGCGCGTATGTGTAATGCTGATAATTACATTAATATATATATATATATATATATATATATATATATATATATATATATATATAAAACGGTAATACAGTATTAAACACTTTCTAAAGTTAACTTTGACCACATACGCATAATTCCAGTAAAAAATAAGGAACGAATTGCAAAAACAAATCACGATGTCCGTATATTATTAAAAATATTAATTCCCTTTTAAAATATAGTGTAATTCAATAAATATGTACATACACACACATATATATATATATATATATATCATATATATATTTATATATATTGAATATAATGATACATATATATATATATATATATATATAACAAAACTGTAATATCCTGCAACAACTAGTTCATGGCTACAAATAGCGATTATTTCTCTGTCTGTTTCCCTCTCTCTCTCTCTCTCTCTCTCTCTCTCTCTCTCTATCTATCTATCTATCTATATATATATATATATAACCTAGTCACTGTGGACGTAGGATTTCTCCAATTGCTTCCAATTATTATGATCTTCATCTATTCTTATCCAACTTTTTCCTGTGACTTATTTATGCTAACGGTTTATCGATCTACCTCTACCCCCTGTTTCTCGCCATATCATTTGGTCACCATTCCAACACTCATTTTGTTCATCTGTCACCTATTCTTCAGACTATCTTTATTACCCCCATTTGCTGCACAGGCTCGTGGAGTCCAGTCTTCTCTCTCTTATTTATTTATTTGACTTTCGGACAGATAGTTTTATGTGTTCAGTAGTAGTCTTTCATGCACTACTTATGGCCTTCATGATCTTCCTTAATTTTGTTTTGGTAAACGTACATGTTTGCGAACCATATATAAAAGTCATTGTTTATATAATTTATTTTTCAAACATGTCGGTATTTCTTCGTTTCTGAATAGGCTATTCAGTTTTTCAAATGTACACACACACACACACACACACACACACACACACACACACACATATATATATATATATATATATATATATATATATATATATATATATATATACGTAATTTCAAATAATTCATAACGGAAATTGATATAACATAATTTCGTTAAGATAAAATTAGCGCGAATGGTTATATTTGCTATGCTTATATATGTTGAACGTTTTATATTTCGTGACTTTTGCAGTTTCGACATATATATTTTCATCACCGATAATATTAAATTTATATATGTGATATAAATTGTAGCCAAAAATCAGTTCGCATGAAATGAAATTCCGCTTCATTTTCAAAATACAAGTTTTATACTTTGTGTTCCTAATTTAGGAAAGTGTGAACTCACATTTGACCCACCCGATAATCTATATACATATATATACATTTTTTAAAAATAAGTGAATTCTTGCATATTCTTTAACTATTTCAATCTTGTCGCATAATAAATGTATTTTAAATAATTAAGACGTACAGAAGATATCGTATTATTAACTTGAACTCGATAGGTGATACTCTAAAGTTTAACCGCTTTAAAAACAATAAAATAAAAGCAACAGCTAAAATTTCATCGAGATAAATTCAAAAATGAAAAATATTCCCTCGTATTTTCTGTAATAATTGAATATCGCTGTGTTAATCTAATATATGAATATATTTCTCAAATGTATTTATATATTTTTAACGTTATTTATTTATTTATACACCCATATATATATATATATATATATATATATATATATATATATATATATATATATATATATATATATATTTATTTATTTATTTATTCATTTATTTTTGAAAAATGGGATGAGAAAGTTAAAATCACTAATGTTAATAACTACTAATAAAACTTTTCGGCATTTACGCCATTTCTAAGTTAAAATAAAAGTAAATTAAAATAAATATATAATAGCAATAAAAATAGGAATATATGAAAAGTATATACTTAGCTTAAAAAGCAACTAACATCTAGCGTATCTAGTTCAGGTCTCTTTGAAAATGACGGGTTAGATGTTAGTTTTTTTTAAAGTTAAATATATTTTTTTTATATGTTACTTTCATTATTTTCATTATATATTTATTTATTATTATTTATTTCAATTAATTTTTGGACGAAAAGGTTTGTTATTAGTTATTAATACTCGTGATTTTAACTTTATCGTTTCATTTTTTATAAACAAAATCACTTTATATATATATATATATATATATATATATATATATATAAATAATTATTAATTATTATTGATATGAAGTTAGTTTTAGTTGTAATTTTTAAAATATTAGTATTTACCGTTATGTGTTAAAATCTTAAACTTCGCAATTATCTCGCAATTAAATTATTCGCCAAAAATAAGATTTCGTAAGAAATATTCGTTATTATTATTATTATTATTATTATTATTATTATATATATATATATATATATATATATATATATATATATATATAAAGTTAAATTAAATTGACCCCTCTACACATTGAGAGGTGATTAAAAAAAAATATGTTATATTTATATGCACGTGTATATAGGTATATATACATATATATGCGTGTGTTTGTGTGTATACGGCGTACGTACGGTTTTTACGCATACATTTATTATGTTGTAAAATATTTGCCCGACGTAATAAGTGTTTAGATCGGTATTCGCCCGTTACTTTAACATCGACCGAAGACGACACCGCCGTTGTTACCACGGATGGTAGTATTTGGCAAGGTTTGGATTCCGGTCAAGACGCTTTGAAATTAATAAACGCTTCGTTATCGAATAAAAATATTATCACAGATAATACGATAAATAATAATAATGATAATAGCGACGAAGCTGCTACGACTGTAATACCAGAAAGGAAAAAAACAACGGAAGAAGAACAAGAAACGGTAGATACGAAAGTGAATCAAGAAATAGTAACGCTACCGGCGACTAAAATAGAAAGACGAACTAGCCATCCGTGGAAAGATTTCAAAAGACAACTCAGTAAAGTAGATTTAAAATTTAAAACTACTTTTTCAACTAGCGGCGACAATAGAAAATCGATATTCTATACGGCGACTAATGTCAGCGATAATAATAATTGTAACGAATCGTCCGATTTGGAACGAACTATCGTCGAACAGTCATCGGACGATGTTAAAAACGTCACTAGTAACGCGGATGGTGCTTTAATCGAACAAAGTTTAGATATCGGTAGTCTTCCGGAAATACGCGAACCGGATTCCAGTCCAATCAGCGAAAAATCGTCTTTCGAGAAATTGAACAAAATTATCGATTACGTCGACCACGACGACGTGGATATCGATAGCGCAGGAGGCGATTATAATAGTAGTCAGCAACAGTCGGAAGATGAAAAAAAGACGGCCTTAGTTCCTAGATCGAAAAAATCGATCGCTGCTTGTCGTCCGACCGATTTACAACTGTTCGATAGCAATAATAACAGTACGAGCGATAACGACAAGCCGGAACGTCCGTTCCGTAAACAGCAACGTAAAAGGGTATCGTTGGAAAAACAGCATCCGACCAATGTCGTCAGAGATACTCGTTTATTATCCGTGCCTAATATTAAATATCAGCAGGGCGTTGGTAGCGGTTACAAATCGTCGAAAAAATCGAAATCCTGTAGTCAGCAAGCGTTCTTAAGTCTTATACGTCGTCTCAGTAAGTGATGTCAGATTTTTTCTTTCTTTCTTTCTTCATTTTATTAATTATAGCTTTCTTCGTCCATTATAGGTTTAATTCTTTTTATTCGACTATACACGCATACACGCGCACTACATACATGCATATATATAATACATAATGTGTATATATATGTATAAATATATAAATATGCGTATGTATACATATCCTCTACATTCTGTCCTTAGCGTCGTTATTGACGGATATTAATATTATCCTCGGTAAGTCGGTAGTACCCACGTGTTATTATTATGACGACCTATCTTTCAGGTTATATTTGTTCCGTATATAAAAATTTTAAGCCGCCTTCACTTCGTCCCCCATCACCGTCGTTATTTTCGTTATATAATTTTCATCGTCGTCCATTCCCGATATCGAATCATTTCATTTCATCTAGCGTCGATCTCGATAAAGGAATTTTATATGTTGTTTGCTTTACGCGTAAAACTTTATAACCCTCGTCAAATCTCTGACCGATGCTGCTTATTTATTTATCTAACATTAGTCGTAATCCGGCCAAACGATGTTATATAATTCGATAATTTTTAGACTAATGTCCGCCACTGAGATGTCCGTCTTATCGTACACAAATGATTTACCTATGACCTCTCGTTCTTGGGTCGTCTGTCTTCTTTATGCTCGATCTATATAGTTCGTTCGCCGCATTTTGTAATTTTACCAAGGATCAGATAACTTTAATTATATATAAGGACATCGTGGTGTACCGTTAATGCCTTAGCATTCTGCTGGCACGACCTGAGTTCGAATCCTATCGGAGAAGGGAATTTTTCATAGTAAATCCTTTCACCAACTCAGCTCTCTATTGTTTATTATTGTCGGTAAATGAGTACCAGCTTGCAGGGAAAGTAAAGAATTCGAACGAAGGCAATGGGCAAACCACCCATCGTAAGCTAGTCCTCTTCAACTTTCGGATTAATAAAAGTCGCTTAGTCAATATGTCACCTATGAACTCTCAAAGTTACTTCTTTTTTACACACTAATAAATATATTTACATCCCCGAATATGTCACACCCTCAACTAAAGCTAGTTACTTCTTCGTATTTTAAAATGGTCCTGCAGTATTCGAAATAATATCTCAAAATATGTTTTAATCATTATTCAGATTCGTTACAGATGTATACATACTTGATATATATATATATGTGTGTATGTATATATGCGTGTGTGTGTGTGTATTTGAATGTAAAATAACATTGCAAATTATTTCACGTGCGCAATATAATATATTAACATTGCGGTACTACTTATAAAGCGTACAATGTATATGTATATTTAGAAATAATTCGTGTGCGATTCTTCTCTCTTTGCATCGATAATTATCACCCCCGATTGATTCATCGTGTACATAAATTAATATATATGCATACATATGTATATATAAATGAATTACGCCTCATTTTTTATTTTTAAATTTTCATAATTTCGTTCTCTATTATGCCACGAGACTTTAATTTTTTACTTTTTTTTGGAACAAATTCTAAGTGGGAACGACAAACTAAAAAAATATATAAATATATATCAATAAAATATTCAATCGCGATATTTTTCAGCTAAAACTCACGGTTTAGGATTTATAAAGTTTATTCTTTCGACAAGATCACACTATCTTTATTTGGAAAATGCAAAAACTTACCCGAAAAATGATAAATAAAATAATTCCTCATTAACGCCTCTATCTTTTAATTTCATACTTTTCGAACCGGATTCGAAATACGAATAGGAAATTTAAAAAAAAAACAACAAAAAAACAAGTGATAATTAAAATCGCGATATTACTTTATCGAATACATTTTTTTCCGATTCATTTTAGCGTAAATACATCAATTTTAGTACAGTTAGCTTTCATATATATATATATATAAACGAGGTACTATTCTCAAGTCATCTCTGGTTATAAGAGAATTTACTTTTTTTCCCTGAATTGTATTTTGTAAAGCCAAATCCTAATTTCAGTTATTATGATTTACCTCGCCGAAAGTCGCGATTCACGAATAAAAATTAATCTAAATCTGTTTCGCAGCATCTTTGTCGTAATTCCTACTACTTTTTTGTTCTCGCATTTTATATCAAATTCTACAGAATAACAAAAATTGTATTCTACAGTTTTTTTACTTTTCCCTTTTTACAAAATTTTTTCACAATTTTTTTTGTTGGGGGTCATTAACATTCGAAAAGTTTATTTTTATATCTAGGTTCCAAAGTAAAATCCTAACTAAAATTTAAACGTAAAATCTCCAAAAAAAAAAACAAATCAATTTGAAACAATTGCGTGATTATAACCGCTTATTTTATTATCATGTTATATTTTAATAATAACAAAAAAAAAAATTGAGATTCATGTTTGTAATTAACAGCATGTACTTGTTAACAATTCTTAAAATGTGTTACACGAAAATAATTTTTACTTCGTCGGAGAAGGGATCATTTTATATATTCTATTTTTAAAAAATTGTCTTTATCTTTTTCATGTATTTATACACACATACGCTATATATTATATATATATATTTAGATGCTTTTTTTTTGGGTCAGCGTAAATGTCCATACGTGTACAATAAAGAGACATTTATTTACGTAGGAAATTATGAAATTTCGCTTAACGGTATTTACGTAATTACGAGTAAACATTTTTTTTTTTTTAACGCAGTAGAAACCACATTACGCGATACGAACTTACCGTGTAGATATATGTACGTTTTTAAATATTTTGACTACGATGCGCCTTAATCAAAATTTCGATATTATTCAGAGATTACGCGTATACAGTAGTGTATAGATCGTTTAATATTTAATTACGCCACGCTCGCAAATTAATAGCCAATTAGATCGATTAAGAACACCGTGTCGTTCGAAGGATGAATTTTGAGTATTCTATATAGAGACATCTATCGGTAAATTATAGAAATTTTATATTTTCTGTATCGAGTCGTATTTATTCGCGTATATCGATATATATTTATCGATAATTCGAAATTAAGCCTTTCCGATCGATTAGGTACGTTAATATGTTTATATTTCGTACGGAAAACGCTTTTTCCGTACGTATTTACGAATCGCTATAGATTAATTTAATTATTTTTTTTTTTTAATTTTCCATCCAGCTACGTCATACCCATTTATATATTGATTCGAGTGTTTTTTTTTTTATGTATATTAAGTAATTTTGTTTTTTTAAATATTAAATATCGTTTTATAATCGTTTATGGTTTTATTTAAAATAGAATGTAACGGTATTATTTTTAATGTATTTAAAATATATTTTAAAAGTATATGTACATTTTTTGGAACTATAAGTGAATTATTTTATGTGAGTTTAAGTAATAAATCGCATTTGTTTTGATTAAGTATTAATTGATGCATAGAACTATATGTTACATAATTTTTTTTTTACTTAAATTTATTTACGTTATTATGTTTTCCTTCATAACTGTGTTATTATTATTATTATTATTATATTATTATTATATTATTATTATATTATTCTTCTTTTTTCTAATTGGTCATTGGATCAAATAAAATATTTTCATGATGTTTATTTTTTCCTATTCCTTTCACTCCAGTAATTCTTCATCTGTGTTTTTTCTTCCTTTCATCTGTCCATTTGGCACCGGTTTTCTTCTTCAATTTCAAAACTTCGGATGTGCTAATTGTATCCGAACCTATTTCTATCCATAATGTCATCTTCCGTAACGTTGATTTGCGATCTAGGATTCCTATCGAAGTACTGGAAAATTCGTTTTATTAGTCTGTTTGTCTCCATTCTCTTCAAATGATCGTAATAGCCTAATCTTCTTCTTTTTTTTCATTGTATTGATAATATCTTCAACATACTCGTATATTTCTTTATTACTTCATTTTTTCCATATTTCCCGATCATTCCTTATCCGTTCCAGTTCTTTACTCACATTCATTGCTAAACACTCCGACGCATACAGACATTCCGGTTTAATCATTACACTATAATGTCTTAACTTGATGTTACGGACATTAATTTCTCATTATATATATATATATATATCTTTTGTCAGCTGAAATGCTAACTCCACTTTTCTTATTCCATCTTGGTTAGTTGTTTTATCAAACGCGTTTGTCTGTATAAATTCTCCTAATGTGCTGACTCTTTTTAAACGTCCGTATGTGGTGACCATAAATCGAGGTGCGTTTTCTTCATCAGTCATATATTTGTTTTTTTCAAACGATATCTCTAGTCCCGCTTTTTCTGCTACCTTTTTATTATATTATTATTATTATTATTATTTAACGGAAGAACTAACTTCTAGATTCGGAGTTTCTTACAATTATCTGTAAAGAATATTTTAAATATAATTCACGCGCTGAATATTATATATGTATATACATTGTGTGTGTACGGTGAGTATTAATCTTTGTATTTATGCTACAGGATCGACGTGTTCAATCGACTGAATTTTTAAATGAATAATAACCGTATTAATCATCGCGAAAATTAAAATAAAATTTATCTATAATATTTATTTTTAATTTTCACTGAAAAGACCTATTATTAAAATGATACAACGTCGCTCGACTCAGCAGCAGCATATTCGTTTGAAACAGCATCTCAGATTCAATTCACTCATGATTGATGCGTAGAATTCTCGACTCTGAGTTATACGACATTCTGTACTCATCTACTTAGCTGAATCACGTCCAAAGAAACTCCTCGTAATTACAGACTTAACTGTTTCTTTTTTTTTAATTAACCAGCAATCGTAATGACATATGTAGTTTTGTAAGTAATTACAACAAAAAAAATAGTTTTTTTTTATTTTATTTTTTTTTTTTTTGGTAAATTGTTCATTCGTGGTTTCGGTTTGACTATTTGACTATGTTTAATTTAAAACTATTATCCAGGTAGGAACAGTCGACTACTTCCCGATTATTAAATAGTAAAATAAAACATTTTAACGATACTTACGTTTATAGTTTAATGTACATTAATCTTATTTTGAAAGCTGAAAAACCCACCACCCATTATTAAATTATCTGCGTATATTTAAACGTATCTTATTTAAATTGTGAAAATGTTTTATTTATTATTCATTAATAATACTTTTTTGTGTTCGATATCTAGTATCAACGGTTAGTGCTAGTTGTTATAGACGAATTAGGCCTGTAATCAAGTTCGCTTATAAACCGAATAATACCCCCCAAAATGAATTTTGTATTTCGAAAAAGCGATAAAGAAAATCGCCAATTGTAAATTATTTCTAATCTAATTTGAATTATAAATAATTTAACTATTAATAAAATAAAATATCGATTGTAATAAAATAACAACAATAATCCTTAACTACTAATAACGGATCTCTATTAGCGCCAAGCTGAGCTGTTTGTTAACAGGTATTATACACTATCGCAATAATCTACAGCAATCTTACAATAGAAATGCCGAAAACTGAATATGTATAAAACCTTTAAAAAAAAATTACGAAAAATTAAAAATAATAAAAATAAGTAATCAAAATAATTTATTAAACTAATAACATTTGATAACGAACCGGTTCAACCAATCTTTAGTATTCGGATTGTAAGATTTCAGATTATTATCATAATGATAAAGCATCTCAGTTTGAAGCTAATTGTTCTTAATAGGTCGAATTTTAGTAGTTAAGAATTATTATATTTCCGTTAGATCGTTTTGTTATTATTAATATTTGATTTTATTATTGTTAGTTCAATTATTTTTAACTCGAAGATAGTTTCACTATCGAAACTTTCAATTAATGATTTTTACTCTTTAAAAACAAAGTAACTCTACAACCGAATATATTTATGTTTGTGTTTTTTTTTTTTTAAATTATATTTCACGTTTATTTATTTTTTAATTCAATACGTATTATCAAGACAGATGTGTGTATATACTTTTGGATAAAAATCAAATATTTAAATCGTTCACGATAATGTATAAACTTTTGCCGATATATGTATTTTTATATATATATATATATATATATATATATATATATATATATATATATATATTATTTATTAATAAAAACGTTTATTAACGTTACTAATTAAAAATTATTATTTATGCGTTGGCACTTCGTACAATCCGTCTCGTTAATTCCATTAACGATAATAATGAACAACTAAAAATGTTTAAGGATGTTGACCCGGAAGAGAATGGACGTAAACATTTCGGTATTTACTTCTTATTTCTATATGCACACTTACACATACACACGCACACACATGTGCATATAAACGCGTACACACACAACATATCTAACAACACGATACACGCATATAGATTCATGAATATTTTATATAACATGTACTAGTCGATATTTTCAATTATTACATTTTCCCAGTTATTTTATCGAAATTATGCATGTCAACTAACGCATTTCGAAAATAAGCCTTTAATTATTTTTCCTTAATTCACTCATTTAGTTTATTTACACAATACAGACACTTTTATTTTTTTTTTAACACTAAATTAATATATTTATATAAAACGACAAAAATATTTTGGCTTATATGCCTAGCCTGAAATAATGTTGCGTACATTTTAATTTTTACATTCATCGCGATTTACCGGCATTGTTTTTTATTTTCGAAGCTGCGTCTCTGGTTGAAATAATGGTACCATTATATTGCGGGTACTAACCAGTCAACGACTTCTGTCTTAATAAGAATAAATATATATATTTTATTTTATATTTATATATATATGTATCTATCTATCTATATATATATATATATATATATATATATATATATATATATATATATATATATATATATATAATGAATGTGTGCGTAACAGTAATTAATACTTAATATATAGATTTTCTACAATTATTTCATTTCATTTCATTTGCATTATTATTATTATTATTATTATTATTATTAATTTGATGTAATAATCTGTGTCTTTATTAATTTCGTTACATTCGGTACTGTTATATATGCTAACACGTTGTTTATTACAATTAATTCATGATCGGTTATTGTCCTGTAACTGTTTCGTTTTGTATCCTATTTTGGTTAATTGTCCAGATTTTATTTGAAATGGGTTTTTCCACCGGTAAAAAACGTCATTTTCTGATTTGCCGAACTATATGACTGCGTGTTCTGTTAGGAATACTAAGGTCAAGCGATAAGCGATGTATACGAAAATGAAAATTATAAATTTATCGGCTAAATTTAAAGTATAGTTTTATGTATTAATGATAATTTCAACAACAATGGAAGTTTCTTGTTGGATAGTAATAAAACGTAGATTAGCCAATTACGTATGTAACGAGGTCTCGTAGCTTATCGGTAATGCTTTAGCGCTCTGCCCACACAACTTGAGTTCGAATTCCACTAAAAAGACCTTTAGCTATCTTAGCTGTCCATTCACTTGGTCGGTAAATGAGTACCAGTTTCCTTTGAAATTAATGAAAGCCGAAGCGGACAATGACAAACCACATTGTATTTGTTTGAGACTTGCTGAGGGTGCTTCATTTCGCCAGTCTCCTCAATCAGCCATTTGATTTACGTCATCAAATTGATCGTATATGTATATATATATATATATATATATATATATATATATATATATATATATATATATAAATATTACAATATGTTGAGTAATTCCACTTATAGTTGATTCAATGCTTAATACATATGTAAAAATAAAATATTTTTTTTACAATTTGAAGAATATCTTTCATTTTAATACACATAAGTAATTCATTTCTTGTGTTTATGTGTTATGAGTGTTTTTTGACTTATAATTCTGACTGCGAAGAAAATGTTTAAATCTTTTATATACTGGATAGGTATTTTCTCGCGTAAAATACGTGTGATATAAATATAATATAACACACACACACACACATATATATATATATATATATATATATATATATATATATATATATATATATATATATATATATATATAGTAAGTGAATACTAACCCATGGGACACGATATGAATTAAGATTTCGAATTTTCCTATACCTACATAAAATAATTACAGATTGCTGCATATTTTGATAAGTACTTCCTTTTGATGATGATGCGAGATAATTTTTAACGCGTTATATAAATATTTATGTAATATTGTATGTCAGCTAAATATTCTATATTATCGAAGTAACAATTTTGTTGGCGCGAAAAGTTCATGTAGTTTATATACAGGCAGCATTTGGATATTTATCGAATTTTCGGCGATTTTATCATTTATATTTAAAATACGTATTGTGGTTCTGCGATTTTGTTAGGGCTTTGAAATATTTTATTCATATACGAATTTAATTTTATCTTGAAAATAGAAAAGATTAATTTGTATTTTTAAAACGATCGTTTCGTTCGTTATTATTATAAAATATATTAACGACGAAGATGTCTACACTTTATCAATCATCGGTATTACTTTTAACGACATCGCTCTCTGTCGTCTATGGCGTCAATATTTTCGTACCGAAAACGCTAATATTATTTTAAATTCGTGAAAATCTAAAAATATCGTTTCCTAAAATTATCGATTAATAAGTGTATGGACTAAAGTTCAATTAAAACGACAGCAATTTGCTAACATTTCGATAATTCCAGTTCGATTATATTGAGTTTCTTTAATCGTATCGTATGCTATTTGATGTAATGTAGTTTTTTTTATTCAAAAATAAAGTACAAAAAAAGAAGTCAAAATTACTAAATTTTGACATATAGTAAAAAGATCAGAAAGATTTTCGTCTATTAACCAATTGTCGAGTGGACGTAAAAATTAAATATATATTATTTATTTAAAATTATATATATATAAAAAAAAAACAATAAAATAAAATTGGAGGAAATAATTTAGATGTCAATATTTAAGAAAATAGGAAAGTTAAAAAAAAAACATTTATAAAAATAGATCATTTTACAAATAAATGTTTTTTCATTTTGCAACTATTTTCTTTTTTTTAATATTGTACATCTAAATCTAGTATTTTCTTTCATTTTATTTTATTTATTTTTTGTTTGTTCCTTTTATATTTTTTATAAAATGTATATATTATTAAGACAACGAATAAAATTACTGGATGCGGTGGAACGATGATAATTGGACCAAACGTACGATGTAGCGGTAGTCGATTGACGTTCGTCATATACGGGGAATGGAGGATTGTAAAATAGACGGGAATTAATTTGATATGAATCGCGCGAGAAAAAAAAACGTTAGGCGTGTTTTGGGAATTCCTATACTCAACAGTGGGTTGATATAGGCATATCGTGCTATCGAGATCGTATATATTATATTTTTATATTTTATTTTTTACATCCATCGTATAATGGCTTAATAGCTAAAAACTTTGCGGTCTTTTTAAATATAAAAATTTCGCGATTTTATCTATGTATTTGTTTGTATTCTATATAGTTTAAATAGATCATTATGACTTTTACGTTATTATATAAATTTTAAAAAAATAACCAGAAAGGTTAAATATAATTTTAAGCTTTAACGGTTGATTTTCATTCGTTCCACGCTATGCACCGAAGAAATCCTGAACATAAATGAAATGTTCGGTTTCGTTTCCAATTTTTTCGTGATCAATTAGCTAAAATCGATTTCTCCGTTGTTTAATCGTTTTCGATCGATATTTTCTTTTAACCCCCTGACGATTTTATTTCAAATATCACGAATTTAATATTAGCGTTCTCGTTACGTTATATTCTGCTCATTCCCATCTTCTTAATAATATATCGATACTTTACACAGCGAATGTATACGTGTGTCTGTGTGTTACTTTAGTCCAATTTAGGATGTCGAAGTTCGGCGGACAATTCGCATCACGGTGTTGTAAATTCGCGCAAAATATCCACTCCGCAAAAAAACAGAGACGACAAATGTGTTTGTAATGGTATCTTCTCTTCAGTTTTTCCATTTCATTTCAATTTTTTGTTTTGTATTGATTTGTATTTTTCCGTTTTACGTACGATGTAATAATTTTGTACGCTAAAGTTGGTATCAGCTAGGACGGTATCTTTTTCCCGTATAAGGCGCTGCTATTTGTTTTCCACAGTTTTATCGTAAAGATTTGTTTAAATGTAGAAATATTTTTTTTTTTTTACCTGTTTGGATATATGTTAGAATTATTACAGTCTTATAATCGCGTTTTTGTGTGGTTGATTATTATCGTGTTTGAGCTTTTGGTTTTCTCTCTTATATAATCAGAAATATATATACACGTATGTATATTGAGGGTTATTGAAATAAAATGGGCTATTCTCTCATCGGCTTATTTTATACATTTATAATACATATGTTACATTTTTTTTTATAGCTTATTATTAATTTAAAAAATATAATAAAAAATTGACTGTTTTTTCGTTTTATACCAAAATTTTTTACTTAATTTACACGCATTTTGATCAGGCAAAACTCACTACGCTATCGCTTGCCTGTAATTTGATGTAGCAAAAAAAAAAACTCATTTTTTTACTTTTAATTTGTCTTTTTTTATATATAAATATATAAATGTTTATTTTTATTATTTAGACTCGCGATACCGTTAAAAATTACCATCTCTAATTCGATAAAATATTAAGTTCCACAAACTATATTAAAGTTAATGATTAGATTACTAGTACGAAGTAAATAATATTTCA
This sequence comes from Coronaproctus castanopsis, assembly GCA_032883995.1. Classification (NCBI taxonomy): domain Eukaryota; kingdom Metazoa; phylum Arthropoda; class Insecta; order Hemiptera; family Monophlebidae; genus Coronaproctus; species Coronaproctus castanopsis. The sequence continues at coordinate 102,938,842 of CM065052.1, read as the reverse complement.
TTTCAAATAAGGGTTTACTTCTATGTTATTATATACATATATATATATAAATCTCCATGGTTAAAATATTAGATATACGGCTCATAACGAAAAAAATTATATTTTTCCTAATTACACAAATTGCTTGATTATTTTGGAAATCACGAATTTTGTTATAAATTTAAAATGAAGGATAAATTTTGGGATCGTTACTTCATTGAATTTCAGTGTACCTTCTACTTATATATTCTTTAAATGAATTACCGTCTGTTTTTACCAAACTACCGGCTTACGATAATTGTTAGAAACGAATGTTGCACGTACGTCTATTAAATTTTTCATTTGATTTCGTCTTATTTCATTCTTTTTTTAAATAAATGTATACATACTACTTTTTTTGTCAATATTTATTTATGATTCTTTCCTATTATAATCGATTGAAATTTATGTAAACCTTAATTAGCGTATTTTGTAGATGATGTATGATAAATGTTTCTTGTTTCATTAAATTCTATATCGGCATTCTTGATGATAATCTATTATATGCTTGATTTGGTTAGTGTGTCCATAAATATTCTTACTCTATTTAATAATTTATACAAAAATGTTACAACAATTAATATATATTTTATATATATATATATATATATATTATATATATATATATATATATATTTATATATATATATATATATATATATAAATATATATAGGTATATATATAAAATTTTTAAGGAAATAAAATGTTATATTGAAATTTTGTTTACTTGTTATCTGTACGTCTAATATATATGTCAGATGAACGGATCTTGTATATCTCCACCATGGCAAACGTATAACACGTCGGTACAGGGCAGAACGCGAACGTCCGAAGTATTCCGATGGCATATTAAGTCGCCTCAACCGATTGGTAGCGGTGGTGGTGGTGGTGGAGGTGTTATTGGTGGTGGTACAACGTCTAGGCATAAACTTCAAAAGTGTTTAAGTTCAATATCGTATTCGGAAGAAGGATTACATCCAGCTCGTAATACAGAAAGAATTAATCTACTGGCCTGCCGTCAATACTGCAGTTTCGGTAGTATCATCAATTCAATTCGAAATACCATTAGTACCGCTCCTTCTTCTCCTGCTACACAATGCAAATGCCGACATCTGTTCACTGTCTCTGTCTTCTTTAAAATAAATACATATATATTTATGTATGTATGCAATTTTATGTACGTACGTACAGGCTGTGGTAGAGATATGTGTCGTATTTTTAAAAACGCCTTATCTAATCAGTTTTGGGGGAAACAATGTTAGTTTGCGTTAGAAAGATGAAGTGAAAAGAAAACCCTAATTTTTCGCATGCTTACTTTATTTCAACGGTTTCTCAATCTTAAAGATTGCATCGCCAGATGGTCTTTCATTTTTCGGTACATTTACAACATTTCGAGACAAAATTATCGTCTCCAAAGTAACTTTTTTCAATTGTTACGTGTTTTGAAATTTGTTTTTGTTTACTTTCAACGTTTTAACTATCAGGTTTCATCATAATTTGAAAAGTGTAAAATATAGTGATTTTCAAAAAAAAAAATAAACAACAAAAAAAAGATGTTAAAATCACTAAACCTTTTAACGAAAAATCACAAATCTTTTCGGCTGTTAAGCCATTATCGAGTCAATATAACAAAATAAAATATAAAAATTTAAACAATCCATTAAAAGTACTAATTTAGATATATACAATTAACAAAAATTAGCAAAGTGAAAAACAGAATGTATTCTTTAAAATTACGAATGTTTTATGCCAGAACTTAAAATGTTTTAAAAAGTCGCCTAAAAGCAATGTGTACGAATGACTATTTTGAAAAACCCACTCTACCAACCGTGGTGAACTCTTGAAATCCTAATTTCTGTTTTCTAGCGTAACCGGAATCGTGTAACTCGATTATAGAGTATACTTTTTTTTTTAATACGATACATATCACTCTCGCACTCTGTATTATGTAGAAAAACTTTGATCTTATTAGATTTGTCTTGCTGTTATCTTTTCTTTTGTATGTTTAAACAAAGCCTTATGCGCTGAATATTTTCTGTCTCTGTCTCTGAAGTAGTAGCTACTTACTATTGTTCGGGATTAATTTTTTTTATAATACTTATCTTGTCCTTCTATTTTACCTTTATGTGTGTAGTTACGTTTATTTGTTCAAAAATTACGTGTTAAATATGCAAAATATCTTAATAATAAAACGCACGACTGTTTAAATTGTAGTCGTTTTGATTTCTATTTAATTTTTTATATTACATATATAATGAAATGTCCCAGTAATCGTTTATTAAAAATTTTAAAATGTTAACATTATTATATTTAATAAAATAAAAATTGTGTTGTCGCATATTGTTAAACAGCTTGCCACTGTTAGTCTGTATGTACATGTTTTTTCCTTTAACTTTATTAAAGCGTTCTTTCTTGTTATTGGCGAGTCTTATGTTCGTCTCTATTAGATTATATTTCATACTTTGTGCTACGTTGTTGTTTTGCATGGGTTAAATTTATATATATATATTTGTTTGTATGTATGTGTGTATGTATGTGCGTATTTGCTCGCAAGGTTTTATAGCTTTTATTCTTTATTTAGTTGTACGCAGAGTCGTTTATAAAGTTTATTATTTAACGTGTGTTTTATTTCTCTCTCTGTCTTTCTTTCTGGCATGCTGAATACATAGTAAATGTGTGCGTTTAGCTTTATAGTTTTTTATTGAATATACGAATATAATCGTGGCAGTTTCAGAGAGTTGGTTAAGTACTTTTATGTTAATGAAAGGTTGTATTTTTGATTCGTGAAAATCTTTTAAAAAATTATTTATTTCCTGGTAGTTTACAAAATACTTAAATAAATGACATTATATATATATATATATATATATATATATATATATATATATATATATATATATATATATATATATATATATATATATATATATATATATATATAAATAGAGGAAGCGCCATAATGAAACATTTTTTTCTGCTTATATAAAAATAGGTATATGTAACATTCGGACAGTTTATGTCGTTTCTATGCTTTATGCAGATTACTCAAATCATCAAAGCCACTTGCATTCCATACATTTTTGTCTTGATTAAATAAAAGGCAAGCCCAACAAAACAGGTTTTTTTTTTGTTTTCTTACAACCGCATAACCATGGGATTGTTGTGTATAAATTTGTTTGAAAATGGCGATTATATGTTTTATGTCTTCTTGATTTTGTAATCAACTTTTCTAAACCAGGCGTCGGTCTATTAAAATTTAATGCACTAAAACTGTAGAAGTTTTTCAATAATGCAATTACGTACAGCTTCAATTTAATAAGAGATTGCATTTGAACAGACTCGTACATTAGTAGTTGCCGTAAATGGCGACAAACGAGACGGTACAGTTTCTTTTGTAGTGGTGTTACAGATCGAGACGCGTGGCCGATCAGCGCTTCCAGTTCAACTATTAGTAAACGGCTAAAACGTGTCGCAACTACAACAGTATGAACATACGTAACATACTGACGGCCGTGTATAAAAAACACGTTGTTGACCAGAGTATGTGACCAGAAAACGGCCGTGTATAAAAATCACGTTGTTGACCACAGAGTATGTGACCAGAAAAACGCTTTGCTCTATCGCTTCCAGATCGACATACAAGCCTATATTTTCTTCACTGTCAATACACACACATAATTACGATCACATAGATAAAAATTCGCGCAAATATAACTGTGTATGTGACCTCGAACGAGGCAGAGCCTAGTGTTTCCCAGCCATTTTTAGTTATCACTAATATACGCAGATCGTTCCGAGATAACTCTAGCGACAAATAAAGTGAAATATTAGATTTGAAATTATTCCAATCTTTTTATTTAGTAGCGTTTTTTTTCTAATACTTTTTAATTTTTTTATTTAAAATTATTCAACAAGTTACTTTATTTTTTTTTTCTTTGACTAATGTTCTTTTCATAGATAGTAAAGAACAATTCCAGACTCATAATTTGTTTAGGGGTAGCGGTGCTTCCATCTCTTCCACTGATGCTACGCCTCTGATATATATATATATATATACAATTTATTCGCATATGTATCTATATAAATTTATCTAATCCATATTGGTAATAATGTATTGTAAGTAAATTGTCTGTGGGAAGTATCAGGTTAATTTATCGCTGAAAGCAACGTTATCCGAATGAAAGAATGATTTATTTTACTACTGCTTTTTCTTTTTTCTTTTTTTAAAATTACCGTATCATTTATTATTAAGATAATCGCTGTTAAATTAAAATCATATTTAATATAGATATATGATTAAAAAATTATTACAAGAAATCGCCATTTTAATAATAATTTACAGTTGAAGTTGTTCAAAGAATCATTTTTAAATTTTTAATTTTAACGAATTTAACATTACCGTACAATTATTTATTAGCATAATCTAATATAATTAAAAAGAAAATACTAAAACGATTTATATACTTTATCTTTGTTAGTGTATATATGCTATTTGTGTAATTATTTTATCACCGATTTGAGGAATAATTTTATTTTATTTTTTTATTTAATGATTACACAAATTTTAATAATGTAAATTAAACGTTCGATCTGTGCATATTTTTTTTGTCTTCAGCGTCTACGAAAGTAAACAAAAGTTTATACGCGAGGACTTTAAATACAAATTTCATTAAAAAATAATAATAAAAAAAGTCATTTTTTCATCAAAATGTACATGGTTAAATATGTCTCATGAATTTTTGATTTTAATATCGCCACTTACAAAACAAGCATATATATATATATATATATATATATATATATATATATATATATATATATATATAATGTTTTCTCTTGTCTTTTATCTATCCAACCATATTCTTCAACTCCTTCCTGTTACCTGCCATGTTCTTAATCTCTTTACACGTCTTCTCCATTCATCTTTTTATTTTATCCATTCGTGTTGTCCTAGGTTTTCTTTTTTTCTTTCTTTCGTCCAATTTTTCCTCCGTTACGATTGTCATAAAGGTGCTATGGCGCATTATATATGTGTATTTATTTATTATACCATTATGCGACTGATGTAGCTAATAATTAGTTAAATGAAAGACATCTTTCAACGACACTTCAAGTTATCTCGCCATTATCTGTTTTTTATTTCCACGATCTATCAAAGCAAGCACTAGCTTGGTTTAAATAACTTACCAACCTGTGCGAGTAATTTTCACACATATTGGAAGGCACGTCTACCTTCCCCATGTCAGCATGCCTTCAGATTATAACAAAGTGTTTCTTATGTCCGTACCGCCGAAACTGCGCAAATAATACTACTTATTATTTATAAATTTTTTTCGTATCCGAAATACATTTAGACATCGATCCGGCTCATTATTAGGTACGTTCCACGACGCGGCTGGTTATTACTTTCAGCATAATTTTTTACTGTTGTCCATACGTTCTTTCGATGTTAGATGCTGCATAAAGAAATATGTCACAAGCAACTGCACACTATAACAACAATTCCGAACACTTAAGAGGTAATACGTTAGTATCGTCAGAAGTCGGTAGATCTTTCTCAGTTCTAGATTTCTTAGTTTAATTTTAATCTTAATACGTCCCTGTCGATAAAACGGTTCTATACAGCTTGACCATCTTCTGTTGAATTGTAAATGTATTTATACGTTATATATGTATATTTATTTATTTATTATTATATATATATATGTGTGTGTGTGTATGTAGTTTTGTATATGTGTATAGATTATATATGTTAACTGTATCTTTTACACAAAATTTCGAACGCAGTACTTATTCGCGTGTATCAAAAATAAACATAAAGGGAATCAAATTATATATATATATATATATATATATATATATATATATATATATATATAATATATATTTGTTATTATTACGCTTGTATTTTGTTTATTGGCATGTTGGGTAGTTTGTACTTAGAATGCTGCTTTTCACTTTAATCACACTACACTTTCATCGCTTTTCACTTATTTTGTACGTTATGCATGCATGTATGTATATAAATGCAACAAAAATATTTTTACATGAAATACATTTCGAATGATCATTATGGTATATTGAAAACATATGTTAACACACATACATACATAATTTTATACTGTTCATGTAATCCATGTATGTCATCTTTACATTTTATACGTGTTACCCATAATTGAAAAATATTAAATGACAATAACGTTATATTGACTTTCCTTACTCAAAGGGCGTCCGTATCGAGCTTTCAGTAAATTGTCAGTACTTTGTACTTTTTTTTAAAAAAAAAAAAATGCTCTGGAAAGTAATTAAACGCAAAGTTGTGCGGAAATAAATAAATTATCTTTGCTTAAACTATTTTATTACTTCGTGGCAGTTTGATTTTTGTTCGGTCGTGCTACACGTAATTTCCTCGATTGAATTATAATATTACAAATCGTTAGTTTGGTTATTTTCATATAGATATCTATAAAATTTCATAATAATAATAATATAACAATAATCGTAATATTAATATTGATAATAATGTTAGTAAATAATAACGGTTCATCTGTGCATTTAAATACAAAACTTTAAGAAATTTTTTCAAATGTACCGAGTCTTTTAATAACTATATATATATTATCTACTATATTCTTGATCTTCGTTTTAATGTCTGTCGGTTATATTTGAATTTTGCGGACGCCCTTTAAATGTGTGTAACACCTAGGCGTTATTAATTAAAACAATGGAAAAATATTTCGCAAAATGACTTTCGTCAAACTATTTCAAAATTATTATTATTAATAATAATATTGCGGAGTAACTAAGAAAAAAATTATATTATTTTTACAAAATTATTATTATTATTATTTTTTTTATAAACTTATGCGAAATTAACATTATCGTGTGTTGCGTGCGCGTGTGTTTTATAACGTTGTAGACAAATTGGACAGCACATTTTCGCGATCTAGGAGCTCGAGTATGTCGAGTTTGGAAAATATTACTTCCGAATCCGTACAATGTTTGGTATTTGCCGATTCGTTCAACAAAAAAAACGGTACTTAATTTTTGTAATTGTATACGTAAAAAAAAAAATAATAATAATAAAAGTTTTAGTTCGTTTATAATAGAATCTTTCGAACAAATGTACAATATTAATATTCTCTTTATCAAAATGTAGAATAATTTCGTATAATAAATTCTAAAGTTTTATAATAGCTATCTGTAATATGATCGATATGCGTCGAATATTTAAGATTACTGTCAATCCTAGACTGAATACAGAACCTAACTTTCAATTCTAGAACAACTACAGAAGAAAGAACTTTATTGAAATAGTACGATACGCGTATAATATATGCGCAGCATATTTTTAATGTTAAGTACTTGCGTTAACATATATCTTAAGTATTAGAGTAAACATTAATAAAATATAAATATTCGGTTATACAAGAAAGAACCTACAAGGAAAACAAAGAGAACACGACAATGCGGCAGCTGATCACATATACATTCATATCGCACATATTCACGTATACGAGTAACTACATAAATAAAAATAATTGGAGTAAAAGCTAATAAATATTGTAAAAATGACTTTTGCTTAATTATGTTTATACCTAGAATTAACGCATGGTGATGAGACTTATCGTGGCTTAGTATAATATTAATCAACTTATCCTGATGCATTATTTATCGTAAGATTTTTTAGATAATTTATTTATATATGAAAGTAAATATGAAACACGTAATTTGCATATCGCTATATTTTGCATAACTGTGGCGATTTAATATATTATGGGTCACGTAATAAATAGAACTGCTTGAAAGAAAAAAAACCTCGATCCAAGGGAAAGTAAATTACAAAAGAGGACGGCTACCAAATAACAATAATTGCGAATTTCACCATAATCACCTACAGTTGTCACCTTAGATAAGGTATCGTGGTTAACATTTAATTCGCCGGTGATTTACGAATGCCACTTGTCGCGATCTTCTAATTAACATTCGCATTCTGAAAATGACAGTCCTGTTGTATGCAGAGCAATATCAGTCCATCTTATCGATGTATGGGTCCGGGTGGTCGTTTTACAAATTGAAGGTTACCTATATACCGAAGGAGGATAATGTCGACAGGTTGTCTTCAAATCTATCAATTTATGTTGGCCGTGACGTCCGCAGTGAAGAGAGACTTCGAGATCACGCACAGTGGATTCCTTCAAATATTTCATTTGTAGTATAGTCGAAAGAATAAATATTACTAACGAGCACGATAACATATCCGGTTAAACGCATTTGCTGGAAAGATAAACGTTAAACCGTTTAAGGAGAGCGTAGATACGTTTTAAATAATAATAAATAGCATTCGGAAAGTCCGTAAATCTATAGAGAATAATTTACCTAATCAAAAACATTACTAAAATCTCAGCGATCTCTGCTCCAATCACACTCTTTTAATTGATGAACATACGATATAGTAGATTTACACTTCATCATTTGATCTTTGTAAATACTAATCGTCTTCGTAAATAATTCGCCGTTTCATTTTTCTCAGAATTAACATTCTCGGTCGTCGCGAAAATAACATTTAATTATCTTGAAATCACGGTAACCTTTGTTTTTGGAGAAAATAAAAAAGTAGTCAATATAATAATAAAGGACGCTGGAAATATAAAATACTAGATCACGATGTAGACTAACTCCTGTTAAAAGGGGTAGCCACTAGAAGAAGAAATCTCTTATGTCGTATTTTATAAATTAAACGTTCGATTCTAAAATGTAAAATTTCGTTAAAATTAGCAATTTTGAAATATGTTACGAATTATGTAACTGTGAGAAATTTTAGGGGTTCTTCAATTATTCGTGGATTATCTTGTTCCTATTGTATTATTTACAACATTTTAAATATTTCGTGGACTATCGTATTGTTTACATTACGCTTTATTGTTAATTCAGTATTGTACGCTGAGCAGTTTGGTGGAGGGTGACCATTCGACAAGTGATTATGACGTGAACCATGCATAATCTGACTAATGCTACAGTTATCCAATGTTCTAGTTTTGGTTTAATCTAATAAATGTGTGTGTGTGTGCGAGTAGTCTTTCATTTTCTTTTTTTTTTGTGATATGAACAAGTAGTAAATTTGGCATGCGTTTTAACTCTTCAAAAAATTTTCCGTATATTTTAACTGCTTGTTTGTTGCAATTTCTGAGTGAGTTGAAGCTTGTCGGATGTTATGCTCCATCTAACTGAGTTTATTTAATGATTGAACAGACATCCATCGTTCCTGTTCTAAGTTTTTTAGAAACCTATGTGCGTGTAAACGGCGTTTAAAATCATTATATATATATATATATATATATATATATATATATATATATATATATATATACATCATCATCATGTAATCAGTCCTAAGACTGGTTTGCTAATTTCTTCCACAACTGACGGTTTTCTGTTTTCCTTTTCATATCCGTATATCTTGTGCTACCAGTGTCTTCTATTACTTGTTGTGTATATTGATTTCTTGGTCTTCCCTTTCCGCGTTTCCCATTCATCTGTCCTTCTATAATTATCTTTAATAAGCTTTCATGTCTTAAAATGTGACCGATCATATTAGTTCTTCGTTTTATTATTTTTCTTCCATAATGTTCTCCTTCGCCAATTTTTTCTAACACCTCTTCATTTGTTAATTTATCGGTCCATCTTATTTTCAGCATTTTCCTATAGCACCATATTTCGAATGCTTCTATGTTTTTTTTCTCCGCCTTTCCAATCATCCATGTTTCACATCCGTACAACGCTGCATTCCAAACAAATAAGGTTAAAATTTTTTTTCTCAAATTTGTACTTATAGATTTTTCCGATCGTAAAAAACTTGCTTTGCTTGATTGATCCGTTTTTTAATGTCCTTGCTACACCTGCCATCTCTGGTGATTTTACTACCCAAGTAATGAAATTCATTCAGTTCTTATATTTTAACACCGTCAATATCTGCACTTATTTTCTTTCGACTGTTATTTTTTTCGCACATCATAGTTTTTGTTTTATTTTTATTTATTTGCATTCCATATTTCTTAAATACATCTTCCATTACTTTTAATGTTTCCTTCAATTGATTTCGATTTTCTGCTAGAACAGCTATATCATCGGCAAATTGTAATGTGCATATTATTTTGTATTTTTACACCTTTTTTCTTTGTTTTTTCTTTAATTTCTTTCATTATTTCTTCTATATACAGGTTGAATAATATCGTTGATAAAGTACCGCCCTGTCTAACTCCTTTCAATATTTTAACTTCTTTGTTCACATTGCCAATCTGTATCATTGCTTTCTGATTTTCGTATAATTTATATATTAATTTAATATCCTTCTTGTTTATTTACGTTTTCTATAATATTGTAAACAATGTGTTCCAATTGACATTATCAAAGGCTTTTTGTATATCTATGAATGCAGTATAAAGTGAATTTCCAATTCTAAATCTTTGTTCGATTAACAGTCTTAGTGCCAGAATTGCTTTACGAGTACCTACATGTCTCCTAAATCCGAACTGAGCATCTCCTAATATAATTTCTACTTTATTTACTATTCTTGTATACAATATTCTTACCAATATCTTTGATGCATGATTTATTAATTTTAATGTTCTAAAATCTTCACATGGTATTGCAATTATTTTTCCTGTTATAAAATCCATCGGTATTGTCTCATTCTTATATATCTTTCTTATCAGCTCGTATAGAAAATTATTTGCCCGTATTCTTCCTGCTTTTATTAGCTCAATCGGAAAATTATCAATACCTGTTGACTTATTATTCCTTATTTCTTTTAGAGCTTTATCGTATTCGCTTCTTAGTATTTCATTTTCTTCATCTTGACTCACATTGTTATATTTTAGCTGCACAAGTTCTTCATTTGAATTATATAACTTCCAAATATTCTTTCCACCTTCGAGCTTTTTCATGATCCTCTATTAATAACTGACCGTTTATATCTCTAATAGTTGTTGATTTATATCTGGATTTATACATATTTTGTTTTAATAATTTATAACCCATATCAATTCTTCCTTCATTGAATTCTTTTTCTATTTCATAACATTTTCTATTTAACCAATCTTCTTTCGCTAGCTTACACAATCGGTTTATTTCATTTCTTATCGCATTATACTTTATTTTATCCCCTTGCGATTTACTATTTTTGTATTTCCGTCTTTCATCAATTTTATGTATTATTTCTTCAGAAATCCAGGGCTTCCTTGCGGTTTTTCCATCTTTTCCAAGCTTATTTTCCGCGGTTTTCAATATTTCCATTTTAAAAGCAGTCCTGTTGTCTTCAATATCTTCATTTCTTATTGGTATCAACGATTTATTTAATTGCTCTTCAAATTCTCTATAGTTGGATTTTTTAATTTATGCAGATTTAGTTGCACAGTTCCTGTTTTCCTCAACGTTTTCCATTTCAACTTACACTTCATCATTACCAAATTGTGATCAGAATCCATGTCAGCTCCAGGATAAGCTCTGCAATCTTTAACCTGCTTTTTAAATCTTTGTTTAACTATTATATAATCTAATTGATATCTTCCAATATCGCCATGCATTTTCCAAGTGAATCTTCTTCTTCTATGGTGTTCAAAGCAAGTATTTATTAATAACAGCTTATGTTTTTCACAGAATTCTAATAATCTTTCCCATCTGTTATTTCTATCATCTAGCCCATAATTTCCCATTGCTTTACTGTTAGATGTTTCCTCTCCTACTACCGCGTTCCAATCTCCTAGCAAAATTAGATTTTCATCGCTTTTAATTTTTTCTATAACTTCTTCTAATTGTTCATATACTTTCTCAATCTGTACTTCATCTTCTGTCGAAGTAGGCATGTATACTTGCACAATAACTGTGTCCTTAGGTTTTGTGTTAATTCTAATCAATATTATTCTTTCATTGTACATCCATATTGTTTTTATTAATTTACCTATATGTTTTTGCATTACAAACCCCACTCCTACCATTCCGTTCCTTGCTGCAGTGTGAATTATTCTATGTTCGTCAGACCAGAAATCACCGTTAGTGGACCATCTTATTTCACTGATACCCAGAATATCGATTGTCATTCGTTTTATTTCCATTTTTAAATTTTCCAGCTTTCCACATCTATTTAGGGTTCTCACATGCCATGTTCCAATTTTTAGAAATTCTTTTGTCTTCATTCTTTCAACCACATGTCCTTCTGAGGTACTCGCCACCCGGAGATATGAACGGAGGAGTATTACTCCGGAAAATGGAGTTGTTCAAATATCTAGGACATATAATAATTGAAAATGTGAAAAATACCCGTGCGCAGACCGAAAGGAAGATCAAAGCGTAGATACAATTCCAGAAAGAAGCAAATATTTAGACGTACGCAGAGCTAAAAAGACGGACAGCGGATAGGAAAATGTTGAGGACTTGAACGATAGAGGTACCAGTCAAATGGCTGAAACACCCATTGATGAATATATATACATATAATCATGTTTAAAAGCAATAACATACAATATAATAGCGATCATTTATTTCCAGTTTATGAACGATGTTATAAACAAAACAAAAAATTATCTTGGGATAAACAATTTTGGAATGTTATTATACATCAGTTTGATGTACGTGGTTTACTTCTACATAAATACACACAGCCAGTTCTGAACATGCAATTGTACACATACCTACTAGTAAACACGCTTTCCTACATATTTGAATTAAAGAAATATAACCGCGTGTTTCGATTTTTTATTTTTTTATTTCTTTTCTTCATACAAATCAACTACACAATACACGTTCCTTATCGAGCAGCCTCGAAAATGCGCACTAATCCTTCATAATACCGAAGCTAAATTATTCAATTGAAATAAAAGATACCAATACTTTTTTCGGACGACATTTAAAGTTTAGCAAATCAATTTTTATTTCCTTAGGCAAACTGTTTTTGATGTTTCGGATCTCGCTCTATATTATAATAATGTTATCGTACGCGTGGGATCGAAATTTTACTACTTTTTTTATTAAGGTTTCATTTGTTAGCTATTCTTTAAACAACATAAATAATCGATAATGAAAAGAACCATTTCGCACGTAATCAAATGACAACCGACTGGGCTTTTTTTTTCAATTATAGATGCAATAACAGTTCCAACACTTTGGATCGGTACAAGTGTCGGTTCGGTATTCAACGTTGTAGCCAATATCGCTCCAGCCGGCGAAATTAGATTATCGCAACCCGTCACTATTACAGCATTATGCGTGCAAGACGGTTAGTAATCAATTTGTTATTTATCGAGAATTAATTAATCGATAAGAAGTACTAAAGAAAGCCGGACGTAGTCAAATCGTAATCGTGATTGATAGGTAGTCTCAATCTGTCGTCGTGACACGTTACGCGAATTTTAAGATGATAAATTTCAAAAGCTAAATTCGTTTTCAACGCGTGTGTGTCGCGTCTTTTATAATTCCACCGGGGTGCACGTGTTGTTCTTTTTTTATAACACAATGTAACACGCTCTATTTAGTTCTTTTAATCTTATATATGATACTTTTTTCAAAACTAATTTTTCTTTTTTAAACTTTCTCTCTTAATTTTTGTTAAATATTTTAATTTTTATGGTCCTGTATTATACCTAATATCTAATAAGAACCTGCTCGCAGAGTTGAGAAAAGTAAAAAACTTTTATAACTCATCGCAGCCTTAAGTACGTCAAATCCTAAGATTCAAAAAGAAATATGTATGAAGAATCCATCTACTATGATCAAGTCTACCAGTTTCAAAAGCGCCTCCATCTCATTGTCTATGTTCCTGGCACTGCGTGTTATTTTTTATTGTGTTTTTTTTTTTACGTTTACTTACCCTGGCAAATTCTGACGTACACCATATGGTTTCTAAGTCTTTTCCAAGTAAAAATTAGTTTTCTACAAATCAGATATTCTGTCTAAATTGTTATTCTCCTCATCCGACAGTTTGTTCGAATAGTGTTCTATTTGCTCATTAAAAAGTTTAGACATTTTGAAGAAAAAAAAAAAAATAAAAACAGAAAACTAAAAACGTACGAAAAAGTTCGATCGAAAACAATAAAAAGTACAAGTGCCGATAATAAAACGCTTTTCATGTAAAAAGTACAACACAAAGAATAAAATTTGAAAACCGAAAACTCAGAACGGGCAAAAAAATCTGTTTTGAAAATAGTAAAAAATACCAGTACCAACAATAGTTGACTTGCTTTGATTAATGTTCAATTATACGTTCGCATGATTCACTCTTTAAACGCGTCATTATCGAGGATAAACATCCGGTGAGGAATACACGCCGTATTCAGAATTCTAACGTAGTTTGAATTTTTTCTAATAACTGAAATTCGATGCTGTTGTACTTTTTACAACACGAGCGCCGGATGATTAAGAAGAGGTAATTTGAACGGAACAAATTTCAGCGTCGTAAAACGATGCGGCTAAGGTTTAAAAAGCTGTCGGCTGAGTTGCGAAGTTGTAGAACTTTATGGTCCTATATAAATGTTTTCGAATATCCGTTTAACCGATTTTAAAAATCGAAGATCTCGTAAAGAATATTTTTATTTTGTTGGACACTTTTCATCCATTTATATGATATCATTATTTAATTATAAACCGATAAATCTTTAAAGTGTTATCCTTCTTGCATATTAAAATAAAAACGAAAATTATGAATAATATTTTATAGTCGAAACGTAGTAGATAATGTAAAAATAGATGAAAGACAGTGAATGACATCATTTTAGTCTAAAATATAAAATTTGTCTATTATCATTAAATTCGTCATAATTAAAAAGCAAGTATATCATGTATTTTTCAACATACGAAATTTTTGACCGAGTCCTACTATACAGACAGTTGATTTTTCTACATATTTATTTTACTATTAACATAACCTATTTGCCCTTTTGTTAATAATGGCAGAATTTAATAGTTTCGTTAAAAATTCATCGCTATCGGTTATTTATAAAATTTCATTAGTATAATTACCGTCATTATTACGTATTATTGTTGTAGGGCCGATAGCTCGTTTGAAAGGAGGAATTTTGACTATATCCTTTTTGGATTACAACGGATCGTTAATAAGATACGCTCACGAAAATTGGAAGGATGAAACACGTGATAAAAGTATGTATATAACCAAAGTAACTTGAAAAGTTTGGAATGTAGTGATTTAATAAAAACAAAAAATTAACAATTAAGGAAATAAAATCGCTAAATTTTTTTCTTTATAAAAAATCACAAAGCTTTTCGGTCGTATATATTTTTATAATTTATTTTTGTTTATATTCACTTGATAATCACTTTATTTTTTCTTTTTTTTTCTTTTAAACATCATACCAGCGTTAATTGCTGCAAACAACGGTGATCACGTAAGTAGGAAATTAATATTAGTCTAGTGACTCCAGTAAGATACTAGACTAGGAGGAAGAGAAAAGAGTAACTTGATGGGAATTAAATATTTGTAGGAATAGTATAGGAATGGTCAAATACAATAATTAAAATGAAAAAAAAAAACGGGTTGTCTTTTGAATAAGACCAGATTTATTAAGTGATTGGAATTGCATCTCGGCACCACTTCCTGCGCAGACGCCTTGGAGGATTGTCTGGAAGACTGTCTGAATGCATTCTGCGAACATTAGGATTGCTACTGACTTCAAATTTGTCGAATAACCTCTTATACTGCATGACATGAATATCGTTGACATATGGAATCTTGAGATCTTTATGCAGTGTCAAATTAGAAACATAGTATGGAGCAGACGCAATAGTACGGAGTATCTTGGATTGTTGTTGCTCTATTCTTCTAAGATTACTCTTGCAAGTACTGCCGTACAACTCTATTCCATACCGCCAAATAGGAGCGATTGCTGCAAGATAGATAGTCCGTTTGGTCATTAGATTTAGAACCGATTTCTGTCCCAATAACGGACGTAGTGATTTCACACGAGTAATAATGGTTCTTCTAGTGCGTGCCACATGTGGTCGCCATGTGAGCCTTTTGTCCGTGTACAAGCCAAGATAACGTATTGAATTACTTTTAGGAATTTGTATGTTGTTAAATCTTACAGCCGGGCACTTGATTTTTTTATTTGTAAATATAACGTGCTGGCATTTACTGGGATTAAACAACATACGCCAACTTTGTGCTCACTGAACCAACCTATTCAGATGGTTTTGTACCGCGATGTTTGCATACATTGATGTTGCTAAGATGGTCTGATTGCTAGTCGGCATGTCTGCTGTGTAGACCGAATACAAAAGAGGCCCGAGTAGACTACCCTGCGGTACAGATGATAAAATATTATGTTCTTCCGAAAAATCTCCATTAATTCTGACAACGAATGTTCTACCAGATAAATATGAATAAAGTAATGCATATAAATCGAAGGTGAGAAACTGTCCCAGTTTATAAAGTAATCCAGGATGCCAAACCCTATCAAACGCCTGTGCAACATCCAGGAATACTGCAGAACATACTTCCTTTTTCTCCAGCGTTGAGGAAATCGCATCAACCAATCGATGGCACTGCTGCACCGTAGAATGTTCAGTGCGAAATCCGAATTGATGGTTTGGTATTATTCCACGACTGCTTATAATCGGATGGATACGACTTAAAATTAATTTCTTTAATACATTTGATAATGAGCAGAGTAAATTAATAGGCCTATAGGATGATACATCTGTTCGCGGCTTGCCCGGTTTATGTATCATTACTATAACTGATTTTTTCCGCGCTTTAGGAAAATATCCAATTCTTAATATTCCATTGAATATGTAATATGCTGACTTTGTTGGAAGCCGTGAAATGATTTCATCAGTGATGTTTTCTACTCCAGGGCTTTTTCGTAATGGTACTTTACGTAGGCATTCGAATACCTCTTTTGGAGTAAACATTTTTGTTTTTCCTGGTGAACAGGGTTCATTTAAGTTATTTTCTATATATTCGGAGTATTCACGACACATATCAGGATGCGGAATAAAAACTGAACTGAGATATTCTGCAAAAGCGTTTGATTTTTCTTTGTCGGTTCTGGCCCAACCATTATTTAATTTGATGTGAAACTGTTCTTTTTCGCGTTTTAATAGTTTCTTAGTATTATACCACAAGACTGAAGCATCAGTGTTCATTGCTTTCAAATACCTTTGTGTAGTTTCATTTTTATATTGATTTATTTTGATTTTCAGTGTATTTTGTAATATTGTGTAGTGCTTTTTTAAAGATGGATAACGATTATGCTGCCATTTTTTCCTAGCGGCTCGTGTTTTCTTTATCAGCTGACTTATTTCGATTGAAATAAATTTGTGTGATAATTTTCCTGAATTATAACTTGTAGAATTATGACAAGCGTATACTATTAGATCAGTAAAGTTTTTAATAGCTAGGTCTATATCATTTTTACTTTTTATTTTAATTTTTAAGGTAGTTTCGCTTTGAACTATATTTGAAAAAAGATCCCAGTTTGTAGACTTGTTAACCAGTCCATGTTGGATAGATATACAATAGCAATTACAGGAACATGATCCGAAGATAGATCAATAGCTGTTCTACATTCTCTGCTATACTTTGGTAAGCCACGGATTACAAAGAAATCCAATATGTCTGGAAGTCTATTATCGTGTGCAGGCCAGTATGTAGGTGTCATTGGTGTAAAGATGGCAAGTGAATTATTCCGTATGCACTTTTCCAGCCTTCTTCCAAACTGATTAGTTAATCGTGAACCCTACTTGGTGTTTTTTGCGTTATAATCACCACCGCATATGAAATTATTTCCTAAGTTTTTAAAGATGGTTTTAAACTCGATGTCTGGTATTATGAATCCACTGTGGCAGAGCTGCTACTGCAATTTCATTTGCGAGTGTATCTATATTCACTGCAACAACTTGATAAGCGTCTGTGCTACTTGAAACGTTCTTATATTGTTTGTAACAACTTTTAACCAACACCATGGTACCTGCATGAGCTGTGCCATCAGGGTGATGAGCAGTGTAAGCATTATATCCATTTAGTTTAAAACTGTGACTACTTACGAGGTGAGTTTCAGCTATCAATACAACATCAATGGCGTTTTGTTGGAGGAAAATTTCCAATTCATTTTTTTTTGGAACGATACCGTTAGCGTTCCACAACATAATCACTAGTGACTCTTGCGTAATATTATTTATTTTCCTTGCCATCAAGGTGATAATTTTTCAATAACCTTGGTTAGCAAGGATATTAAAGGATTAATTACACTTTTAAATTCATTTAAAAATGTAGATAACATTAGAGATATATCAGTATTGTTGGAATTACTGTTACTATTTACAGTAGTAGCAATAGAGCCATTGTTGACGGACCTGTTATTATTACTGTCATCCTGATTAACTCCCTTACACGAGGAGTTGTTGTTTGCATTACCTTTAGCCACATTAGCATACGATCTATTCTTTTTAACAGTAATAGGACTAGTGTAGTTTCCATGAGAATTATTATAATTATTTATTTGAGTGACAGAATGTGATGACCGTAAGTTATTATAAAATGAAGTCTGCTGCTTATACACTGAAAATCCCCTATAGCTTGCTGGATGATTTCCGCTACATAATGCGCATGTTGCAGGTTCGTCATTACCTTTCGAACATGTTTTAGTGTCATGGCGACCAGCACATTTTACACAACGAGCGGGTAAATTACAATAATTAGCTGTATGACCAAAAAGTTGACAGCGCATACACTGTTTTAATCGCGAATCTTTCTTTGGTTCTTCCACCGTCACTATTGTATTTAGTAGTCTCGTGATCCTAAAAATTGCATCATTCTTCGTAGAGGGTACCAAATCTATGAAGAACATTGGTAATGGTTGCTTAGTTCTACTTTTAAGAATATTCGTAATCCGTGCAACCTTAAAACCTTTCGACTCCAGTTCAGTTTTTAATTCAATTAAATCAGTAGAACAATGTAAGTTTTTTTTTAATACTACTCTGAATGATTTGTCTTCCTCCAAGGAATAAGTATAATATAAATAGTTATTTTCTTTCATTGCTTTAATAAGGGTACGATAACTTTGTGAGTTTAGCGGTTTTATTGTCACGCCTGACAGCGTTGATTTTAAAGAAAATTCTACTTCGGGTATTCTTAATAAGAATTGTCTGAAATTGGTAAAATTTTGGATATTTTTCACCATTATAGGTGGTGGCGGCTTAACATTCTTGTTAGGATTTACAACATTAGGCGAAACATTTGTACTGTTAACATTAAGATCAGTGATTTGCATTTCTGCATCATTATTATTATCATTACAATTACCACTATTATTATCATTATTATTTCTCGTCGGCCAGAAATTGGAAGATGTTACGTTTAGTAGTAATTGATTTGATGCTATAACAGTCGAAAAGCTTTATGATTTTTCCTTTAAACAATTTAGTGATTTTAACACCTTTTTTTTTTTTTTGTTGTTTATAACCTCTCTCGATAAAATTTCTTTTATAAATAAAAAAGTAGTTAAAACCGGTTGGTTTTTATAATTTTTATTCTTAACCGCTTAAAAAAATGGCTTAATAGCCAAAAATTTTTATGTTTCAATTTATAAAATTTAATGATTTTAACCAGTTTTGTTTTAATGTTGATGTATCGGAAAGTAGTGATTTTATGGATTAATAAAACAAAATAAAAACGAAATTAATCACTATTATAAATTTTATATTAATGCAAAGCTTTACGACAATCACGTCATTATCAAGCATATCCAAAAAAAAACTTACATCTTTGTATATTGTGATTAATTTTGTTTTATTAGTTTTGTTTTTTTATAGTTTATAATTCGAAATCGCTACATTCCGCACTAATTGAAATTTTTAAGATTTTGTTTGTTGTTAGTTTTAAGTCTTGATACGATAGCGAAATTAGTCGCCTTTGTTTATAAAATGTAATTCACGATGTGGGGGTGAAGTGTATTTTTATTTCGTTTATTGTTCACGTATATAACATTATTTGCGCATTTCGTTGAAATAATATCAGTGCCCGAAACCGGGCATTCATTTCGACCGAACTAAAATTGATTAAAACATTTGAAAAAGAAAAAAAAAACATTGGAAAGGAGGAATGTGACGATTTTTAAACAATAACCAACAAAGCAGTTAAACTCACTATGAAAAATCACAAAACTTTTCGGCCGTTAAGCCATTATCAAGTGAGCATTAAAGGAATATATAAAAATCAAGAAATAATGAAACTAATAAATAAAAGAAGAGAAGTGAAAAACGCATCTAAGAATAAATATAAGAGGCTAAATAAACTAATACTGAAAGAAAGCCACTGAAACCAAAACGTATAGGGATAGAGGAAACATAACTTAAAAGAAAAACGAATGCTCAGATAAAAAATGTAACGAAACAAATAAAGAAAAGAAGATCAAAGAAACAAAAACGGCGTCCCAAAGAAGAACAAAGAAAAGTATGGCTTGAATGTATTACAGAGTTATACGATAGAAGAGTCATTAAAGATAAAAATGTTTGATTATAAAATGCAATTAAGTAAGCCACAAACAACAAAGAAACCGGAGAAGACTAGGTACCGGCAGAGATTTTAGAAAATATTACACCAAGATGTAAACAAAGTTTTCTGGCATTAACTTAATAGAATATATGATGAAGGAAAAGTTCCTGAAGACTTTAGGGCCGTAAAGTTTATTCCAATTCCCAAAAAAGCTACGTCACAAACGTGCAACGAATACCGCACAATCGCACTAATGAGTCACGCACTTAAAATATTACTGTCGATCATAAACACTAAAATATAATGATGGCTAGACACACAGCTTAGCCGAACACAGTTTAGCGAGCAATTAACGCAAACCGGGAAATAATAGCATGCTTCGTAGATTATGAAAAAGCTTTCGACCGGGTAAAACATACGAAATTGATAAATAGACTAAAAAACGTAATATAGATTTACAATTGATGATAATAGGTGCCAAATTAACAAAGGCGCAAGACAAGGCTGCTCATCATCACTTAGACCAGAAGTCGGCAAGATTCTTTGGAGGGCGGGCCATTTAAAAAAATATATATTTTTAAGCGGGCCGCAGAGTCAGATATTTTGTATTGTAGTATGTTTTAATTTTTTTTTAACCAAACAAATATTATTTAAAAAAATAATAAATATAATAAAAATTAGTAACAAGTTTATTTATGTTCTATAATAACATCAGAGATAACAAATTCCGATAAAAAAATGAATATCATGTGTAAATTTGTATATATATATATATATATATATATATATATATATATATATATATATATAAGAAGATAATTTATTTAATTCGATTTTTGTTATTCAATATTTTCCGATATCACATTTATGTCAGGTTGAGTTTGAGAAACTGAAATTCTCAAAATATTTTCCAAATTTTCATCGGCCAATTTCGTTCTATATTTTAATTTTATGAAATTCATTGTTGAAAAAGTTTCACCGCATAAATAAGTGCTTGAAAAAATACAAATTATTAGTTTGCAAAATTTTTTAAATTAGGAAATTTGTACTATTTTTGTACCCTTGGGAAACTTTTAATATATTACATATGTCAGCATATCTATTCTCAAGGCTATAATATTAATAGAAGAAAGAAATAACAAAATTTGTTTCCGTTCCCGACTCAAATATTATTCAAAGAGTGACACACACAAAAAAAAACATAAAGAAAAAATGCCACTGTTTTTAATGATATGCTTAAAACTAAACAAAATGAATTATTGGAAATAATATTAGAAATCTTTCCGGAACAAGTAACGAAACAAATCTATTTTTTTGATTGTACTTAATGTTTTTAATAACGCTTAAATTGTGCAACCCCTTGATTTCGAAGTCACTAGCCGCCACTGATATATATATATATATAGTAATATGTCTACAAATACACACAACCCTTATATATATATATATATATATATATCATCTCCCATTTTTATGTTTTGTGTAAGTAATTGTGTTTTTTTATCATGAAAAATGTTTTTACAAAAGCACATTACCGCATATTTCGAATAAAAACACTTTCTTATTTATACATAACTGGTTTCATCGATGTAAAACAACTGATTCAATATAACGATAAATATATTGAGCAAAATATAGGCCTATGATTCTAAAATTAAAGGTACAATCTATGTTACTTATTTAATAATGGAATAAAAGTTGTGATTTATTTTAAAATACTCTAAAAAAAAAACCACTAATATATATAACCTCTCTAACAATTGTAAATAAAAACAAGACTAAAGTTAGTTAATAATTATGCTAGATGGTACATTTGTGGGTATATTAAAAGGCGGTTTCGCCTAGAATCGGCTGGTTCCCTACAACATTTAATTTCTGAAGGTGCATGAAAACACTGAACGTAATAAATATGAGTGTTTTTTTCTTTAAAATAATAATAAGCTCAAAATTATATAACGCGTTAAATTTAATTTCTAAATATATAAAATTAACTTATAAAGGAACTCCGACAAAAGGTGGCAGTAACAATCCGACGACAAATACGTCGTTGAACAGCAGTATCGAAAGCGTTAACACTACCGGCGGCGGCGGCGGCAATAGTGGAAGTAATGCAGCTGGCGGTTCTATTCAGAATGCCGACAGACAATACATGGTAGTCGTATCGGAGAAACAAGCTCGGGTTGTCGCTTTACCGTCACACGATTTAGTCTTCAAACAACAATTGGCCGAGTCTGATTATTTTATCGTCAAAGCAGAAGTGACTTTATATAATGGTAATCGTATAATAAATAAATCATTAAGAGTTTTTAAAAGATAATGACGATAATTTTGGTTCCTTCCTTTTTTTTATTTAAATATAGTCTGGTCTCTCGCGATTTTGGAATTTAATTTCGTTAAAAGTTGCTTTTAATTACTGAAAATTAAATTATACAATTCGTATCCCAATCTCCGGGTACATAGACGACAACTGTGCTAGGTTCTGTATTTTAAGCCTCTTCTGAACTCGTACAAATTGCACTCACTCTGAATTACCAGTAACTGGTATTAATACAAAATCGGATTAATTATAAAAATTTGAATTTGTATACATATATATATATATATATATTAATTATAAACGAACAAAATAAAACACAATCACTAAAAGTTTTTTAATCGCGAAGCTTTTCGACCGTTACGTCATTTTCAAGCGCGAACTAAAATTATTACATCTTTTTTAATATTTAAAAAAGATGTAATAATTTTAGTTCGCGCTTGAAAATGACGTAACGGTCGAAAAGCTTTGCGATTAAAAAACTTTAAGTGATTGTGTTTTATTTTGTTCGTTTATAATTAATTAATAAAATCACTACTCTCCAATATATTCAACTTTTTATATATATATATATATATATATATATATATATATATATATATATATACACTATAAGCGTTACCCTTTTTCTTCCATCTGTAACGATCGCCAGCCTTGTTCGTCCAATTCACACTAGTTAACCCTGTATATCGTACTGGCATCTTGTATTCGACCTATCGCGATAGTTCCATTATTTTTTTATCTATCTGTCATCGGTTTTTCTTACCACACACGTTCAAAGAACATTCGGCCATTTAGTCTGCTGCTTTGTTATTCGTGTACTAGCTTTCCGATCTGGCATTTTAATATCCAACATTACTTGCGTCACAATAAGTTTCTTAATTATCTGTTTTACTCAATATATCAGCTCCATATTTAAGGATGGGAAACTGTGCCTACGCTTTCTTTTTTTTTAAACTGTTAGGTATGAGTTTAGTTTTGAGCACGTTGATCAATTTTCCGTGAACTATTCACGAGAGATGTGTTCGTCTTCTAATTTCTTTGCTCATTGCGTCGTTTTCCGTAGAAATTACACGAACGACCACATATATTACGATTTACGATTTAGCCTATATCAGTTGTTCGACGTAGGCCTTCTCCAGCTCTTTCCATTTGTTCCAATCTTGTGCCCTTCTAATCAATTCTTCCCACCGGCAATTCTTATGTCGCCATCCCAGTAAGTTATTGGTATTTCCATCATCCGCTTCTTATCCATATGTCATCATTGTAGAACGCGCTTTGTCCACCTGTTGTCGTTTCTTTTATTAATATATATATATATATATATATATATATATATATATATATATATATAAATTTTTTATATAATGTGGAATGTAGTGATTTTTTTATAAAAAATCAATTGAAAATTAGTTAAATCACTAATATTTATTTTCTTAAAGAAAACACAAAGCTTTTCGGCATTTACGCCATTATCAAGTGAAACATTTTAAAACATCATAATTTTAAAAATATAAATTAAATATAATTACTTAAAAATGTGTGAAGTGAAACATTTTAAAACATCATAATTTTAAAAA
Organism: Coronaproctus castanopsis; assembly: GCA_032883995.1. Taxonomy (NCBI): domain Eukaryota; kingdom Metazoa; phylum Arthropoda; class Insecta; order Hemiptera; family Monophlebidae; genus Coronaproctus; species Coronaproctus castanopsis. The sequence goes on along the minus strand of CM065052.1, from coordinate 102,914,426 downwards.
TATAAATTAAATATAATTACTTAAAAATATGTGAATCACATATTTTTAAGTAATTATATTTAATTTATATTTTTAAAATTATGATGTTTAAAATGTTTCACTTGATAATGGCGTAAATGCGAAAAGCTTTGTGTTTTCTTTAAGAAAATAAATATTAGTGATTTAACTAATTTTCAATTGATTTTTTATCTATCTCTATATATATATATATATATATATGTATATAGAAGCAAATACTAAGACCTACGCAGAACTAAAAAGGCGGCGAGCGGGTAAGAAAATGTGTAGGATTTAGCCTATAAGGGCATACCAGGCAAATTACTGAAACACCCATTGATTGATATATATATATATATATATATATATATAATTTGATTGATTTTCTTTCCATCAATATTAGTAAAGAAAGTTTCGGAGCATACATTCTAATGAGAATATAAATAACTTTGCAGATATTGTATTTTCTTGTCTTATCGTGTTACAATTTTAATTTTATATCCTCTTTCTTAACTTTAATTTGAATATTATTCTGATATAGGTATACGATCTCTGAAGTTCTATAAAGCTAAGTTCTAATGAGACTATAAATAACTTTGCAAATATTCTATTTCCTTGTCTTATCGTCCCACAGTTTTAATTTTACATTCTCTTTCGTAACTTTAATTTGAATTTTATTCTGATACATGTACACGATCTCTTCACCGTTATAGATAACATTTAGTGTTTATTGTTAATATCAGCTTATATTTCTTCTTTAAATTCTCGTCTTAATAATTTTTTTTTAAATTTGTTGGTATATTATTTTTGTACTTTCTGTACGCATTCGTGCGTGCCTAAATGAACGTATGAATGTACGTATGTATGTATAAATGACCAGCCGTATATAAATATTGATTTCTATAATTTAAGTTTTAAATTACTAACAAGATCGATATAAAAACGATAATTTTCATACGATGATAATGACGATGATCGATTAATAATTTAATGTTGATGTATCGGAGAGTGGTGATTTTATGAATTAATAAAACGAAATAAAAACAAAATTAATCGCTATAAAAAAATTTTATCAACGCAAAGATTTTCGACAATCACCTCATTATCAAGCGGATACTCATGTTGCATATAAAAAATTATATGTATTATTGTATATAGTGACGCACCACGTGGGGAGCTACCGGACTTAAGCACTCCAGAGAGCTTAGAAAAGTAAAAAATACATATCAAGAAAGCGCGTAACTTGTAAGCTGCAAACAATTTCGAAAATGATAGTTTAAACAGAAGAGAATATTTGAAAGAGCTTGCTTTATCACTAATAAAACCTTATCTTGAAGATCGTGCGAAACAGCCTAGATTGGAAAAAGTACTGTTAGAAAATATTCCTTTCATTCTTGCTAATGAAATTAAAAATCCAGCTGACTGCGCAACACAAAGAGAAAAAGTGACCGTTGGTTCGGCCGTTCGGCATTCGAATCTGACCCGGGTCGTATGCGTTTTTTCTTATTGTTGTTATTACTTGTTTCGTTGTTGTTCGTGATTTTGCCTGCCACATTTTGTCACACATTCGGCTGCGTATATTTTATTCATTTTTATTACATTTTTTTTTTGTGGGGGCAATATTTGAGCCCACGATACAAATCTCGAGTGCGCCACTGATTGTATATACTTGATAATGACGTGATTGTCGAAAAGCTTTGGGTTAATAATTTTTTTTTATAGTGATTAATTTTGTTTTTATTCGGTTTTATCGACTGATAATTTAAGATTGTATCGCGTCTTATTAGATTTTTTTATTTGTTTTTATATAATTTGTTATTTTTTATATTGTGTGTCTTTATTTTGAAAAATCTGGCGAGTCGTGGTTTTTCCACTTTTAAATTTTATTCATTTTAATAATTATATCGTAACTATTAATATCGTCGGGTCATATAATATTATCCAGTCAGCTTAGAGTAATTAAAATAGAACTGACGCAAGTTTTTTGTACGATTATAGATAGCGTTTGTTTGTTGTGTTACGCATCCAATAGTCATATTACAGCGTACGGACTGCCCAGTTTAAAACTGTTAATAGATGTGGATTTTTTACCTTTATCCGATTTAAGGTAACTGTTTATTTTAATTTATTAAAATATCGGGGTGTAACATATATGTTTATAAAATAATTAATTCGGTAATTTCTGTACATATTATTATAATACGTATATAATTTTCTTAATTTGAAGAACGTGGAATGTAGTGATTTTTTATCAAAATGAACAACTAAAGAGAAGTTAAAATCACTTTTATAAAAAATATTTTAGTGATTTTAACTTTTTTTCTTCTTTTGTTTATTATAATTTTCTTAATTAAACTTCTTCGTAATTTTTACTTTTTTCTTTAAAACTGTAGCGGTAATAAAATATTTCTTTTAGAATTTTATTTATTAATTATTATACTTTTTTTTTTTTTTGGTAGCTACTCTCTCATCTTTGCCGAATAGTAATTTCACAAATTAACGACGTCTCGCACTGTTTAAATTCTAACACGTCCGTATAGTTTTCTCTTTCTTAATGTATTCGTATTTTTTTCTCGAGCACGAAAATCACAATATTTCTATTGTAAATAATGAAATGAACAGTTTTTGTAATTTTATTTTATTTTTTAACGATATTAATTTGAAACTGTTATATAAATTTATTATTTTGTAGTCGGTAATTAAACGTCGACTACGAACCCTAATCGATTAATTTTTATTTGCTTTCGGTATTGGTCAATTTTTAAAAAATTTAACGTTTCGAAGTGGATGAACTGTTCATCATCCGATTTTTTACTAATATTCGGATGATGAATCCTATTCGAAAATTTGAATTTTTAAAAGTCGACGAAGCGAAGTTTAGGAAAAATTTTTTTATTACGAATTTTAAAACTTTTTCATAACTATTTACGCAGTGTATACGGTACATGTGTAGTGCTAATAAAATCGTTTAAATTCGTAATAAATTTGCAACTTTATCTTTTAAAAAATGAAATATCATCTAGAGTCGCGTAAAAATCGCTATTGTACCGGACATCTTACTTTTTATGTCACTTTCTCGAGTCGTTATGTATATTATAAACGGAAATACCTATATAAATTTGACTCCTATTTTGCTAAAAGGTTTTTAAACTACTTTATAAATTTATAACGTGCATATTATATAAAACTAAAAGAAACCTATTATAATTGCTTATTATTTCCGTAAAATTTTAAATCTGATTACTTCTCGTTGTTGTTATATTTATTAATGAAAATTTTTAGTGTTACTGCACGCACGCGCATGTCAGCTTAGTATCTGTATAACACGTACAAAATTCACGCGCACCATACTGATCGGGATTATTAATTATCGTCTATTGTTGTCGGATTTCTTAAAATTCTTTTAAAATTCGTTTTGTAATTTATTTTTCTCTAAGTGCAAAACCCCGGATGTTAATCATATTCGTTTAACACTGCACAGTAAGGCTATTCTCAATAATTTCTTCGCTACCTTTATTGGTCAATTTTTATCCAAGAATTTCTACTAATCTCTTACCATAAATTTTTCCTTGCACAGTATTAGATGCAAAATATCGTACATTTCTCCTCGTTAAATACGACCTAGTAATGTTATTTAAAAAAATATTTTTTACGAGCTTTCTTCGTACGCCATTATTATTTGAAATTTTTTAAATACGTGAAATTTTAGAAGCCGCATTTGTGTACCCTCTAAACGTCGAACAATGCTGACATTTCCACGTTTCCACTCCTTACAATAATACTGGAATAACGTAGCAGTCTAAAACTTTTGGCTGGAGTGGCGAATCATTAGCGAGTGTAAGGTTTTTTATTATTCGTCAGGTTTCTTTTGCTGTTCCACATCTTGTTCCCTTATCGAGATAATCGGATAACTCTCCCGATTAAATTGTAGTTTACGGTTAAATGAAATTTTTATATGATATTTCGAGGTGTTTTTTCGAATAAATTTCTATTATGTATCGGAGGCAAAGAAATTTTGTTCGCTCAGTGATATTATGTCGTATGGAGGAGATTTCCGTTTCGGCATTTTGTTGTTCTACGAAAATTATATATATATATATATATATATATATTGTTTCTAAAAAAATTTTAATACATATATACCGATGTAAAAAAATCCATAATATCTTTTTTGTATTAAATACAATTTGGAAATTTATTTCAGAAGTATAACTTTTATATTGCGGATATGTATGTATATAAGTATTCTAGATGAATCGGTTTTAAAAGCATATTCTATCGCGGCGCATTTACACGTTGAAATCGTCTCTGTTCTATTACTCGGTAAACCTGATACGAACTTATGAAACACACTTTTTGTAAATGGCCTATTCTTTCCGGAAAACGTGTGAATTGAATTTTTGTTACAATTCGAATATTTTATTAATAATTCTTTAAAAAAATACCAGTTTTCTTACGCGATTTCAGAATAGATTACTTAATTAAATCGTAAATTAATATATATTTGAAAAATTTTTGGTTATTTATCCTAAACTTTCTTTCTGTTGGTTAGTTACCTTGTGAATTATGCTGTTTTGTAAGACTTTTAATATAAATAGCGATAATAGCTTAGTCGTCCTTATAAAATTACCGACAAAAATTGTATTATTCGATATTTTTCTAAACGGTTAAAGTCGAAAAAAGAAAAAAAAAAAAAAAAAAATTAGCTAAATTACAGATTAACGTATTAGTTACGGTAGCGTTGGCACAGTTTTCAGACACGGAAACAGGGTATTGTAGATCCAATGTTATCTATATGGGGTCAGCAGATGTTCGTCAACGAGGATACTAATCAGTAAGTTGCACTACTAACACTCACTTCGTTTGTACGGCCTATCGCTTATGGCAACGCGAACTAAATTTCATTTAACGCTTATTTACTTGTACTTTTATTTCGATTACGAATATTAACGCTTTGTAACAAATACGCGCGTTGATTAATTTTTTTGTCAATTCGCTTTCGAAAGTTGATATTATTTTATATAACGCGGTATACAGAATAAAATTATGAACAAATTTCCAATAATCAAACGGAAGTTATAATTCGCCGCGGTTGCCATAGTAAATATTAAATTCAAATTTATTTCAGGTTTCTATTCATTCACATATATATAAAATAAAACGTCTATGCGTAATAATAATGCGCCCGAATGATACAATCTTTTATTCACTCGCGTCACAAATAGCGCAATGTTTTTATACAACGGACATATAAATGCAATAAAACCAGTATTGAACAAAAACGTTTAAAAATTAGTCGTTAAAAGACAGTGCAAGTTGAACGATTTCTATAAATTCATATTAAAACTAATACATACGATACGAGAAGATTCATATTATGGTACATAACAGATAGATGTATATAATCAATAAATTACACGGGCAGTTAGGTTCGGTACACGTTATTATAGATGTATTATAGTCGTCCGGAGAAGACGGACGGTTTTTGTTGTTTCAATAATTCCAGAACTATTCGGCCAAAATTTTTGAATGAAATTTTATTTTCAAATAGGAAAACCGAGAGATTAGCTTATAATCATTTATGAAATACAATATCGTTCGGATGACCGCCATTTGCAACAGTGTACATTCATTCATTTTACGACACTTTCGAGCATAAGTCGCTGAATTTTTGAAATTTCTTCAGAAATCCAATTTTTCAGATCTTCCGTAAACGCGGCTCTTAAGGTATGCCCACGGAACAAAATCTGGCGCGGTTAACTCTTAGCGAGCGCGGCGGCCGAGCGAAATCCTTGCGACGCGACAATATGAGATTACTAAACGCTTCTTTCTGTATTGCGAGTGTTTCCTCCGAACAGTGACGTCGCACCATCTTGCTGCAACCATGTATAGCCCATACAATGACGATGGCAAAAATGAGTGCAACGTGAAAACTGAATAAATGTTATTCGTTTATAATTCTTTAAATCGATATGTAGGGAATTAAATTCGATAGGGCCAGCGTACAAAGCCAGTGTTCGTGATTTATTTATACACGGAATTAAGCTCTCTCCCATATTAAGATTCGAGTTATATTCAGGATAAATGTATCGAGACGCGTTTAATGCGCGAAAAATCATCGAAATTTGACTAATCATTCCAGAAATATAGCAATTTGAAAATTTGGAAATGTCAAATACAATCGTTTTTTTTTCCGATTCGTCCGACTGAGACCGAATAAATTTTTGATTTTTATTTAATTTCAAAAATCATCCACCATTACGTTTATTCTATTAGATATTTGCTCATTCCGTCCGACTTCCCTAAAGTGCAACTAACCACGATTTCCTTTTTAAACTTTATATCGTTTTGTTTTATACTGTCATACCCTTTGATACGTGTTCCTTAATATTTTAGTATATTATCATTAATACTTGTTAACCTTTTAATCCTTGCGTTGTCTATTTCATTTTTTTCGATATTCTTTATTAGTATATAAATTCATTCCCGGTTATCCAAGTATACTATCGTTAATTCTTGTTATCGAAATAGCGGAGAAATAACCTTTTATAAAATAATCAAATCCTAATTCAAACCGTCGCATAAGTATATAAACAACATCGCTATTTTTGAAGAACTATCCGGTTGATTCCGATGAAGTGGACTAGATAAAAATTCTGACAATTACGAAATTGCAGAATAGTGTAGATCAGGTTCATCAGCGGGCGCAACAGTGTAAACTTACTATTAACTGAGATAAGTCATCATACATTACGTTCTTCAACAGAAAACTACGCAGCAAAAGAGTGCTAATCGACAATAAAGCGATTCCAAGGACCAACGAAGTGAAATATCTAGAACTTTACCTGGATCAACAACTGACATAGACGTCGCGTATCCAAAATAAAATGAGCTCAACATCCGGATGAAACAACTTTATTGGCTATTAGGTTACAAATCCAGACTGTCGCTACAGAATCGTCTGTTAATATATAAAACCAACTCTGTTTTAGCGCACAGACTTCAAACAAATTTTCCAGGGTGCTACGTCTAATCATACATCTAATCCCTTTCCTACACTTGATTATATATATATATATATATATATATATATATATATATATATATATATATATATATATATATATATATATATATATATATATATAGTTTACGACATCATTTATTAGATAGCCTCACTCTTGACTAGTTATAAATTAGCAAATATAGGGAAAAAATCTAAGAGACCAACATTTACATTATCATCGACTCTAAATATTGATAAAATCCTTAGTTTCACATATACCAACTTGACCTCAACTATGTGGATTATCGAAGATACATAAAGAAGGTGTCCCATTGAGACCTATTTATTCCTCAATTTAGTCCGATAAATTTTGGAAGGCTACATTGCAAAGCACCTCAAATCTTTAGTAAGAGGTAATGAAGCGCACATAAAAAATTCTTAACAATTCGTTGGAAAGTTAGGAGAATCGGTGATAATGATATCGTGGTAAGTTTTTATATAGTCTCGTTGTTTACTAATGTGCCGATTAAAGATATTTTTAAAATTATTTAAAAAAACCGAGGTAGAGATAAGAAAATAGCTACGTTTTTGAACACGGTTTTCAAAGCTAACGCATTTTCGATAGCAAATACTAAACAGATGTCATTGGGATCGAGATTAGCACATGTCTTTGCAAATTTATTTATGCAAGTGGATAAATGAGTTGCAGAGGTTAGGAAGCGTAAATGTTGGTTTAGATACGTGGACAACACTTGGCAACGAAGAAAAATTATTCGAATTTTTCAATGTGTTAAATTCATTTCATAACAACATAAAGTTCACTATGGAACGTAAATGTCGCAACGAATTGGCTTTTATGGCCGTTCTGGTGAAAAGAAACAACGACAATAAGTTGTCTACGTCGGTATACATTAAGAGCATGCAGACCGGACGATAATCGGTGAAGGATTCACATCATCACCCGAGCACAAAGTTAGAAGTTTTTAAAACGTCGTTTGGGCAAAATATTATGCAGGAATAATATTAGACCGGTATTTGGCACGTGCATAAAATTACATAATATGCTGAAAAATGTAGAGAATATTATATCAGAGAGGGATATAGCGGGCGTGTACAGAATACCATGTGCTCTTTTCGTCTTAGCTATGTGCGACAAACAGGCAGAAGTGTTGCTGTAAGGATTAAGAAGCATCAAGCGGTTACGGGGCATGCAATAAGGTTTGAGGATATAAAAGTTCTGGTCAAAGTAGATCGCGGTTAGATGAAAGAATTGTTAGGAAAGTTTTAGAAATTTAAAAGAATTTCAAGAGAGAAGATGTCTTCCGACTTGATCCAGCGTGGAGAACGGTGACAGGCCAATTGAGAACTAATCAGGATGTAGTATTGTCGATATATATTTAAGGTAGTAGCTTGTTATGTTAGGGTTAGTTTAGTTTAGTTCTGATGATGGACACTGCATGTTGCTTGAAACGTAAACTCGGATTTATTAATATATTGTTTTACTTTTATCAGTAAATCGGGTTTTTTTCTTTTTGTATGTACACGGCTGTTCCGAAATTGTTATATCTAATTATAAATATCGAGCGCGAAAATAGTTTTAAAAATTATCGTTCGAATTTTTCATTCCCCGTTTAATTTCGTTCGACAGAATCGCGAAGACGTTTTGCTTCAGTAGTCGAGGTCATGGTCTTTATTTCGCATCGCCTAACGAAATTCAAAAGTTTACCGTTTCCGCGAAATTCTGGTAAGTAATTTGTTGTCCTATTACGAACGTTGTAATGATAGAACGAATTTTATTTTCGTTAACGACGTGATAGGTGTTATCGTTCTACATATATATAAGTCGTCAAATATCACATACTCGCTTTTGATTTTTAACATTATAGTGGTCGCGCACACTACTATTGCAGTCCATGACGATTTTACTTTATTTTTCAGTCAACTAAAAAAAAAAAACGCAAATGATGTTATAAATAGGCTAAACAAAGCAGTATGTCATGAAAATAAACGTTAGTAACACAAAGGTGATAAAATTCACGAGATTATAGATCTCAAGTTAAAAATCGGAAAAGAAATGGAGAAACTGTGCAAGAATTTCGATATTTAAGCGTATTACTAACAAACGATGGTCGCGATATAAAAGAAATTAGAAAGCACATCGGAATAGCCAAACAAGCGTTCAGAAATTTAGAAACCGTGCTGAAAGACAGGAAACTAAAAATGAATATAAAGATGCTTAGAACAATTTGGCGGATACCGCAGACGGCAAAAGTAACGAATTCAGAGGGATTACAACAGTGGAGCGGTATGGAAAAAATGAAAACGTCGTCGAAGATATCGAAGGAAGAAAGCTAAAAAAATACCTTGCGCATAAAATAAGGCAAGAAAGAATATTTCCTATTCAAGAAAAAATACTAGGAGAGAAAATGCGAAGGAGGAAAAGACTGGAAATGATTACCAACAACTTTGACGAAATAATAAAATCGACCAAGGAACGAGAAATATATAAAAGATTCTGACATGAATGGATGGAATGGAATTATTTTTTTGTGCGCATCGTATTTGAACAGTTTTGTAACAACAAACCCCATATTTATAAACCACAATAATATGAATAACGGATAAAACGAAAAAGTACTCTGAAATATGAAAATATACAAAAATTGAATAAATGTGAGAATATTATTGTATAAATAAATTACAGAATGTATTACACACTACTTGGCAGTGGTCATTACATTTTTTTTTTGCATTTATGACACGATTTTCTTGTTGATTTATTTTTAGCTCGACCACATAAATAACGACCTTGTGTTGTTCTCTTTACTTCAGAAGGGGTCGATTCATCCTTTTCAACCTCCATTAGTTGCTGACCACGTTCGCTGATTTGCCTGGATATCATTTTTCAATAGCTGGTTTCATCGATTGTAAAACTAACATTTTCAAAAAATTGCTTCGGCTTATAATATTACTAATATTGTTATCTACGTATATATTGAAGGCGTTAACTCGATAAATTGACGGTTAGTAGCTAAAAACGAGAATATCTAAATACATTATGCTACACACATTCTATCCAAGAGATCGACAACGCATTTAGTTTCATCGTAGGCCGTGACGATTTCGGGTTTTTCAATTATTTTTTTTTTGATTTTGTAGATGAACCGATATTTTCGTCAAAGTGCATTAAGGATATTAGAATAACCGATATATTTTTGCTTGAAACGTAGGAAACTAGCGTATAGTTCTTTTGAAATCTAAATAAGGAACTATTTTTTAGCATTTCTAGCTGGACCTAATACTTCAGTGTCCGAGAAGTCCGGGCTATTAGTTTTTGACCATTTGATCACATTTTTTTTTCCAAGGTAAAAGTCATTTTCTTCATCTGTGCTGCATGCGTCATCAAAAAATATTTATTCTTCTACAAAATCCTCTTCATTTTCTTCCTCATATGTTAAGCCAAGAATTTCTTCTGAATCGGATTCAGATGACTCTTCTAATTACATGCGAACTTTATCGAGGGTGTAACTCACATATTTTTCACTAAACAAAGCACGAAGATATCACGGAAAATATATGAAATGCCTAAAATAAAATTCGACGATGAATACAAAAAAAAAAAAAACTGAAAATACAGTTTCAAATATAGAACTCAACACTGGTAAAAGTAAACTATCACGTTACTGGTCGCGCTGGCTACTATTGCGAGGAAAACGTAAACAACTTAAGAATTATGCAGGAACTTATTACGAAAGCCACGACAATGCGTTACACTGTAATAGGAAGTTAATAAAAACCTCATCCCCAAATCCACGCAATTAAAAAAAAAATAAAGTCCGCGCGAACACTGCAGTGTTAATAACTTATCCTGAATTTATATGTTCAGCTCTCTAGGTAATAAATATTGTTGTTAATATATATTCGTTTAAAACAAATGAATTTATCACGTGCGTGGAGTAGATATCGTTCTCGCGTTATTCATTTCTCGTGTTCTTGTAATATATATATCGTGAACGATGAATCAATATTGAAAGCTCGAATTGTAAACTTTATAATCGACTTGCTGAGAACAGTTTATTTCGTTCATACGGGAGGTTATGCGATTTTCATCCAAAACATCGAAAAAGTAACAAATCGCTGTTCGTTGTATTCATCAACATCAACTTGCCATAGTACTGATAATACCAAACAATATCGATAACGCTATATAATTATTTGAAAAGTTTGGAATGTAGTGATTTTTAAAAAAACAAACATCATAAAATGAATTAAAAATCGCTAAACTTTTTAAATAAAAAAATTGCAAACTTTTTCGAGCCATTATCGCGTGAACATGAAAATAAGATAGAAAAAATATAAATATGCGCAATGTGAAATATATAAAACGTATAAAATACTATAATGTATTAAACTGGCAAAAATTATTACAGATACCGCGGTCAAATAAAAGTTGCCACCTCTCCATTCCAGCAATAATTAATTGAAAACAATTGAAATTATTCAAAATGTTTCTCATCTCTTCCACCGATTCAATTTTCAGGATTTATTTTTTTTAGACGTTGACTTAATTTCCTTTGATAATAATATTCTAAAATTCTCCCTTCCGTCGTTAACAACGCCGCATTTATGCTAGCAATTAATGAAAAATTCAGCCACTGTGAAATTATATTTGCTTCAGCTTTGTATTACCCGAAAAAATCACATCGAAAATATATACAGATTATCCTTTACAGGTTCTACATTTGCGGTGGAATTATTTGCCATTTACAAAGCTTTATACCCAATTAAAGATGCGAAGGAAAAAAATATTTTAATAATCTCTAATTTCTTAAGTTTCCTATTGCAATTAAGCTCCCAGAACTTAAAATGTCCAAGTTAGAATTTGATGCGAGACATCGTGTTATTCAAGAGTAAAGTTTAAGTCGATCCCTTTTCATTGCGGTAATTCTCACGTTATAATTTATCAAGTGTTTCTTATGAGAACATTAAACGGAACGGGACTTATATGTTACCGAAAAGATTAAACAATTTTTACCGATAGATTTTCAACAGTATTACATCGCCGAAAGTCGGAATAAAGGAAAGAAAAATAATTCGCTTTAATACACACGCTTTCCAACGAGCCATGGTTTCAATTATTCGGCACGTTTCGTATATATATATATATATATATATATATATATATATATATATATATATATATATATATCAACTTTATTTCGACTGCATACTAAGCATAATCCCTCACATGTGGCTTAATTAGGCATAATGTGACGAGTATCATGCTGATGACTGTATCGAGCATCGAGTTTGGGTTTGGCCAAAATTTCTAAAACATAAAGATACGAGCTGTTCTCGAATATTTTACAAAAGTGGCGCACATTTTCCATGAATAATTTAATTGTTTCTGAGCCGTTGTCTTCTGTTACAATCAGTTTATACAAATTTATCGAGCGTGCATTGAAATTTAAAATACAGTAACTACATAAAGTTGTAAACTAATAGCCCAAGCTAGGTAAAAAAAATGTGTCATACTTAGATCATATTCAAAGAGAAGAAAAGTGCGACATTTTGCGGCTAATATTGCAAGGAAGAAAAAATCAGTCGGTAGAAAAAGACATTCGTGGATAAAAAACATCGAACGATGAAGTAGGATTTAATGATATCGGTGGACTGTACAAGGCAGCGAAGTAAAGAAATTTAGCCTGCGCACTACGTAGTGCACGGCGTTAAAAGAACCAGAAGAAGAAGGTTTTTATGTAAGCGCCTTAAATATCTAAATAATTTCGTTCGTTAATCTGTTAATAGCGAAGAAATGTCGGAAATGGCCGGTGAACTATTCGTAGCTCGTGATATGCCGGAAGCTCCTAAACAGAGTTTGTTTAAAAGTCTTCTTGGCGCTGTTCCGCGTTCTGTAGATAGAGAAGAATTATGTAAGCACGCGACGAATTTGTTATTTAATTCGTAAATAATTAAATTTTATATATTATCGAACAAACGTATTATTATTACATCAGTGGGAAAGTACCGATTATAACTCTGTATTAAATAAAAAAAAAACGACAAACGATAATTTCGTTCAAAAATCGATCTCTTCGATTAATAATTAACCTAATTCGATTTAATTACCATTATAATCATTTCGTGTTCTTTTGACTCTTTTTAATTTCAAAAAATAAGGTAAAACCGACTAATAGTTTACTGATGCCAGACAGACTTGACGCGTTTAAAATGTGGATTTGTAAGAAGACACTTCAAACATCTCGGACAGCACACCGAACAAATGCATCGATGCTGGATGATGTGAAAGTAGAAATCTAACGAGGCACATAACAAACAGCTCACTCGTACATATTATCCTACAAGGGATACAGGAAGGTATCTTTTTCGGATGGACGGAATGGAATAACACTAAAAATTGGACTGACACTGGTTGCAGCTACTAGAAAGACAGAATGTCGGGGGAGAGTGGAGTTGATATCATATCATGTCGCCAAATACCTTTAGAGAGAATATATATATATATATATATATATATATATATATATATATATATTCGAAAAATTCTCGAATCGCCTCCTTAATAGAAATTATAGATTTTTTATGTTAATGTTTCGCTTCTAATTAGTTAAAATTATTACTATGTATTCTTTTTTCGTATTTATACGCGTAGTCGGCGAATCTAGCGGGAAAGCAGGCGGTAGTGTCGCGAAACATATTCCAGGTCCGTCATCCAGTCAAATTGAACAACTTTCTCAACGAGCTGGTACCGCTGCCGGAGACGTGTCTAAAGCTCACCATTTAATGGTGGAACGAGGAGAAAAACTGGGTCAGCTAGAAGATAGAACTCAACGAATGATGAACGAATCTGAGAAATTCGCTTCTTCCGCTCATGAACTATTACAAAAGACTAAAGAAAAAAAGTGGTATCAGTTATAATATTATTATGATTATTTCTTAAAATAAGAAAGAAGAAAAAATGATATCCGAAATATATACTTTAACCAAAATAAAAAATATACGATAATAATAAATAGGTAAATAATGAGAATAATTAATTAAACAATAAATAAACGCTAACCATTTTCTTTTTTTTTTTTTATCGATGTTTCTAGTTAAATATTCTTTAGATGTCTATAAACGGATAGATTTAAAATATTTCCAAAAATGAATTAAAGCAGATATATATATATATATGCATGCGTATTAATTTATTTTGAACACGTAATTAATTATATCCTTTACAACTTTCTTAATTACTAAATCTATTACGGAATTATCTTATTCATATTGCTACTTATTTTCTAGAAAAGAACTTCTAGATGTTACCTATTCGCGAGTTTCGAATTACGATCATAGTCATCGGTATTAGTTTAAATAAATGCTGTTAAAAAAAACGTCGACTTCGCTTTATTTACGAAAGTATTAATTACGATTCAGATCGCTAAAGGATGAGTATTCTATCTTTACCTCAATAAGACCTATTAAAAGAAACGAAATAAAACCGAAGAACGCTTAAAAACAGCCAGACGCTGTATATATTTAAAACCTTTTCTCGATATAGTTTTGACATTTTCGAATTTATATTAAAAATTAATTTGGCGTTACAGAATTTAGAGTAAATTTTTGGTATTTTACGTACTTAAAAACGAGCCGATTAGAATCTAATATCATAATTAACCACATTATCGAACACGTACTGATCTTTTTTTTCCCTTTTATAATCGCAAGTTAGCTATTAATAATTATTCGTATAAATATATATATTTTTTTTTAAAGAAAAAAAGTAATAAATGCAAAAAATGATTTTTCAATCATCCGTTGTTTTTTCAAATTCGTTATATAAATCTGTTTCATAAGTAAGTGTTGTCTAGGGAACATCGTGATAATTAGCGCGAAATTTTCTAGCCTTCGCTTTTACGATCGAATCAATTATATATACATACATATATATATATATATATATATATATATATATATATATATATAAGATATAAGATATATTAGACGCATGGGGGCTACTGCCGGTCAAATATTAGTGTATATAATTCTCATTATTTTTTATAGTTAGTTAAATATATACATATAATAATATATGTACTCGATGATTATTTAGTGTAATATACATGTATATATTATGTCGTTTCGTTAGTTTTAATTTTCTAGTTTATTAGTTTGTTGTTTTTTTTATTTATTTCAATAAATAAACAAAAAAAACAACCTTATTTACAATTAAGACAATAATCTTATTTATAATTACCGATACTTAATTTCTTCTGATACGATGCTAATATGTTCGTTTTGTTTTCATCCATATTTATATTTCACGAGAAACGAATGATTCCGAATGACCTATAGTTATAGTATGTACCGATGATTTGTTAACATTCTGTCTAATATTTTTAATCGAATTTTTGGCTATAGTAGTAATTACACAGTTCATTTTATCCAGTTGTTTATATATATATATATATATATGTATGTGTGTGTATGTAATTAAAATTTAATATCATTTAAAGTTAATGCAACGTCATTTAGATTATACTAATTAATAACTAATATTAACTTTAGAATCCGTTATTTTATAATCAAAATATGAAATTAAGGGGTACTCGTACTTAATCGTATAATTTGAAATATTTTTTAAATTGTACATTTACCCCATAGTTGCGTTAAGTGTTAGTATTGTTATTAACTAAATGCAGAAATGTAGGTTAACAGGTGATAATAATTAAATATATTACTTATAATTTATTTATATATATAAATATATATATATATATATATATATATATATATATATATATATATATATAAAGTTTTCTGTTTATCTGTAAGCGCTCCATAAAAATCTAAATGCCGTTAATACTGTATAGTCCGTTGTTTGTATTTGTTTATATTCAAATTTACAAGTTATCCGGAAATATTATACAAGTACCGGTGTAAAAATATAGTATCAGATTTAAATTAAACTTTTGTTTAATAACGAAGGAAACTGTAATTATGTTAAAATATTTTGTTAAACGGTAGTCGAAGATAAATTTCAATTATATATATATATATCGTTCAAGTTATTTCACTTGAAAAATTATTATATTGGTAAATTTGAGAACGATAACATTTAAACTATTAATATTTTAGATTTAAAGAATTAGTGAAGACATTAAAACTAATTCGTTTCATATCGATTCCTAACAATGAGTAAATAAATTTACAACATTCTATGGATTATAGAAATAATTCTTAACACTTTATCAGGACAATCTGATCGAATTTTCCGTAATTTTTTAATTTTCGTAAATGAAATTCTGGAGTTTCGGAAATTCATTACATACGGATTTTTAAATATTTTGATTTAAAATTCGTGAAAGAAGGAAAACTATTCGAATAGTAATAATTTTCTTCCTCGATTGTGTATCTAAAATGATACGCGATTTTCTTATCTTCTGTTTTTTTTTCGGATTGTTGGAAATATTCGATTTTAAACAGGACCTTCTATCGAGAATAATTGTGAAATTTTTATATACGTACAGCTATAAGTTCAGGAATCTATATAGGTACGTGTATTTACGAATTTATTTATTAAAAGAGTAGTTACCATATTTTTCGTTCGATTTAAAGTTGTTTTAAGTATAATCATTTCTTCCATACGTGTTGCATGTAGTATCGTTACAGGTGCCATACGTTTATATTGCCGGAGCCAGTTTTGGCATAAAACGTTTATTAATTAATAAAATTATATCTATTTGTTCGACAATTTTATAAGTTTATTCGTTTTTTTGTCATTACGTCTTACTATAACGGACGTTAATGAGCGGTATATAAATGGCGATATGTAATAAAGTGGTTTTTAAAGTATATACACCGAATTTATCGGCATTATTTATATTCTTAATATATCCCCGGGACACGTACATAAAATGGTTTACCTTTTAACGTAACGCGAATTTTATTCGGCGTAGAAAATCAGAACGTTTTTTAAAATTATTGTTATTTATTTCTATTTGTAGACTGTAATAAACTTTTGTTTGCAATCCTTCTTACGTTAGAATTGTAAAAATTATTCTATTCATTTCTTTTTTGTTTAAAAGTAAACAGTTTTACAGCCGATGAAATCCATTCCTCGTATGTAAAAAAAAAAAAAAAGTATTACGATACTTATAGTTATATGATATGTTACTCGTAAATCAAGCAATTAATGATAATGATATGTGTGTATTTATTTAAAAAAAAAAAAATTGTGTATTTATTGAAACGATTATGATTTAAATACACTATCTAGTAGCTCTGGTAATTTTAAAACTACATCAGTTTTTATTTTAATGTATATTAACGAAATATAACCAACAGCTTTATAATCAATAAGATACATATGTATACCTGTAATTGTCGTTTAACGGTTGTTTTTATAAATTAAATCTACTTTAGGAGTAGAATATTTAAAATCACAATAATAATATTTGCATTTGAAAATTGTAGTTTTATATCAGATATACTGGGATGTAAAAAAAAATATATATATATATATAAAAACACTGTTTCGTTTAAGTGTTTATACAGTAGTTTGATACTTTTGTAGTTTAACTGTACTTAAGTGTGTATGTACATCAAAACATTATATGTATTAATTAGAAACCCCTATATATATATATATATATATATATATATATATATATATATATATATATATATATATATATATATATAAATACTCGTATATATGCTTTTATAATAAAAATTATTTAATTATAGTCTTGATTATTATTTTTTTTTTACTATGATAAATGTTTAAATAAAGTACTATTCTACAGAGATGCCTATTATCTAGTGCATACTCGTTAATTATATAATTTAATTTTGCAAAAGTGAAATTGCTGTCAACACATTAAGTGAATTTATTTGTGATTTGTGTGATGTTGTTGATCTATGGCAGCGGGGGTTTTCATGATAAATCACTGGATCATTTGTAAAAAGGTTGATATTAACAGGCGATTTGTTATCCATTAAATGCTTAGACTGTTCGGATTGTATGTAATTACGCACGTATAGTAAATAATTATTTTTTTAAAATAAAGATATTATTGGGACTGTAAAACTAATTAAATTTACCATAACTAATTATAGGAGGATTTCACTGGTAGTTAAATTATTTTATAAAAAATAATGAAATTAAATATTAATAAGATCCAGCTGATGTTTTCTTTTCAGCCGTCGGGTGTCATTAAAATCATCTAATAGTAAAACTGCTTCAACGTTCGGATGGAGGAGAAGACGATTAATGTAGCTGTTTGACTTCTAGTGAATGATAACAGGAACTGGATCGATTTTGGATCGATGCGAAGTTGGGCGTTCGAGACAAACTCTTGAAATCATACGCATAAACTTGTTTGGAAATTTTTCAAGAATTTCGAGACTGGATTTGGCTGCGGTTCCCCAGATCTCCGCACCATAGCTCCATGCTGGTCGGAAAATTGAAGTATAGATGAGCCTCTTGCTTTCGAGACTAATCTCAGAATGAGGTTGAAGGAGCCATCGAAAGTTGGAGAACTGAAGGTCCAATATTTTGCGTTTTTTCCAATATGCTCCTGCCAATTGAGCTTACAATCAAGATGGAGACCTAAGTAGCGAGCAGAGTTAGAAACTGGAACCGGTTTACTATCTAAATAAGTTGGAATGTAACCATGGTGTCGGAGAGAAACGTCTACTCGTACTGACTTGTTGTCATTTAGTTTAATTTTCCAGGTATGAGCCCAAGTTGAAATATTGTATACAGCTGTTTGAAGGATACATGCAGTTGTATCATAACTGCGACTATGTGAAATTATTGCAGTGCTGTCGGGAAAAAGACTTGTTGTTGTCTCAGGTGTTTGAGGAATATCCATAGTATAAAGTAGGAAGAGGATAGGACCAAGTACAGAGCCTTGTGGAACACCAGCGCGAATGCTAATGTAGTTCATAGTAGCTGATCCAAAATGCATATAGAACTGTCGATCAGTTAAGTATGACATGAGTAGCCTGCAAAAGCCCGGTGAAAAATAGCTTTTAATTTTGTGAATTAAACAAGGAGCCAAACTTTATCAAAATCAGCACTGACATCTAGAAAAACTGCTGTAGCAAATTCTTTGTTCTCAAGTGATTGATTTGCAGTATGTATAACACGGTGAATTTGCTCAACGGTTACATGCTTTTCACGAAACCCAAACTGAACATCTGGTATCAAATGTTTGTTTACAATAACTGTCCGAAGTCGCTGTGTAATAATGTTTTCAAAGATTTTCGCAATGATTAGGTAGTAGGGGAATGGACCGATAAGATCCAGGATCCTCGGCTGGTTTCCCTAGTTTGTGAATCATGATAATTTTAGCAATCTTTCAAGTGCGGGGTACATGCCGTAGACGAATACAAGCATTTATCATCGTCGACAGATAGACAATTCCTTTCTTTGAACACAACAGGAGAAAGACTATCATGACCCGGTGATTTGTTAGACTTTAGGCTATCAATAACCTTGGCTACTTCGAGGGGAGAAGTACTAGGACAGGAAAGAGCTATTGAAGATTGAATGATATTATCCTCAAAAACATGCTCAAAATGTTTGGCAAAACATATGCTTTTTCAGAATCGTTCCAAGCCCATGAGTTATCTTCCTTCCTCAAAGGAAAACAAGGCCGGGTAGGACGGCGAATTCGCCTAGCGGCAGTCCATAATGAGTAGTTAGCTTCTTTAGTAGAGCCAAGAGACTAGGTAATTGGAAAATGAATTGTTCCTCCACTGACGAATGGCACGTGTAGTATCATTAGAAAATTTATTGAAAACAGATTTATTTTCAGAGGTAGAAATGTTAACCGCTGTCTTTGACTACTTATTTGATGGAATACGTGGTACTAGATTATAATTTTACTAATTGCCATAATTTAATAACGTTAAATGTTCATTTTAACGCGTTTGTAGTTAATTTGTTTATTATTTAGAAAAAATGTGATCTTACACATGAAATATTTGAGGGGTTAGGTAATGACGCTAATAGAATTTATTTTCAGTAAAGTAATAATTATTTAATTGTACCGATAAAATTCACTATGTACGTCTGTAAAATGAGAAAAACCATCAACTGTAATATAAATTTGAACACTATTCGAAATGGAAAAAATTGAGTACTAGAAAAATAAGTATTTTATGAATAAAATTTCGCTATGTAAATATAATAAAAAAATTACTAATGTGAACATAACTTTATTTCTGTATTAGGTAAAATTGAAAATATAAATTGATGAATGTCGTATTTATGTGACATTGCAACTCGAATAAAAATATAATTTGTTGGAACTTGTAATTGAATTTAGATATTGAAAATCAATATATTTTTTGCTTAATTAAAATAATAGCTTACCTTTTTCAAATAATTTATTAATAGAATTTCGATGATATATTAATGTAACGTGAAATAATAAATGAGTAACTTTTAAGTTTACGGTGTAAAATAATCTTAACATTTGAAAGCTTTAATTCTGATGATAACACGTATAGTGTGTGTTAATCCTCAAAAGCATTGCAATCTACGGTCTGTTGTAAACATTTATTTGTTTCAAAGTTTTGTACTTTTAATTAATAATAAATAGTTCAAAATATCGTGTGACTATTATTATCTAACTATGTTCACTAAATTGCGGTCGTTTAAAGAATTCCTACGACCAACGGATGGATTCCCCGTACAGGTTTATTTTATATTTTTAGTAATGTATTAATTTGAAAAACAGAAATACAATTTGCAAATAATTTTTGATTAAATATTCGTGATATTATATAGGTACGTAATTTTGCTATGTTGGATAAATTACCCACAATAAACCCCGAACCGATGGAGATGGACGATGAGTCTATTAAATATGATAAAATAAGTAAAGCTATGCGAGTTTATACCCAAAATGTACAAAAATATAGTAAGCATCAAAAATATAAATTTTACAAATGTTTATCTAGTTATGTATACATAAAATTGAACAAATCTTTTTATATTTAATTTTAAGTTCGTATGACATTTGTTTTTAATATAATATGGTTAAAATATTTAGATATTTATATGTTTTCGACGTGGTTCGAGTTTTAATTGTTTCTAACTAAATCCTAAAATATTCAGATTTTTCAGAAATGGGTTATTTTATTAATGTCCTTTTCGTAAAGGCTACTGAGATACGTAATTTGATATGTAACACTTTATAATGCGTTATGAAATTTTTATTTTAACTGTACTTTTAATGCGTTTATTATTTCATCTAAATTAAACAAGTTTGTTTTACGTTTTAAATTCTAACATTTTCGAATATAGTGTTAATACTGTAAAGCTTACGTGCATTCGTTTAACGGAGTAATTTGTCCATCTTCGAAAATCATCACAACTAAGTATACTCGTATACGTATTACAACTATTCAATTTCAATGCATTGTGCTAGAAATTATGAATTTTAAAAGTTTAATTCCGATAATTCACGCAAAATTTCTATAAATTATGAATATCACAATTACTTTCATTGGTACTTTAAATATTGTTACATTGTTCGAATATTTTTGAATGAAATATTATTTTTTCTTGTTTGATTTATTTTGTAGTTGCTGAGTGTGAAATAATTGTGTGTCACATTACGTTCTGAAAGTTATGAATTTCCGTCATTTATTTAATTATATTTGACCATTGCAGCATTTTCATATTTAATTGGAGATTTCATATAATGCCCCTAAGTCGTTTATGTTCTAAAGTTCAATTAACCAACTTCTGATTTACTTGTTTTATATATTATATATTAATTGAAAGACAAATGTGTATTTGTGAACATCGCTTTATTAAGTGGAATATGGTTTGTAAATGTTGATAGGATAAATACTTTTAATAGTGTTCTAACGTTATTATCAGTTCAATTAAATTTAACTGTTTAACAATTCTGTTACATTACCTCTTATTGAAACAACATATCTTATTAAAGGAGAAATTCTTTTATATATATATATATAAATATATATATATATATATATATATATATATATATATATATATATATATATATATATATACGAAAACGGTTGTAATGATTTTTGGTGAAATTTGGTACATACATATTTACTTAATAATTGAAAATGGCGTCTATAGAAATAACGAATTTCGAAATTTTGAGCCCGACTCCGAGTACATCTTGATAAAATTTTAGAAATCTGCCTTTTTTCATAGTTTTTTTCTTGACAATTATTTAAAAATGTACGTTTAAAATTTAAGCTCGGTCGCATTAACCGTTCGAATGTTACAAGCTAAAAAATTGTGTCGGTAAATATAATGAACATTTTATGTCTCGATTGCCGTTTCGAATATTTCAGAAATTATTTTTTAATTTATGAAAGAATTAGTATAAGTAAAAAATCTGATCGAAAAATTTTAAAACTCATTTTAAAATAAATTTTCTGATATTTGTGGAACCTGACATTTTATGCATAGTCTGAAAAAATGGACACAATACTTTTGGCGCTTTTTCGTTTAAGTCTGAATAAACGCATGCAACATTTTCGCGCCATAATTTGCTTTGTACAATCTAGAAATCGCGGGTTTCTTTTTCGATTTGTTGTCTCTTTACAAATAACCATCCGCGTAGTGAATGTGATATACCGTACTTGTATAATTATTTATTTTTTTCAAGCAGGAATATTTCGGTAAGAATAAACTTGTTTCAGTCTCGAATATATGCACAACATTATTATTTGTTCGGCATTTTTTATAATCGTGGTTTTTCGGAAACTATGTTTATATAAAAATCATAATGGCGCCGCACTCTTAATGTTATTTTTTTTTTTTTAAATGAAAGTATTATGCTAAAGTAAAATTCGATAAAGTTTATTTCTAACAAAACATTAAGGGCGCCCCTTCTGATATTTGTCAAAACAGGCGCTTTCATTTATAACTCCGAAAATTTATGAAACGAAATTCTCGACGATTAAAGTAGTTTATGCATGGAATAATTTTTTGAGCTATTCGTATCTAAATATATTTTCTGAAAAACCGCGATTTTGCAACAACAAAAAAATGAGTAAACCGGACTTATTTTTATGCGCTGTTATCAGTGTAAATATTCTAATTCAGTCTGAGATTTTTATGTTGTAGTTGATTAATTATGGTAATGATTTTTTGGGTGGGATTTTTGTAACTGCTGTGTATTTCCGGGTGATTTGTTTGTTTCCAAATTTCCTTGTTTAGTTCTGCTGCAAAATTATTCCATAATTAGTGATAACTTTTTTTTTTTTCAAAGGAATCATGAATCACTATCTCCCATATATATTCATTGTAACGACTTTTATATGTAGTCGTAATGTTTGATGTAATTTATAACGTGCGTGTTTTTTACTTAATAGACGAGTTTATGACGAAGCAGAGGGAGGAATTCAAGATCGGAAAGCGACATTTGGCAAATATGATGGGTGCAAATCCTGAAACCTTTACACAGGAAGATATTGACGTATGTTAATAATCAAATGCTAATGTAGATATTAGTTAATCTAAAAATTTTGTACATATTAATTTTCAAATAATCATTATAACTCTTGTATAAAGTATTAAGTATGAAGTCATTTTGTTAAATATTTGTGTAACGTAAATAAATGCACATGTAATGTAATGAGTTAGGTATTTAAAAAAAAAAAAAAAAAACATGAATAGGTGTTAAATGAAAACTTTTAATTGATAGGCAATATTATTACTTTAAGTTACAAATATTTATATTAATATTCAACTCTAAAATTTTATATTAATATTCAACTCTAAAATTACATATATATGTATAATTTTAATTAATCGGAGACATGAGATGTTTTAAAGGTTTTTGTAGCTTGCATATGAGCTGTGAAAATATATTTCACCATAAAATTTAACGTATTGATTGACTTAGCGATATAAATAAAATAAGAAAAAATAGTTATTTTTTAAGTTGAGCATGCACATGTATTATTGTGAAGGTATTTTACTAGCTAATTTCCATAAGATTTTATAGGTGTAATTTTCATTTTATTTCTCATTATACATATAATATACTTTTTCGCTGTCTGTTTTCGATCTCAAATTCATCCTTTGGAAAATTTTATTAATAGTTACCATTTGAATGCTGATTTGTACATATCTTTGATAATACCAAATATTCAATAGCGTTATATAGTTATTGTTTTTTATTTTTTTACTGAATAACATATATTTAGATTTTGACATATTCATATTTAAACTATAACTATTTAATATTTCCCGAATTTAAATGATAGATTCAATAATAATCGCCTTATCTAACTTTTATAATGTTAAACACGGGTTATGGCTGTTTTTATTTAAAACGTTTCGGAATGCAGAAACTGAAAATTGTAGAACATTTTGAAGATACGGTTTACCATATCTTGCAAGGTTGTAATTGCAAACAAATAGTTTTAGATTGAAACACGATAGAATTAATAAATAATAAATATAATGATTTTAATAACTTAGTTATTCAAGAAATAAGAAATAGAAATAAGTATAACTTAACATATGAATAAGATCATTTTTCAGTGTTATGTATTTCATCTTAATTTTTAGAAAATTATTATTATTAACAAATGTAGTTAAAAGATTGTAAATGGAGCTTATGGTGGCAATAAACTTAATTTGGACTATCACCGTAAAGTTTCCATAACATATATTTCTGTAATTTTGAATAAATATACTATTTTGAAATAAAAAAAAAATAATAGTGTGCATGTTATTTGCAGCCGTGCTGATATTCAGATCAGATTATTTTATTTAAAAGTGCTTTCTCAGCAGGAGCAACGATTATAGTTTTATTTTCTATCAGAATTTTGATAATTATCAAGGATATTTGACGACGTGTGAATAGTAATTTGATAATTAGTTTAATTTATGCGATTTGTATTTTTTTTTTAAATAAAAGATTGAATATTTTGGGGTATAACTTTTTATCGCAAAATTATAATTTTTGGTAAATGGATCTTTTTTTAAAGGGGAGCATTTAATTATCATTTCGATTCTGTGAAGATCTGATAAAATCAAAATAAGATATCTTTTATTAATTACTTAATATTTTTCAGTTAGAAATTCTTTAATCGGGAGAATGATGATTTGCTAATATTTGTATGCTGTTCCCTTGATAATTCTAACTCCTTTTGTGTTATATATTTTTTATTTCATATTTTAAAAATCTCGTTAATGATTTCCATGATTAGCTTGCGGTAATATATTTATTTGGAAAAAATTATCCGTTACTGTTATTGATATTTAGTAATATTCATATTTTCGCGAACTTCTATACGGAAGGTACCGGGTTCGAATACGATCGATGACGCAAAAATATCATCATTAGAAAATAAAAATATCAATAATCCTAATATTATTATCGCGTGGAACAAACCAGCACGTGCAACACCATATGCGCGCTGGTAACAATATGGTGCGCTAGAAAAGTACGTCGGACTGCATTGTGTCGTGTCAACAAAACGATTACAATCAATTCTCTGTTGTGTTGTGTGTGTGTGTCTATTTACGCTAGCGCCATGTTGTAATTGTCTCGTATACTACTTACACTGTACAACAAAATATGTATAGGTAAGTAGTCGCTTACCTCCGATACGGAAACGGTACTTAATGATGATTAATGTTTTGGCGAAATTAATTCTCGATTTTTATATTTTCTCATTTTGTTTTGAAATATTCGCATCTTTTTTAGTTTGTTATTATATAATGGTCGAATTTCAAGTCGATGTTTTTATATTTTTTCCTCAAGCTATGATTAATCCCCTAAAAAAAATTATTGGTCTTCAAATAAGTAACGACAAACTAATGAAATGTTTTATTTTTGTTATTGATGTTTTTATAATTTTGTACGTTTTAATTTATTACATAAATGAACGAAGTATAATTTTATTTTAATCGATCAATTTTCCATATTTAGAATTCAATTGAATATTTGTTTCCGTGTGGCTTGTTCGATAAAAAAGCAAGACCCATAATGAAACCACCGGAGGAAATATTTCCGCCTAAAAAAGAAGCTGAATTCGATGAATCGGGAAGACCGTTTAACTTTTTATTTTACACCGGAAAACCTTACTTTTATGAAATACTCCATGTAAGTACACTGGTCGAAACGAGAAACCTACAAAAAAAAAGTTTTTATAACATTAATAATGATAAGTATACGATGTCTGCTTGGTATGTGAAATTTTACTATTCGTCAAGTGCCATACAAATTGTCAAAAGCACCGATGGTGGTGAAAAGTCATAACGAGACATCGGCATTGATCACTAGAATATTATTATTTTTCAAAGTATCTGGCTTCAATTTTAATTATACTGGATTCTAAGAATAATTAACATTTCGACCGTTATTTGTTCCTTTATAAATAATTTTTTCAAATATGCGATTTCAAAAAAACCAACTGCTTGCTAATTAAAACTATCTCGTTTAGAGTTCGTCGTTTAGTTGGTCCTAAGAAGTAACTTACGCGGATCTATTTGGGTAACTTTTAAATTTATAAAACACTTTACTCGACTACATTTAGTGATTCATGTTCGATTATTAGGAAATATATATATATATTTTTTAAATTTATATATATATTTTTTTTCTGCTAGCCTAACGTGGCTAATTAACGAAAAGCCTCAATGCTTTCGCATGTGTGAAAGTTACATCCTGTGTACTTCTTATTACTTTCATACAATGATGAGTTTACTACTAATTTATTTAAGTAAGGTCGGCTAGTTTCATCCTTTTCAGTCTTTTTGTCACTGGAGCACTCTCTAGAGTTCTAAAATCAATTCATTTTCGTGACCTGATAGACGTGATGCATGATTCGTAGCCAATTTGCCGATCGTCTCCCGAACCGTGTCTATTTTGAGATCTTTATGTATTGCGTCGTTACTAATATACTTCAGCTTCCGGCAAATTAAACCTGTCGTTTTATTCTGAAATCTTTGTAGTATGTTAATGTTCGATTTCTTTGAACATCCCCCAGAATTGGGCGGCATATGTAAAAGCTATAAAGGAGCATCCTGTTATCCATGGATAGTTCAGACCTATATTCTAGGAGCCAGTATATCTTTGTTAGATCGACCTCTTTTCTAAATTTATATCTAACAATAAAATGTATTTTAGAAAGAATTTTTTTCCTATTGCAATATGACCATATATGCCATTAAACAATTGGTTTAGTGACAATTCACTCAACATTAAAGCAGAAGCGTTCATCAACTTTCAAGCTATTACATTTTTGTGAGATTGAACTCGCTTTGATAGGCGAGTCTCTAGAGGTGTTAAACAGTTCAAAAACCAGCGTATTTAGGTGAGATTTTAATCGGACTAATATTGTTTCGGACATGAGATCACTGCGAAGCCTTGCGTTAGAAATATACCAGCGGACGCTATTAATTAGTTGCAAATTTTAGTCTGAACTGCCTGAATTATCCGATTGGTTTCGGCAGCTTCTTAATTGTGTACCATACGTCTACTTGGGTTTAATTATAGTTTTATATACTTATGTTTTATTCGATATCTAGCTCCTTTTTTTTTCCTTTTCTACCTAAGCTTAATGTCAAAATGAAGGCCTAAATATTTAACATATTTTTATTCATAAGTATTTGTGTTGTGTATTTTTAAGCTAGTAGACCTTTAGAATTTTGCTATTGACAAATTATTTGACATTTTCTTCAATTTTCTATTGGTTTAGCCCTTGTTCAGCTTCGTTTAACGTCGTTTGTAATTTACTGCTAGTTAATTGTGGACGTTCAACGTACGATAATGAAATAGTATCGCCTATAGCAACGTGTACTTCATCGAATGTAGAAAAGTCTGAACTAAGTACAGCGTGGGTTCAAATATTGAATCGCGAGGGACGCCCGTTAGTATTGGATACATTAAGCGTTTGTTCATGCTTAATGATAAGAATACAAGAGTAAATAGTGATTATTTTCAAGCTTGATTTTAATTTGTGCTTCAAACCATCATGTAACACTTTTAGAAATATCAACAAATGTAGCTGTACGGACATGTTTCGTTTCTAAAATGTTTTCGATAATATTTATACTTGTCCACTGTAAAGTGTCAAGAAAATAGGTTATTGAAAAATCTAGAAATGGTATAACATTGTATTTTTACAAAGTTTATAGAAGTTCACCTAGTACCGTTATAATAAAAGATTAGATATCCGAACGTAGTATAGTTAAATGTACGTGTAAATAACAACGGTTTTACTTATTTTCGGAATTATAGGAAGCTGTGAAAAATTTAAAAGAACTGAACGAATATGAAGATAAAGTTAATTTAGGATTGGCGAAGAAAGAAACAGAAGAAACGTTTGTGTGGGTAATCTTTTATTTTATTGTTTTGTTTTTCACAAATATGCGAGAAAACTAAGCCTTTATCAGCAGTATCGCAATAATACATAATATTGTTACTGTTCTTTTAATATAGAAATTGCATTTATCTAGTTACCCTTTTGTGTAATTGGTTTTGAATCAATAAATCCTGAAAATTACGACCGTTTCGATTAGATATATTTATAAATGGGATAGTCGACGTGGGTTGTCTTTGTTAATTAATTGCAAATAGTGATTTGAAAGTCGAGAATATCGCATTAATCTAGTAACAATTTCTTTCCTAATAATTGTTCGTTTTTAACATAACCGACTAAACTGTAATAGAAATACCCGATCGAAATAAATGTCGTTAGAAATTCGATTAGTTAATAGATTTCAAAAACCAGAAAACATCTCTGATACTTAATTAATATTATCGATCATTTAAGTATTTTACAAACAATAAATTAGTTTCTTTTTCATTCGAGAATCGAGAGTACTATTTTCAAATAACTACTCGAGCATTACTTACATTCGAATAAAGTCTTTTACATTAGAAAATCTTCGTCGTGTATCGATAAGAAAATAATGTGTTTGTTATTTTTGAATTTATTTTACACGTATAATGCATTCCTATATTATCGCTGATAAAATTTACTAAATCGACGCAGCGATCCTCTTTTTATTTAATTTGTGTGCGGTGTAAGTTTTTCCAATTCGTGGTATGTAATTAAAAATAATCAATAACATTCAACATGCAGACGATACTGTTATCTTAGCATATAATTTGCGCGGACTCGATTACTCGCTTAATAAACTCAGTTGAGTCATACAACCTACATATTAATATGGAAATTGATAGCTGGTTAAGTAGAAAATTGACTAGATTTTATTTTAATATATCTGCTGTACTATAGCAGAAAAGTCAAATATGAATATCAAAAGTAGATACGCCAAGCTCTTCAGAGTTTAACATGCCACAGATCCTCGAGTTTAATCATACGCCAACGACTAGTTTTGTGTTACATCTACCCCATATTACTGTACGGTATAAAAGTGGCCATGCTCAATGAACGACAAGTTAAACGAAACACAAATGTAGCTAACATAGAAGAATGTTCAAGTTATCATGACTTCTAAAACATCATTTAGTAATGGCGAAATCGAAGAGAATGCAGAGTATTATGGACAGATTATTAGACGAGCTCCTACAACTTATAATTTAAAGGAAAATTGATGGAAAAAGAAGTGCAGGAAGACGCCGAACATACTGGAATCAAGAATATAAAGAGTGTACCAATGTTACCTCAGTCGAAGAAGTTATTCAGAATGCCAGGGAACATAACTACAACTTTGATCGCCTGCTCTTTTAAAGATGAAGATGTAAAAGATACTCTAGACGGATAAAGTAAGAAATGTAGATTTTTTAAAACAGCTATCTCAAGAAAAAGATTTGCCTTTTTGTTACATTACAGAATCGTAAACGGCAACATTACGAGTATACCTTTAGAAATGTAAAAATATCTGTGCTTCAATTAGTCATTTGAGGAACGACAAAAAAGCTCAAGCAAAATTAACAACACGGAAGAATGACTCTTGTCCTCAATCCGTAAATTGATGATAACTTCTTGTAATGTTCGATTCTTTTAATCTACCATTAGAATTCCGTTCTCTTTTTTGAATCTGCATAACTTACTGATACAGTATCTTTTATTATTTGCTCGATGTATGTTTTCTTGGGTCTCCTCTGCATCGCTTATCTTCTATTTTTTCTTCGAATCTCTAATAGCGTCTGATTATGACGGAATAAACATCTTATCCGCCTAACCCTTCTTTCTTTAACGTATTCATCAAAGTTCCCAATTCCGCGTATTATCTTCTCATTTGTTTTTTGCTCTAAACAATTGATTTTTATTTCAAAGGCTTCTATTCTGTTTTATACTTGTTTGTTAATCATCCATGTTTAGGACCCTTACAGCAGGATACTCCATGTGTATGCTTTTGCTAAACACTTCTTGGTTTCCAAATTTATACTTTTTGTCGTTAATAAAGACTGTTTTTTATTGAACGCAGTTTTCTTTATCACTTCCCCTGTCATGGTTTATTAAACTTCTGACGTATCTGCGGCTATTCACCTACTTTAGAGTTTTTCTATAAATTTGGATATTTACTGTTCTCTCTTAACGCATTCGTCATCACTATCTTTACTTCGTTTATTCGTAATACTTGTTCTGAAATTATTTGTAATCTGCCTCTTTTCGTAGATTTCCAACTAGTGTTTTATCGTTTTCATCTTCTATTCTATTAGATTTACCTTTAAATTCTTTAAAATGTTTTTTTTTATACTATTATATTCTGCTTCTATGTATTTCCTATTTGTGCAAATTCTGCTTCTATAAATTCTACCTTTATTTTCGTCTTATTTCTATTAGTTCTATCAGTTGGTTAGTTATCCGAAGTTTTTTATATACTATCTTCCTGATTTCTAGTGTTTCCTTCGCTACTCTAGTTATGGCTTATTTATATCCGTTTTCGAATATTTTTTGCGTATCTTCATTTGGTTTCTGAATCTTCCTGTCTGTAATGTAGTCTATCTGATATATATTTATGTCTCCGGGCATTTTCCATGTATAACCCCCTCCATGGGCGTTGCTTACTTATTATCATATCATTTTCTCTACAAAAATATATTAGTCTTCGTCGTCATGATTTCTGATTCCTATACCGTATTCCCCGACTTGTTCTTCTTTTCCTTTATCAACTATGGCGTAATGCACTCAGAATAAACAGCGGAGCATTCTATACAAGTCCAGTTATCAGTTTGCATGCGGAAACAAACATGACATCACTAAAACATCGACGAATATTATTAGCACTGAAGTATTATGTGAAGCTCAGCGATAACAAAAGTCATATTAACTACTGTAAAACGTTTCATCCTAATTTACATCAGATTTATCGCGATAGAAATAAACCATTCGGAATCAGATGTACTGACTACTTGAGATACCTACATTTAAATCGAATTACCGTCAGTCCACTCGAACCCACTAATCCGCCTTAGGATAATAGTATGCGGACCGTATTAACGCATTTTAAAGACTTATTAAATTCAAAAAAACAGCTAATGTTAGCCATCAAGAACACCGCTCAAAATATATGGGAGACAAAATTGAACAAGTTACGCGATAAATTAAAGTTACATTAGAACATTGGAAACTTCACATCGCGTAAACAGGCGAGAAGAGATTGTTCTAAGCAGAATCCGCATCGGCCACACTAAACTAACTCACGGACACTTATTGCAAAATGAACTTCCACCACCATGTATGTTTTGTGGGAATCAAAATTTGTCCATTGAACATATAATCTCCGTATGTCCAAAACTGAACAAGGAACGTGAAGAAGCTTTTTCATTCGAACAAACAAGATCCTTCACAGAAGACGCACATGAAAACGACGAAGCTGGAGGTACTTTCCGATTTTTAAAAACTATAAAATACGAGAAGATATAAATCATTCTAGAACTGTATTTATTTCTATTTTAATTCACCGAACTATGTAAACTATAGAAGACATAATTTTCCGTTTGATTTCTATAGAATTAATTATAAGTATTTTTCATCTATATATGATAGAATTATTTGTAGAAGATATAACCTTTCATTCCATTACTAAGTTATCTATAATTATCTAAATTGTATTGTATCGTATACGCAAATGACCTAGAAGTTGAGCGTCTTAAAATAAATATATAATTTGAATTATGGCGTTTCAATCTCCGAGAATTGTCAACTTTACATATATAGTTATTAATTATATATTTTATTTGTTTATATACTGTTTCAATATCTTCTTCTGCATAGTTGTTTAACTTTGGCATGTATTTGCATTATAACCGTGTCTGTCGGTACTACTTCAAAGCTAATCGTCATTATTCTGTCATTATATTGTAAACAATTTTTTACTTTATCTTACCGTTTTTTATTTAAAATTATTCAAACGCTGTTTTTTTCGCTTGATCTTATAATTCTGTATTCATTACTCCAAAAGTCATTTTTATTATTCCGTCCTGTTTCGCTCACTTCCAGTACATCAATCCAACTCTTTTCATTTTTAATTTCACATTTTCAACTTCTCCGCATATGTTGAGGGATTTCAGATCCCACGTCGCGATCGTTATAAAATTCTTTTCATTTTTCTCTTGATCTTTTATTTTTATTTGCTGTGTACTTACCCTCTTTCCATATGTAGCCTGGTTAGATCATGTGGGTGATCGCTATTTCTCACGTAAGGCCCACTGCATCTTATTAGTCTGGTGCTCTCCCGATCACAAGGCATAATTGTATTTTTTGGATCGTATTTCATAATCGGTTAAAAATTGGGGACGCATAATGAGATGGTTTCCCGTTGTCTTCTTCATCGCTGTTTTATTACCGCTTCAGTAATATGTACTTCCAAAGATGACTGTTCACAGCTGTTCTTGAACTTCCTGTTTTCCACCTATACGCGGTACTGATAGTACTGCTTACACTATCAGGGTATCACTCTTCGTCCGTCTCCTCGATTTAACTTGTCTAGCTTGGGAGGCCCTTCTAGTAGAATGCACTTTCCCTGGCATAGCCCACAAATTCCTAGGAGTACGAAAACACCTCTGTAGCGTTAAGGCGGTAGAAACGATTATTAATAAAGATAAACCAGCCCCCCGCATCTAATTGAAATCTTTAACATGTACGTAAATCCTCTAAAGTGGTACAAACTCGTATACTGAAGAAGTCTACCTATTTCTTATTAAAGAATAAAAATTATTGTTTGGCGTTTTAAAACTTAGCATGTCTCGGAATGTATTACATAATAAGTTTAACATTTGTTAGATGACATCGGTCTTTTCGTAGATATTTTTTGAGCGCTTATTCTATCTACTTTGTATTATTTAAAAATGGTACTTCGTTAAACTAAAATTTAATATATTGTGACATAAATTGGGAGAGTAATTTCAACAAATTTAAATATTTTAATGTTTTAATTAACAATGAAAAATTGACACGTCCCTGCGATATCTTTCTAAACAATAAACTAATAACTACACCTGAACACGCAGTGATAAAGATTTTTTACTCTAAACCATATCAACTTGGAATCTATTCGTCAGTGAATATACGTTTCTGAATTGTGACGTGTTGTTTTAAACTTCGAACTCAAGCTTTGAAGAACTAGGTCTGCAAACAATTTTAAATTTTTATCATAACTTGATTTTCTAGATTTTTTTTTATATAAAAAGTTTATTATATATATATATATATATATATATATATATATATATATATATATATATATATTAGCGGCCCGGTACGTGCTTCGATACGTATAAAGTGAAATAATAACAAAAATTTTTTGAAACATCAAATTCATTTATTCAAATAAAAAAATAGTTCATTAATTGCTAGCTATTTTAAAACTTAATCCAAAACATTTGATAAACAATATTTTTTACGCAAATAATTAGAATTGAATTCCTGCCCACGTTGCAATTCACGATCAAACAAATCATACATCTCACGATTTGGTGCGGTCATACCCAATTGTACTAATGCTTTATTTGCAATCGTTAGACACATATCTTCAATTATTATCAAAGCTTCGTTGTACATTTCCAGGGTAATCAACAAATCAGGATTTCTTGCATGATGACGCATACGAATTAAAATAGCTTCTGCCATATAATGTTTATATTTGTTTCATAATTCAAGTTGATTTGATGGCGTACAAGTTGATAATATAATGGCAAATAGAATTCGTATTTGTTGTGAATGTCATTAAATAATTCATTTTTAAATCGACGTGCTTCCATCTGTTACAAAAGAATAAAACACCGGTATGCACACAAAACAAACATACATACATGCTTACCGTTTGTGTAAATGCGTTTTGACAATTTAATTCAAATAAAGCCTGTAAACGATATGAAACACCGACGGCTCGCTAAAAAACTCAAAAAAGTACACGCACACATATACATAGTACATTTGAACAATTCAAGACTCACCGTTTGTATGAATGCACTCAACAATATGTTTAAAAATATAAACACAAAAATTTGTTTTAATCGAAGCACGTCCAAAATGAAATGACCGCATGAATGACATAATAACATGCTTGTACTGTCAACACTGAAAAAAGTTTCAATTTGACAACACAATCCCCATCTGAAAAAAAGTTTCATTCATTCATTCCTTTCGAACTAACAACAGGAAATAATAGTACGTGCTCGCCATTTATGATGTAATTTTCTCAGTAGAATACTAAGGTGCATCAACCGTATACTACACCATTTATTGAATTCATTTGTTACGAAAAATGTGATAAATGAAGAACCGCTCGACCGATTTTGTGCAAACTTCACATAAACCATCTACTAAATAGTCCGAACAAAGCCTAAACATTTGGTTTGGATAGGTGAGCCCGTTCTTGAATTATAAAATTACAACGAAAAGTGGCATCGATTTTTATATATATAGACATATAGTGTGTGTGTGTTGTGCGAATGCTATGTTAGTTTTGTTTCTTTTCATTTTCTCTTGCTTTGCGATTATTTGATGTGAGAATACTCTACAGATTATAGACCCACGATTATTTCGCGCATAATTAATGTCTAGCTAATGCATAAAAATTAATTCATAACGAACATGAAACTTGGGATTCTACTGAGATGAGTTGAATATGGTGTTTATAACGTGTAAAACATCATAATCCGATAATTTTTCGCAAAATCGTGAAAATTCGTTGATTATTACAATTTTTACATTTTAAGTATTATTTGTCTAATTGCCAATATTAATTAACCTTATATTGATTAAATTAAATATTTTACAAATTTTCAAATACTTTTCTATCCAACGAACGATTTTTGTTAATCTTCGTAAGGTTAATTCTACATCGTGTAACAAAATACAGCATACAACCTCTGCCTGTTACTTCGCTCGTAATATTCGTAAACAACACGTACATACATACACGTATATATAAATTCATTTTCTCTTACTTTACGTTTATTCGATATGAGAATATTCTTACTGATTATTGCAGAAATAATTCATGTCTGAGTAATGTATAAAAATTAATTCGTCAAAAATATAAATTAACATCTAATCAAATACGGCAGTTTTCAAGTAATAACAGTTGTGAAATTATTTAGTAAGTGTATTTCTCGTAAATAATTAACAAGTTATCACGCAATTTAGTTTGAACGATATTCAAATGTTGATTTTCCAAGAGTTACTTCATTGAACACTAAAAAATCTTTAATTTATAGTGTATTTAATTTACGTTTAATTATTAATTTTATATTTCTCGTTTAATGTTAGCGATTACGGAGGTAGCGAATGGTTACCGAAACGTGATTTAGAGAAGCTTGTTTTTGGAAAGCTTTTGGATAGCGAGGTAATAGATTTTATATATATATATATATATATATATATATATATATATATATATATATGTATGTGTGTGTGTGTGTGTGTGTGGAACTAGTAGTTTTGGTAAAATATTTGCACTGTGGATATGACAATCATCGGTTAAAATTATAATGTATTTATTTTGTTTGTTGAGTTTTCAATTAATTAACGATTTTTTGAAAAGTTTGTGTATATATGTGTATATATATATATGTATGTATGTATATAAATAATATACATGATGACGAAATAAAAACATTTTTTATTTTAAAAAATCATCAAATTATATATTTCTTTTAAAAAAGATAAAAATCGAATTAATTAAAACAGGATTAAAATTATTCCGCTTTTATTAAGTAAAAAACATTATTAAAAATATTGGCTTTAACAATAGAAAATTAGTAATTTAAACGCAAGTTATTCGAGAAGCTTGTTTTTGAAAAGAAATTCGGATCGACTGTAACCTTTGCTTCCATTATTATTATTACCCTTTGAATCGATCAATTAGTTTACATTTGTGAACTAGTTCGTTTATTATGAACTTTACGAATGCACTGTCATTAATAGAGATGACAGTGTAACGAAATTTATAAAGAACTATTATAATTTAAAAAAAAATGTGACGGTTTTTTTTTTTGTTTATTTTTTCATCATTACGGTTCCTCCCATTCCTTATATGTTTATCATTTAATGAATTTATATAGTAAGAATTTTTATTTTTGATGAACGAAGAGGACATTTGTTCCGGTATATTTATTCCGTGTTATTATAACTTTTTAAATTTATTGTCAAAAATATGTGGATTTTTACATTTTTTGCATATAATTACTTCATATAGTAATTATTTGATAATTCGTTATATATAGTTCGATTAATTTAGTAATTTTATTAAAACAACTTAGATGTTAAAGCGAGTAAATATATTATTTTTTTTTTAATCGTAGTAACGAATCGATTGTGATTATTATTTTATTTGTTTTAAAAAAGGTAATGATTATAAAAAATTATTATATATTATCGATAATTACTAAAAGGTATTTGCGAATTTATCTCGCTTAGGTGAAAAAAAAATGCAATTAATTCTCGTTCAATTTATTTATTTTCTTTCTTTTATAATTTCTTATTATTTCGTAGTATAATAATTACGTAAGCGTAATGAACAGAATAATGGAACATCCGTATTCGTACAAAGTAACGAAATTCCTTACAAAGTACAGGAAACAGCTTCCTCCGACTTTGTCTCAAATCGCGGAATTAGCGGTAAGTAAACCGAAAATTATTTTACTTAAAATGTATTTCGAATTAAACACAATTTTTCTATTTTCTTTTTTACCTACGCCACGACTAGCGTTAGAAATTACCCGTTATATACATTTGTATGTTCTCAAAATCGAGGGCGGGACATTGCTTTATCCAAGAACATTCGTTATCTAGATATAATAATTGTCATTTACTGATCACATTAATTACATTAATGTTAAGATCAATAAAACAATTAGCGCAATACACCCAATTTTTTGCAGGAAATCATTTCTGAATCTGGAAAACTAATTAATCCTTTATAAAACTCTTATTCGACCAATTATTACTTATTCCTGTCTCCCTTGATGCCATACTTCCAATACTAATTTTAATAACTTACAATTAATACAGCATCGGTGCTGCAAGATTCTTCTCAACGTTTCTCCTTACACAAAATACAAATATGTACGACGAATTACGATTGCCATTTCTCAAAAATTATATTATTTTCTTTGCTCGAAAGTTTTTTATTAATTCTACCCTACATCCAAACGAACTGGTTAATATCATTGGTAGATACGATTTTAGGCAACTACAACAAATATACATTAAATATAAGCATCTTGGGCTAAAACATAATTTGTTGCGATTCATTCTGCATAATATTTAATCTTATTTTAATGCATTCTTTATTAAATTCAAAATTTATATATAACGATTACTTATTTCTTGATTCACTTTTTTTTTAAAGATTTTTTATCGTAATCTCATTACATTTTGACTTTCTTCTTAATAATATAGTATTATTTATATGTATATATCACCTATTAGTGTTGTAATGGCGATGAGGCAAATGCCGGTACGGCAATTATTTACTTTCTTAGTTTATTATGTTTTACTTTGTAAATATACGTTTGTTTGCTGTTGTTGTAACTCTTCCATCAAACAAGTTATACGTATTCATACGTGCATTAGTGTCATTGTTCCATTATTATGTTTCAGATCATGCATACCGATGATGGAAGAAAATATGTGACCACACCAGGTAATGCGTCATTAATTTTTATTTGGCTTATTTTCGATCTCAACTTTGGGATTTATTTCTTTATTAAATTTAAATAGTATAGCATGTTTAAAAAATAACAAAAAATTAATTAAAATCACTGAATTTTTATATATATTGTAACGACCTGTGCGCTATATATACATATCTATACATATACATATATAACAACTAATCCCCACCAGGGATGCCAATTATATGTAACAACCCGTACGATATATACACAAATACATATACATATACACACAGATCGTTAACACATATATATATATATATATATATATATATATATATATATATATATATATATATATATTACGTTATACGTCTAAATATTCAAATATAAATATTAAAAATATAACGTTACCGACTTTCTGATTTGTTTTCCTTGAGGTATGTCCGGGATGCCACGTGGGTTGGCCCACGACCGTTAATATAATAAAATAAATTAATAAAAAGAAAAAAAAAGCGATTTCTATTTTATCGAAATTTTATTAATTTCAGTTAGAGATACAATTAATTACGAATCGAACGGGCCCGATTTTCGGCTACATTTATTTTTAGTATTTAACTTTTTAAAATACGTATATATTATATAATGAACTTTTCTAAAAATTATAAATATAGTACAATAAACGGAACTGTCCCTAGCCTGGATGGATGGGCTTCACGATCGAAGTCCCGACGATCCATCCTCACTTCTTCGAAAACTATCCGACTTAACGTGACCGCTATTTCGACCTACTCTTACTCGATTCAAAAACTGACTGACTGACTGACTGACTAAAACTCAACTTCAACTAGCGAAACTGGCGAACTAAACTCCGACAAAACTCGTCTTTTTATTACTCTTCAGGACTCCGGAGGCAACACAGGTATTTTATCATTATTATACTTATTATTTCTTTTACTTTTTACGAAATGCCGGTTTCTTTTCAATTATATTGTTGTCCGACCTTTTATCATCCTTTATAGTTTTTTGTCTATTTTTGACGAAAATAGTTGAACCAAGGAAAAGTTCCGTGGTCCCTTATATATTAGAGTTATATACTTATATATACATACATATATAGTCTTATATATATTTATTAGTACGGCGGCCAGCATCAGGTAATATAACATACATATATATACTCAACATACTGGCTTTTCTAGGAATTCTATATATATATTAGAAATTTCCTAAATTGACTGTTTTCGGCGGAATTCTCCTATTTCTCTTTTGGGATAGCCAATCAGAAAATTTGGAGCTGTTTCTTTTGGTCTTCGGCTAAAATGCCGACTGAGCCCATTTTATGAGCTATATTTACCTTTTTTTTGTCTGCTCTTGCCATGTCAATTCTTAATTTATTATATATATATCCTTTCGGCACTTTTTCTATATTAACTTTGATGAATCTTTTACAACTCTGATCTTACCGGCGCCAGTGTGCTTTCCCCAATACATATATATCTATACTTATATCACTCTAGCTTCATTCTATTTCTTTTTTATTATATTTACTTTTTATTATATTTCCTTTTTTTATTATACTTCCTTTTTTTATTATATTTCCTTTGGGAAAGTCACGTTCGCGACGCCGACCGTATGTACATACACACATACATATATAAGTCTACTATTTCTTTTTCTCGTAATTCACCTTCACGTACATATTATTAAATTTAAACTTCTAAATATAAATTTTATTTCTCATTCTATTTATCAGCTTTAATCGCTCACTAATACTAATAATGTAACAAGCATGGTTGTTACAATATATATATATATATATATATATATATATATATATATATATAATATCCACGAAGCTTTTCACCTATTAGGCAGTTATCGTGTAGATGTAAAAAATAAAATATAAAAATATAATTTATAATAAAATATAAAAGCACAAAAAGAAAAATCGTGATAAACGGGTCGATTGTGTTTTTTACTACATTCACTATCAGATTATTTTATAAATGTTTTTTCACTTTGCTATATTTTTTTTTAATATTTTACATCTGAATTAAGTATTTTTCTTTTTTTTTTACATTTTTTATAAATTCTATATATGTTTATATTATAATTTTTACGTCCACTTGATAATGGCTTAATAGCCGAAAAGCTTCGTGGTTTTTTCATATATAAAAATTGAGGGATTGTAACTACTTTTTTCGTTGTTTATTCATTAAATATTTCAATAATTATTTCAAATTCTGAAATTTCGTTTAAATTTGTTAATACGTGTAAATTTACATATATCGGCATAATGTAATAACACATTCTGTTTAGAAATCACGAGAAAAAGTTCAAAAGCTGTTGTCACTGTTTATGCGCCAGGTACTGGAAAATTATCGATCAACGAGAAAAATATACTTTATTTCAACGACGTTAAATGTCGCGAAGTGGTAAGTTTGAAGTTCTACGTTAATTATTACACGCACATATACGTATATTATTTATGTTGTATATACATGATTGATTCGGTTCCTACACCCAATATATACCTACATTTACCATTTAATTTGTTTTACATCCCTGAATATAATGTTTTGAAAACTTTCCGCACACAATCGTCGTAATTATCGTGAGCAGGCTTTCTAGATTTTTACTGAACTCGAATCTAACTATATATATATATATATATATATATATATACTATACGTATGTTTCCTAATTCATTTATTTTCTCCGTCTTCTTGCTCTGCCAAACTCCGTGAGCATTGGTGATTACTATAACGTAAAAAATTACATAAGGGAACGAGGGGAACGCGTTTTTGCCGCGCGACATAACTTTCCAACATTAGTTATCCTTGTTTAGTTACAGAGGTTTTGACATCATGACAAAGGTCAGCAGCTAATAAAATTTATGATATTTATTTATTTTTCTGACGTTGCACGGACGTTTTATTTTTATGTATGTTTCAATAGTTCTTCGTTTACTCGCGTTTCTCTTTTTAAAGATGATCATTTCCTTTTCAATGCGAGTGATAGTAACGAACGGTCTAATTATTTAATAAATGATTTATTAAGTGTTTTTTTATCCTATATCGATCCATTGCTGAACTTACCTCTTCCCCAGTCTCATTTGTTTCGGTTCTGAGTTTTTTAAATCCAGTTCTTCATCGCTACCTGAGTCATATCGTCATATTAACGAGTTAGCGATCTGCTATTGTTTTTTCTTCTATGAAGCGGTCAATATTCCATCACTCGTTTTGTCCATCTATTATCCTTTCCTCTCTGACTATGTGCCCTACCCAGGTCCATTA
Organism: Coronaproctus castanopsis; assembly: GCA_032883995.1. Classification (NCBI taxonomy): domain Eukaryota; kingdom Metazoa; phylum Arthropoda; class Insecta; order Hemiptera; family Monophlebidae; genus Coronaproctus; species Coronaproctus castanopsis. The sequence continues at coordinate 102,873,051 of CM065052.1, read as the reverse complement.
TTTTCATTTAAATATTTTGATATATATTTTCACGAGTATATTTTACCCGTGTATATATGCACTGTAGGTGTGTATAGTGTTTACTTACTTTTGGGGATATTATTTTTTACGTTTATTTTTATTTTGAAGATTATTTTCGGACGAAATTGAATAGTCCATTTTTACGTTATATACAGAATTTTGGTGAGAAAAAATCTTTATCGTAAATTTGCGATAGATTATACTTTTGTGGGGGTTACTATGGTTATTTTTAAAAATTTACTGATGGTTTTTTTATTTATTTTTTAAATTATTATTATTATTATTATATGTTAGAAAACTTTTATTATCGTTAGTATCGATTGTATTTTGCATGAAATATCTGCATATATATATATATATATATATATATATATATATATATCTTTAATCCAATATGATTATCATGGTCATTACAAGTTGTTTTTATCAGGGTATATAAAGAAGAGTTTCAAGGTTTTTCGTGATGATGTCATGTGTGTGTTTTTATTATATAAATCTATCGAGATGTTGATTGTTCTTCTCGTTAATTTTTATTAATTTTTTGATAGTTATTTTGCTTTTCAAAAAATATTTGCTTAAGTAAATCATCTTCGCTTTATCGATGTCGAAGTAGATCCTCACCGCTGTATGCATTTGGAATAATTATACTTTTTTTATGGACAGTTTTTTCTATATATATATATATAATACCACTTGTACCCAGTAATACCTTTCATTACGATGAATATAATGACCGAGTAATTCTTTACTTACCTAAGTCGTTAATTCTTTCTATTTTTGCGTTCTCGTTTATTACCGATTTCCGGTTTTTAATTCGATCCTTCTATAAATGCGTAATAATATACGACGACATATATAAATTTCGTTTCTATTATTTTTTTTTAACAAAAATTAGGTTAGAGACACCGAGGCTAATTATTTGTTTATTGCTTTCAGAAATTAAATGTTTTTTTTTTTTAAGTTCTGGTTTGTCCGCCGTGTGTACCGAGATACAGCGATTGGAACGGATTTTTTTTTTAAGTGGCATGCACGATATTAGAATTTGTTCGACTGTTAATGCTTTTTGTCCGCAATGAACAGTATATTGATGGCGTTTTCTTTTCTAATAAAGGCTTATATGTTGGTGTGATATGGCCAATTCTAAGCCGAGTTAACACACAACCTCATACCGTCGTTTTGGTATGGTTGTTTTCCATGAATCCGTGGTTGGCTTGATGTTTCGGATCTTTGTTGCTTCTTTAGCGGCGGTGTCAGCTTCATCATTTTCATTTATATTGGAATGTAATGCGATTCAGCATACGATGATTTCTTGTTGTGTTGGCTAGCTGACAGAAAAACATGGTGGACTATCGGGTTCTTAACTTTTGTGTGATCGAGAGTGATGCGTTGACTAGCGTGAAGTGCATCAGTAAAAATAACTATTTTTTGTATCACTAGCTAAGTATAGCTAGGTTTATTGCTATTGGTTCAGCTGATTGCATTGAAAAAGTTCAGTTGGTAAGATATCTCGATGTATAATGGAACATCCAGCACATTCCATTGTTTTTAATGCATCGGTATGAAAGTTCTTATAAAGATTAAGTGATGTCACAAGTCTGTCGTGGACTGTTTGATATTTGCATATATTTTTGCTATGTAGTGCCAGTGTTATGTCGGTTTTTAGGATTAGAGTGATGTTTGGTGGTAATGATGGTATTATGCGATGATCAATTTATTCCGATAAGCTGTTTCTATTGTTGAGTGGTACTAGTACACTTAAGTATTGAACGTGAGTAAACGTGATTTAGTTTTTATTAAAAATAATATTATAACGATATATCGAAACCTCCGAATTTTTTCGTAAATATTCGGCTTTCAACTTCTTAATATCAAACCTCACAGATTGATTTATATTTTTTGTCATATAAACTTTTTCTTACGAAAATATCTGTTCTAGCTTTAGTTCTATCCCTGTTCTAAAGTATCCACCTTTTTATCTATTTAAACGCTAGTATGCTGAAATCTCGTAACATATTCAATCCCCCGCCCGCCGAAACCGTATAAATATATCACCTGTATCTCGCTTACATTTTATTCATTTATTTAGCTAGCAATGATGTGTTTCTAGCTAAATGAGCACACTTATTGTCGTGTGGTAAACGTCGAACGTTGTATCATTTTCTAAACGTATTTATTAATAGTTTCAACATTCTCTTCTAATCTTTTCCGGAATATAATTACAATGGTTAATTCATTGGCTTGTTTTACACGCGTTTCAATTTATTTTGTATGATATTTACGGTTGAATTTTAAAAGTATTAATAAACGTTGCGAAATTAAACGCGATGGTAATTGTCAAAATCGCAATTAATCGATTACGTTTCGAAATGTCGAATAAATTTACGTAACGAATTATTACGAAACTGGCGATTGACTTCTTCTATTACGTAAACGTATCTCCGATGTGTGTAACGAACAAACATATCTGAGGCGAAGTTATTACGAAATTAGGAATAGACGAAATTTCGTGTTCGTGTTAAGGCGACGTTGTCCCCTTAAGATGATTAAATTAAGGAGAGAGAGTTGATTTTTTTTAAATATAAGGATACCGGAAGAACGAGAACATCGGGTAAGAAGAATAGAAAAAAATAAATACCGAAAGAAGGAGACGTCTTGACATTTATAGGCCATCGCGTGGGAAGTTCTATTAAGGTCATCAGTCTGGATATTTGTAAATTGTGTAAGCGGGTTAGTAGTAGAGTCCTCATAATATCCTTCCCCCTTCTCTTTGAAAGGTATACACAGGTATGATGGTGTTGTATTAAAAGAAACAACGGTCTAACTGTAATGCAATATTTCGTTTTTTAGTAAGACACATATTGTATACGTCGGAATATAGCGTAAAAGGGTGATATTCTCGGTGGTAGTTTTAAAAGTTGAAATCAGTCGTCAAGCGGACACCTATAACTAACAATTCTCTTTTTTTCGATATATATATATATATATATATATATATATATATATATATATATATATATATATATATATATGTATATATATACTCATGGCGTGATTATTAATCGTTTGTTAACACCAAGAAACTTCATAACTCCTTTTTTTTACCCTTGGTATATTGGTGAATGTATAAACATAATAATTTGTTCCTTTGATTTTGGTTGAGGTCAATAGACGACCACACACTCAAAAAAGTTGTAGTTTTTATATATATATATATATATATATGTGTGTGTGTGATATAAACATGTGTATATATGTATGTATATAATATGTATTTAAGGTGGTAAAACACATTTTACGGATATTTGGGTCGACGTGATTTGCACAAAACTTTCAACTTTTATTTTACTCTGTCTGTTTATGGTTCCTCTCTCTCTCTGTCTGTACGCCTTATGTGTGTTAGTATTGTACAATTGATGACAGGTGAAATTATTTGCCTAGTAAAAACATCGAAAGCCTAGTCGTACACTTATTTATTTTTTCCCATCAGCACGCTACTTCAGTGTTTGGCATGTCTAGTAATGCGCCATTTGAAGCTTTCTTTGTCTTGTTCCAGTTCCGTATTATTATTATTATTATTATTATTAGTAAACGAAGCCGCGAAGGTCGATCTGCTGATTTTTATTATTGTACACTGCTAAAAACACGATTATGTCCTAAAAGAAAATGTTACGTAATCTTTAGAATATATACGTCATTTAGTTTGGAGGATTATTTCAAAAAAATTAACGGAACCATAATAAAAATAATAAAACTGTTTATGATTGTGGGAACAGTTTTTATTTATTTATTTCTTATCAAATATATAATAATTTTACGTTTAATTTTTAAAAGCGGTTCTACAAAATTGCAGTTCATTCGTTAGGAAGTGTTTTCTGAAACATTTAATTCCGATTTTTGGATTATGCTTTTTTATTCGTGTCTTGTTTTACTAAACATTGTAGTTCTTTACATAAAAATGTATATTATGTATTCTTTTTTTAGAACATTTTTTCTCCTATTATCTTTCTATATATAATGTTTCGACGTTTCATTTTTAAAACCGCTTCTACAAAATACTCGTTAGGAGACGTTTTCCTAAAATTTATATTCATTATCGACTTAATATTGTACGATGTATACGTATTTGGCATAGATATTTTTAAAAGAAATTTCTTTATCCAGCTACGTAAGAAGTGTATCCTCTGTTCTTTTAAATTAGATTATCATACTTCTTATAAAGTTTGTCATTGTATTTAATTTAGTAATAGTATGATTATGTGTATAACCAATCGCTTTTTAATGAAATATGTCACGCAGACTCGTTATGTAAAATTGAAAAATATTACCAGCTCTTAGAACCGTATTTAATAGACCGGCAGTTCCAAGTTAAGTGTGATGAAAAGCACTGAAAAATATGTCCTACTAATGCTGGTGTAGGATAGTGTATCGGGACCTTTTTTTTGTACTTGTTCTATACAGCTGTCTTACCAACTCGTGCGAGTAGCAACATTCGCACATGACGCGATGTCGACTGCATCGGACAAGGACGCTAATAATGCCATCGCGGTCTTACGGAAGAATTAAAATACCACAAATTGAAACAGAAGAGAATATTTCAAAGAGCTCGTAAAACCTCATCTTGAAGAGCGTACAAAAAGTACTGTTAGAAAATATTCGTTACGTTCTGTCTGCTAATGACATTAAAAATCTAGCTGACAGCAACACAAACAAAATTGCCGTTGGTTGGGCCGTTCGGCATTCGAATCTGACCCAGGTCGTGATCAGTTCGTTTTTTTTTTCGCTGTTGTTATCACTTGTTTCGTTGTTGTTCGTGATCGTTTATAGTTTGTGTTGCCTGTCGAATTTTATTACACATTCGGCTGTGTATATTTTGTTCATTTTTATTACGAATTTTTTAATTTTTTGAGGCGATGTTTGAGCCCATCCCAGATACAAATTCTGGGTGCGCCACTGATCGCACCTAAAACAGAAATCTCTGAAGACCGCACTCCGAGCTAACATTATGAAATAAGGCTATTAACGACATCGTGTTGAAATGAATATAAACGTACACTCTTAATTGAGACGTTTTTGAAGAAACCAAATCTATTGATTAGCTAACTGTTTCGAAACAAAACTCTCATATTGGTATATCGCAAACACGTCACCAATCGAGATTTCAGGATTTCTATGAATATTATAAACTAGTAATTAAAATGCACAATTAGCACTTATTTGTCAAACTTTTGACGGCCGTATGTTCAAGGTAGATTTATTTTTATTTTATCGTATCTCGAATGAATTCGATATAAATATCTTGTCGCATCATTTTGTCGTAATCTAAAATATAGACGGCACTTTTTAATGTCACATTTTACCGCAGAGGTCACGTACGCGAATAAACAAAACATGAAGTACCTTTACTTCTTTCATGTTTATCAGATTTGTTTTAAAATCGTCTTATCGACAAACAGAAAAAAATGATTGCGCAGGTGTTGTAGTTTTCTACTTAATTACGTGACATCAAAGCGATCTTTTAATGAACGTGATGAATTAAATTGTGAGGATGTTAGAGTTATTATTGAAGTAGATACATAGTTATTTTCTAATCTAAAATATGAATATACATGTACGTATATATACAACACGAAACATGCATGTATAAAGTATAAAAATTAGGAATGATTAAAAAAAAACTATCTATTTCAATGCGTATAATAAACATACGTTCCAAAATGTAGCATACCGTTATTACATTAAAACATGTATTACGAAATTACATAATTGCCCCGATGGGAATGTATTGTAACGAGGCTTTTCAACATCCACTATAATAGTGTATATATATATATATATATATATATATATATAAAAGTAGAACTGATAAAAACGCTTTTAAAAATGTCTATTATGTTGTAATAATAGTTTTATTATAATAATTTTAAATGCGATATATAAAAATTGAATGATTTATAAGCATTGCGCAATGCCCCCCGTGAGGTAACCGATTAAGAATATAAAAATTAATTATGATTATGTGACCACACACACACACATACATACATATATATGTATTATTATGATTATCGTTATTATTTCAAATAAATAACTTATGAACTACGTTGTTAACTAATCCTGTAATTCTTTATCACTTTCCAAACCGCTATTATCCTTTCTGTGTTACTTTTTCACCTTTTTTTTTAAAGTCCACAAAGTGCCCTAGTCCTAGTCCTTTTTTCCCGTTTGTCCGGGAATCATTTACAGTCAAATAACTTCTTCTTTGATGTTAATCGCTGTTAAATATCTTCAAGCATCTTCTTTATTAACCTCCCGTCTTATTTTCGGTCTCTCTTGTACCATGTTCAATTTATTTTTCGTTTTCGCGTCTAATTAAACAATCCTTTGGCGAACCTGTTAGTCTCTATCCTTAGCCACTATAGAATCAAATTCTTTTCGAGATCGTTGTAGGGTTTTTTTTTTTTTGGGGGGGGGGAAATACTGATATACCTCCTAGTTACTTATTTTTATATAGTTGGTAGTGTTCTTCTTATGATCTTCCTTTTTGCAATTTCTAGTTGATCGTTTAATCCTTCTGTGTTCGTCGTTAGACCCCTGGATGCAGTAGAATATTTCTGATGTTATCACAATCGTACAATGTCTCAGCTTTTCATAATGGATATTTCGTATTATATACTCCGTTCGTTAAATAAATTTCATTGGATGGATCCTGTATTCAATTGCTTCTTTTTTCTAATTCATTCTGTTCGATTAATTCTCCTAGGTGCTTATCGATTGTTTTCACTTGACCAAACTATCGTTTTTTAATGTGCTGCGGGTGTTCTATTTCCAGTGGTTTTATTTTTACCCCCTGTAGATTAGGCTCTAGATAAAACAGGTTTCTTTTGTTACGTTTAAAGTGCGTCTTATTTCAGTTTTTTTCAGATTTCTGTACCTAAATACTCACCGGTGTTTCCTTTTTGAATCTTCTTATTACCCGTTGGTTTTTCGGAATATTCTATGTAATCAGTTAATTCATTAAACACTCATTTTTAAATATATTTTCCCCTGAACTTTCCCCGCAAATGTACAAATAACCCATGGATAAGAGACACAAATTTTAACATAGTCATTCGTTGTAATTTAAATATACATATGCACGCTAATCCCCACGCGCACAAAATTTATATCTTCTTCATTCGTCATCTCCATACAAAAATCGGCGATCAACTTGGCTACAATCTCTTTCAACACAGCAGCCCGGAGTAATTGGATAGACAAACAGCCAAACCAGCGTCGTAGATATCCCATACATGAATTTTGTGGACAGCCCATTGATTCTACTCTTGCCGGCGATTTTGCCTTCTACAATATTCCGCAATATTTCATACTTAGGCCCTCTCAGAATGTGTCCTAAGTATCGCAGTTTCCTTTCTTGGATACAAATTAATAATTCTGGTTGTTTTTTATTCACTTTATAAAGAAGTTCTTTATTACTGAATTTTTGTATTCAAGGAATTTTTAATATCCGTCTATATAGGTACATCTCGAAAGATTCAATGCGCTTTTCAAGTCTAGCATCCAGCTTTCGCAGCCACATAGCAAAACTGAAATACATAGCATTTTGTAATTCTTAATCAAAGTTCTAAATTGAATTATTTTCTATGCCAACACGTTCTTAATTTTTGCGTCCGTTTGTCTTGCCTAGTCTATTCTCGATCATATTTCGTTTGTTCACTTACAGAGTTATCCTCAAGGTTGGTGCTTAAGTATTAGATAGTTGAAACCTGTTCCATCTCTATATCGTTTAACCATATCGACAACTTTCTTGGTCTCTTTGAAAACACCATCACTTTTGTTTTAATTTTGTTAATCGAGAGTCCAAAAGCTTTGCTGTGGCTAGCTAGTTTATCTATCATTTTCTGTAACTCGTTCTGGCTATTTGCTATAACAAAACTGTCGTCTGCATACCGTATGTTATTAATTGTACGGTTCATTTTGATTTTACCATCATTTTCATCAATGACTTCCTTAAAAATTGATTCCTTGTATAAATTAAACAGCAAAGGCGAAAGTATGTACCCTAGGCTAACTCCTCTTTTAATAGCAATACTTTCAGACTCATCTTCTTCGATTCTAACTTCTGATGTTTGTGCCCCCAATATAGTTTATGTATGATGAGTCATTTCTGTCGGTAGGAATTATCTTTAATATTTAAATTATTTTTTATGGTTCACACAATCGAATGCTTTATGGTAATCGATAGAACATGCATTAATACACGCATATATATATATATATATATATATATATATATATATATATATATATATATATATATATACTAATGCTAATTTGGCAAAATTTAAAAATTACATATCTAATAACATTAAACTAGTTCACTCTATAAAAAACTCTACTGATATTGATATCGATTTTACAAATTTGATCAGAAAGTCGAGCCAAATTTCTATACCACTTATAACGCCGAGCTATCGATCTCTGTCAGCATTCATTATTGCTATCATCGGGCTTAAAAATAAACTTCGTAGAATGTATATAGTCATTCTTCTAACGCTGATTGCCGTTCTCTAAAAAAACTACTAAATTTCTTCACCAAGCTCGTGCAAAATTTATTGAATAAAAATTTAAATGATAAAGTTGCTAAAACCTTTTCCCAACACTCTACCAATGATAACAGTCTTTGGAGGGTTTGCAAACGCTGATTGCCGTTCTCTAAAAAAACTACTAAATTTCTTCACCAAGCTCGTGCAAAATTTATTGAATAAAAATTTAAATGATAAAGTTGCTAAAACCTTTTCCCAACACTCTACCAATGATAACAGTCTTTGGAGGGTTTGCAAACGATACAGTGAACTTACTGAAGCACTCCCACCGCTGTACGACAATCTTCTTAATAGGTATGTGTATTCAGAAACGGATTAAGCAGAATTTTTAGCAAGATATTATTTCAGCGCTCAGTCGTAATGCCAATTTATCGACCAATTATCAGAATAATAAAATAATACTAGTCATTAAAAAATATATAACTTCTTCTAAATATCTGATCCAACCACTACTCACTTCTCCAAAGGAGGTGCTCAAACATATTCAATCCTTCGAAAACAATCACTCTGTCAGAGATGATAACCTTCCGTCGATTATCATAAAAAAATTACCCTTCAAGGCTATTGTACAACTCGCTAATATTATCAATGGTATGTTTAAACTGGAATATTTTCCTTCTAACTGGAAAGTAGCAAAAATCATAACTCTTCCGAAACCTGGAAAAGATTGTTCATCACCAGATACCATTCGGCCTATAAGCTTGTTTAGTAATCTCAGTAAGATTGCTGAAAAAATCATACTAAAAAGATTACGTACTTTCTCGGACGAAAACAATTTATCACCAAAAGTACTCTGCAACTCATCAAAACAATAGAAAATGTTCAACATGTAATTATGATTACCTGGGGCAGTTGTATAGAATTTACTGTACACTTAAATTGAATGAAATCATCTCGTCAAACCAATTTCCAATGTTTATGGAATTATTTAAAATTAAGCATATATATATATAAAATAAATTTGCAGGCTACTACATTCTAATTTCATTAAATTTTAATACTGTATTGAATAAAATAATATATATTTTTAATTATAATTTGTTTCAATATTATACTGCTCTCGTAATGAATATAAATAGAACGTTTTTTAAAACGAATTAATATATTAAAGTAGGACACTTCCTGTGATTGTTGTTACTTCCCACTTTTATTAACTTTTCGTGCGGATGCAGGTTCCGTTAGAAAACCATTGTTACGGATCAATAAATTATTTTTACCAACGTCCTCGATTATGTCTATCGTTGGAACCTTTACGAGAAAATAAGTTTAGTTAATCGAATCGTTTCTTATTTTTATTTTCAAATACTAAAATTTTCAAGCAAATCCGAGAGCCGATTTTTCTTTTTAAATAATTTTTACCGGTTTTAGAAAACAAAGAAAAATACACGTTTATGAGGGCTCTCTTCGCGCGCTTTAATTCAACGTTTAAATCGGATATTAATATCGATAAACGAAAGTACTAGCTTAGACTATAAAAAAAAAGTTGTACAAGAGTAGCGCTGAGTTAAGTGAATGGAGCAAATATCGAAACCCAATCGAAAGTTTTTACTTATACTAAGATGCAAAACGAATGTAGTGACGAAATTGAATATGGTAGAGCTTCAGCTTCAATGCCCGTACACGAGGAAAACGGTATTTAATAATAATTAATAACGATTTAACTATACGAAAATAACGCTGTACAAAGCTGCGCTAATTCTTACTCTATTACGTGGTTGCGAAATTTTGTCGGTGTACAGACGTCATATAATGACGTTACAATAGAGTTTCAAAACGACGTCCGTTTCATATGGGATTTTGCTTGAAATGAAAAAATATAACTTACGACGTAGACGTTGCGATTCGAGAATGGCAAATGAAAACGAAACTCGCGTACGCGAAACTGATAAACGGCAAAACTAAGAAAGATGACAAATAACGGAAGAAATTACGACGACGATTGGAAAGAAAGAAAATACAACTGTCCGAACAACGTGTGCAGAAGTATAAATCGAAATCATTTATAGAAAGAATTTATGCAAGCAATTAATGAAAATTCAGCCACTATGAAATTATATTTACAGATGGGTCCAGTGGCGTAGCCAGGGGGCGGTCTGGGGCCTGCTCCCCCTTTGAATCAATCTGATAATAAGAAAATATATACTCGTTGTTAAATGCAGTTTTGTACTTGTTAAACCTATTTTTTTTTATTCTCATTTATTTTATTTAAATTTCGTTGTTTTTCAAGTAAATAAATAGTTTTGTAATGTATTACAAATAATAATTTTTATATTATATGTAACCCTGTTCACGTGTTGATTTCGTTTTCGTTATATTGATAGCAAAAAACAGGCCTGGCTGTCGCTGTTTTATTTTAGCTCGGACCGGTATTTTGTTTAGTCATATGCTAAAATAAAAATGGCCTCTTTCAAATAAGTATAAAAATTACTCTGGTGAGTTAGATTGCTTAGGGTTTGGGGTTTAACCTACTTGAGTTTTGGTTATTTATTTAAAGTTCAATTTAAGTTGGGTTTACTGTTTTAGTTTTGTTTAAACCCCCCCACTTTCAACCAAGTCTGGCTACGCTACTGGATGGGTCTATCGATAAACTACGTGGAAATTATATTTCGACTTTATATTACGGAAAAACGTCATATCGGAAGTGTACAGATTAATTTGCAGTAAAATTGTTTATCGTTTACAAAGCTTTACATCTAGTTAAAGATGTGAGAGAAAAAATATTCTAATCATCTCTGATTCCCTAAGTTATTGCAATTATCTAACCTCCGAGGAATTTGATGTGAGACATCGTGTTATTCAGCTTTATAAAGGTAGACCTAGAATAACGTTTAAATGAGTCCTTCCTCATTGTGGTATTCCTGGAAACGATGTTGCCGATGAATCGACACGTTATAATTTATTAAGTGTTCCTTATGAGAACATTGAATGGAACTAGATGGATATGTTATCACAGGGATTAAACAAATTTTACTAATAGATTTTCAACAGTATTACATCGCCGAAAGTTAAATAAAAATACAGTATTCTAAATATTATCTAATTAAACATATATATATATCTTTTAAATTTCTTTCACAAATGATTTACAATTTGGTATAGTACTATATATTTAATTTGTAATGAATGTCTGTTCTAATATATATATATATATATATATATATATATATATATATATATATATATATATATATATATATATATATATATATATATATATATATATATATTTTATATATATATATATTATATATATATATATTTTATATATATATATTTTATATATATATATATATTTTATATATATTTTTTATATATATATAATGTGACGTTTATTGTGTACTGTCGAAATGCTTCGCGCAAATTGAAAAAAATTATAGTGATTAACTGTGTTTTTATTTTGTTTTATTAATTCATAAAATCACTACTCTCCGATATATCAATATACATGTATTAAATGTAATTAAATGTATATTTGATATACGTATATATATATATATTAATACACGTTCATTGAGTGTCTCGAATCGTTACTAAAGTAGGGAAGGTGCTTTTAATGTTTTTATCAGCCGTGTAAATTGTGTCGGAAGGATAGTTTTTATTTAAGTAAATACTTTTTTGAAAATTATTTTTTTTAAATAATAGGTTAATTTTTATACAATCTTTCCGGATAAATTAATGGTTTCAAGGAAATTCGAACTTTCATTGGTTATAGCGCTCGTTTTAACTTAATTTCGCAGCTTCGGATGAGGATACTTTAAAAAAGATGTACACCAACAAGATGCCTATTGATAATTTTTTTCTTTTTTTTTTTATGACGATGATTATTTTTTATATTTTTTCTCGTAATTGGTAACTGGATATTGTGAATTCTGGTATGAGAAAGTATTTTATATTTAATTTTAATAAAACTTAAGTAAAAATAAAAATACTTTTATACCGTATCGCAATATATGTACGTATATTATGATACAGTAAGAGCATTTTTATTTAATTTACAATTAAATTATGAGTTCCAATACATCTTCATAAAGTTTATTCATCTGCTCCTCTTGTTTCGTTATTTTCACCGTTGTTGCTCCTAGTTACTTCAATTATTGACGTAATATTAAGCAATGTTTTACAATTTTTTATAGGCCCAGTGTGAATGACTTTTACAGCATACACATACATACTCTCACGCACGCATTACATGTATATATATATATGTGTGTGTGTGTATTTATCCATATATATGTTTTTAACGAACAGTTAATCAGCAGATATTCATCGAAATAAATAAACGTATTATTCACTAAAAGCGATGTCTTGTCGCTGCAGCCATTGTATCTTATTAGTAGCTATTGCCCAATGTTCTTGATATTTACTTATATACAACGGATCGTATACACTATCCGTTATAGATGTTCTTGGTCTTTTGTCGGGTATAAAAAAATTTCCTACTGATAACCGTTATGAAAATTAAATAAAATTATCTGTATTTATAATTAAATTATAATGTATTTGAGAAAAATAGAACGGAGCGTATTCAAATTAAAACTTGAATAAAATTTTCATAATAAAAAAAAATGAATGAATATATATATATATATATATATGTATGTATAATATATACTGTTTTGTTCCTGTATCACCGTAGAAGAAATAATATCAATAATTTAGAGTAAAAAAAAAATAAAAATACTTTTATACCGCATCACTGAAAAACTAGTAAGACTGTTTTAATTAAAAATCTTGTATTCAATTTTTTGTATTCCATATATGGTATGTGTATTAGAATATAGTTTACAACGAGTCTGGATATTAATATTTCTTATTTTATTCTGCTTAAATTTTTTAAATCGCGAATAAATAAATATATATATATGTATATAAACATAAATATAAATAAATAAATAAATATATTTATACATCATCATCATCATTTTGTTGCGTCTCCTCAGGAGGTTGCGCGCCAAGAACCATTAGCCGACTTATATTTTCCTGTTTCTAGCTGCGTTTATTATTTCGTACGTGTCATTAATACCCAGATTGGTTGTTATGTACTCCATCCTCTTCCTTCCTCTTGTTGCCTTTCCAATTATTTTCGCTTGTACCGCTAGCATAAAAATGCCAATGTCTTGAACGATAGTCAGTTTATCGACTTTTCATCGATTCAGCACATTTTTATTAGAAACGAAATCGGTCCACGGAATCTTAAGCAGCCTTCTATACGTCCACATTTCGAAGGCGTTTAATTTTCTCTCGATTTCAGCGTTCATTGTCCAAGATTCTGCTGCGTATACATCCTTTGCATCTGTTCTTCCGTTTCTGCGATTATTACCCTATCGTCTGCGTAACTAATATTGTTGATCTTCTCGTTTATTTTGAAGCAGATTTTTTAAAATTTATCATTTTTGATTATTTCTTCGGCATATACATTATATAATCGCAGTGACAATGGGCACTTTTGCCTTACTCCTTTACGCATTTCACACATTTCAGTGGAATAATTATTTTTGATTTTAATATTGGCCGTTTGTTCCCAATAAAGATTTTTAATTAATCTTACATCATTATTTCTACAGAATATTTGTTAGCTTTGTATGAATTTTCGTAATCTATAAAGTATATTATTATTTTCTTGTTTATGTTGAAGGCATGTTGAATAATTAGTTTCAGTGGCGCTATAGCGTCTCTTGTTCCTCGATTCGCTATAAATTCAAACTGGGCTTAGTTGTGTGTCTATCTTTTTTTGTATTCTGGCGTTTATTATTATTAATAATATTTGACTCATTAAACCTATTGTTCTATATTGTGTACATGCCTGGGAGTGTGCCTTCTTTGGAATCGGAATAACGTTACTTTTCTTAAAATCATTCGGTAATATACCGTCATTATATATTTTGTTTAGAATATTCAGCAATTGTTTTTTTGCTTCTGGTCCGATGCATTTTAATAAATCTGCTGTTATTCCGTCTTTCCCACTGCTTTATTCTTTCTAACTTTTTTAATCGCACTATCTGATTCCCACATTTCGATCAAAGGTGCTTTTTCTCTTGTTCGGATTTTTAATTCATTTGGTCTAGCATCATCCTTGCATAGTTCCGTAATGTAATCTAGCCACGTGTTAAAGATTTCTTCTTGATCACCGCAATGCTTTCCATGTTTATTTTTTATATTCATTATACCATTGTTTCTTTTGCTTTTGTGTAGTATCATCATTAATTTTATTCTTGTTTGCATTTCTCTGCTATTGTTTCTTTTTTCAAGATCCTCTATTTTCTTGCACTTTTCTTCATACAATTTGTGTTTTGTTTCTGTGCATTTCCGTATTATTTGCTTATTCATTTGGCGATATTCGGTGCTGTATTTATTCTTTATTTGTCTACGATTATTTGTCATATCTAATATTTCTTCAGTTATCCAGGGTTTGTTCTTGTATGTCTGTTATCTATTCAAATTAGGTTTTGCTACCGATAAGACTGTTTCTTTCCACTCTGTCCATTTGTCATTAATATTTTCATCATTATTGCTTTTATTTATTGCTTTCAATCTGTTGTCCAGCTCTTTCTTGAATTTTCCCACATTTTTTGAATTATCTAGACCGACAGTAATTCACCTCTTGTGATAATTATTTCGTCCGTAATCGCTTTCATGACAATTTTATAGTTTTCCATTAACAGTTTATGATCCGAGTTACAGTCAGCGCTCGACAATATTTTTTTATCTTCCTTTTACTAAAATATAGTCTATCTGATTTCTATATTTTCCACCCAGACTTATCCATGTGTTCCGTCTTCTTTTGTGGTTTTCGAAACATGTATTGCTAACTATGAATCGTACTGCTTCGCGAAATCAACAAGTTTGTCCTAGACCATATTTCCCGACTGCAGTAACCTTCCGTCCTTCTCCTACTTTAGCGTTAAAATCGCCCATTACAATTATTATTATATCAGTTTGTTTCGCGTGTGATAGCAAATTCTCTAATTCGTTATAAAATTCTTCAACTTTGTCATCACTATGTTCTACAGTGGGAGCATATACTTGTATAATTACAATTGATCGAGACTTCACATTCATTCTTATGTATAGCATTCTATCCGATTTTGGGATAATACATTCAATAATTTTACTTATCGATTTTTTCATTATTACTCCTACTCCGTGTTCTTGTTTATCCATTCCTGCGTATACGAATTCATATGTATCATTCATATTAATTCGATCATTCCCTGGCCATTTTGTTTCGGCTATTCCCATTATATCTAATTTCAACATTTCCGCTTCTAAAGCAATGTTCGCTAATTTTCCAGGTTGATATAATGCCCTTACGTTCCACGTTGCTATATTGAGACATTTAGGCTGTGTTTTCTTTCCAATAGTTCTTGACGATTCTAGAGATGTTGTTCCCGTATTATTAACACGTTTGTTCCTGTCTGCACAGTGCTGTGCCAACAAGGGTATGGGGGAACTCGAGTCAGCCTCCATTGCTGAAGATGACCGCCCATTGCCTGATTCACTCTTTCGAGCGTACCCCATGGGTGCAGCATAACTATGATTTCTTACACGTGTCATATTTTCGAGAACAAGAAACACGGTGGTGGTTTCTCGTTGCCTTCCACCGAATTTTTTGTTAGGGTTTACTCCCTTAGCTTTTGGATCAATATCCTAACCGCAAGACAGCGATTTTTTTTTTCTGTCTCCCTTAGCCTTTGGATCAATATCCTAACCGCAAGGCAACGGCTTGTTACCGAGGAGGTAACGATTATAGGTTTTTGCGGGGACCTAAACCCGCCGAGGGAGAGATAGTCATAGGATTTCTGCACACTTTTAGTGGACAGATCCTCAAGCTGCCCATCTGCATTCTCGTGTCTCCTTATCCTGTCACTACTGGAATCATCTGCTAGAGACTTTCCACCAGTAGCCGCTGTTGGTCTGCGACTGCTTATTCGGACTAACGTCCTTATTCACAGCTAACCTACATATCTGTAGGCCACCCCACTATCCACCACCTATGGACGCACCCCGTACCGGTTACAGCTCCGGTCCGGGAGGTACAAAGTACCCCCCGCGGGAATACAAAAAAAATTATATATATATATATGTGCACATTTTAGTAAGCTTGGGGACTGTGTGTGCAAATATGATCGCATAGAACTGTTTCAGATTTTCGCACCAATTACTTGTAATCTTTTTGTTACATGTAATTGTGTATATTTTATATAATATTTGTGTGTTCGTTTCTTAATTTATTTTTTTAATATTTTTCAAATTACGAATATATATGTTTTACGAATTATGTCCAGAAATGTACGGCGGTGGTTTTTACCATACAGGCATTACACAGCCAGTAACTTCTCTACTACAACAGAAAATGGTGTTATTCCTTTTTTCAAATCATTTCGATATTTAGGTATTACTTTGGACACGCGAGTGTGTTAGACTCTGTATTTGTGCGGTTAGAAGCAGTCCGATACCGGCATTAACGGCAGAGTGTAAGATTTCTCCCTTACAGTTTAGACGGAGCTATTAAGCACTAAAACTCTGAATTAGTAGAATGAACATAGATCGCTTTCCACTATACAATTTATTCCATCATATTTACTCCAACTGGTGGTCTTCAAGTAACAAGATGCCCCTGCTGTCTTCAGTTATACCTAGATTGGAAGAATTTCAGGCATAGACTATGCGAATTCATATCCTTCTCCAATTTATATTATCGTATTCATACAATTTTTCCAATAATAGAACATCTTTCTTTATCTTCCGATTATCACTGAGTATTTTCGTACGCACACCCTTCATCCCATCTCTAATATTAGCAGGGCATACAAATTATCTGATCTTTGTTCCACATTTACCGCTGAGTGTGTAGCAGTATTTCTATCCTTATCATTCTTAATTGATATGAAGCTTCCACGATTATCATCGATTTTCAAAACATTTTGAAGGCTATTGAAAACAAAGAGAATACGTCAAATTCATTGATTTCATTCATCGTGTTGAAACTTAATCAACTGGAAAACTTAAGTATATTTGTGTCTTCCTTATGGGTACCGGTACATCGAGGAACACCCGACAATGAAATTTTCTCTTCAGTATCTACACGTGATATTATAAATTTTATACAGTCGGGACATAGGATACTCTGGGAGCAGACATATGCAGAGTGTATACGACAGGTCGCCTATTACTAGGTACTATCAATTGCAATCGTCCTTTCATAGATTTTCATGATTGTACTTTTTTAAAAACGTTAATCGGAAAGGAATTGTACTTATCAGCGGATTGCGATTAGAATATTAGTCTGTTCCTTATGCAACTTGGAGAACTCCTTACTGCCCTCTACATGCTGGAAGTGCAATTTGCAATCCTGATCGGGTGTTCTTCGAATGTCCTTTAATAACATTACGCTCTGAACTGTATCTTAAATTGCTGCGCTCGTCTTGTAACGGTCCTCCGTTATTATCCCTTCTTCATCTGGAGAATTTACATCTATTTCCGGCCATAGCGATATTTCTAGAGAAGTTGTCCGAGTTTATAGTTAGATGAGTTAGTAATTACTGTATCACGTTCGGTAGGCTGTAAGGGCATCCCCATTTAAAAAAAAAAAAAGCAACTAAAGTTTAGAATATATTTTAGCGAGTACATATGCGGTCGCTGATGTCAACACAGATCATAATCCAATTGTTAATACCGTCATAATTGAGTTCCGCAAATACTGTAAGCCCGTCATATATTTCCACGCCCAGATATTTTGAAACTTCAAGATCACATAGTACGGGTAAAAACATATTTTTACTAATGAAATTAATTGAAATAATACCGAATAGGAACATGGACAGTTTGGAAGACGATACAATTCAATACACAGAACTAAATAATTGATGTTGGTTAAAGGGAGGAAAAATAAGATATGCACGAAATAAGGAAAGAAGATTGCTTAAATGTACCGAAACTAAAAATAAGGTAATAAATAAATTAGCAGGAAGAAAGATTAATGTAGCAAAAATTACGACAAAATTAAGCTCTGCCTTCAGCATGTATATATAAAAAGAAAGTATTAAATTGAAACTATGTATCATTAGTTCTTTAAGACAAATAATTCATAAGGTATTTTTTTAGAACACTTTCAGATAAATTTATGTTGTTCTTGATTTTACATATACATATATATGTCGCGGTGGCGTAGTTGCTAGAGTGCTCGACTATCAAATCGACGATCGGATATGTTCGAAACCAACACGCGGCATAGAAAGTTTTCATCATTATCTAATTCTTAATTATCACGGAGAAGGCAGTGGCACCCCCACTACGTATAACATCATATGCACGTGCATCTGCGTTGCATATAAATAGTGCCTTGAATGCCAGCTCATTTTGTACGTAAAAATAAACGTACAATAGCTAGTCACGATTCGGCAACGAACAATACGACGGATGATGATGATGATATATATATATATATATATATATATATTGAAGGGATTCAAATATAAGTTTTGTGATCATCAGCCTATGGAAGACGATTGTGAATTACCTAATAGTTGTTTCTAAAGAAGTGGTTATAACTGTACATAGCTAGTCATCTTGCGCCAAGTTAGGAATTGTCAGAAGTGGAGTTTGTGAGATATGTAATATTAAAGATGATATCGAACATCAGATTTGATCCTGCCCCGAATACAAAAATAGAGGTAGATTACCGTTTGAACTTCTATTAAGCGGGAATACGCTACCGATACATCTTGAAGAACATAGAGTGAATTCTTTGGATACGCTTAAATTATACAATTTCATTAAGGCCAATAATTTAACTTTATAATCTAAACAGTCCGCTTAAACTGGCAAAAAGGTAAAAACTGGACAAAAAAAAAAAAAGTCATCCTATAAGCGTTTATTTATCCATTCTTATATCGTTTTGTCAAATCAGAATTGCAAC
This sequence comes from Coronaproctus castanopsis, assembly GCA_032883995.1. Taxonomy (NCBI): domain Eukaryota; kingdom Metazoa; phylum Arthropoda; class Insecta; order Hemiptera; family Monophlebidae; genus Coronaproctus; species Coronaproctus castanopsis. The sequence continues at coordinate 102,853,509 of CM065052.1, read as the reverse complement.
TGCCATATCTCTCTATTAATCCTTTTCTTGATCGCCGTACTCCATTTGTGCTGATCGATTAAGATGAAAAATTATGCTTTTTATATATATATATATATATATATATATATATATATATATGGGGGGGTGTCTAATATTGGCAGTGGACTGATAATTTCTAAATTATATCAAATGCATTCACTTGTCACTTTTTCTTTCGTTTGTTACGAATAATAATATTTTATATATATATGTGTGTGTGTGTGTGTTTGTAGAAAAGGCAGTGACCGCTAAATATCGCGTGTAGATAGGATTAGTAGTGGTTTATTCATGCATCTATAGATAGGCCTTCTTATACTGTGTGTATATATATATATATATATATTGTTTCCGGGATTTTTTAACGGTCAACGCTAATAACATTAATGTTATCGTTGTTGCTATGTTATCTACCTAAACGTCAGGGGGGCTCTCCTCTGTTGTTTCTGTACGTTTGAAATAGCGTAATGCTCTCCGACCGATGTACTTAACGAAAAACTACGCTTACGACTATTACGTATTCCGGTTTGACTGATTACAGCAACGGCAGTCTAGTAACGTTCTTTACGAGTACATGTACGTGTCGCGTTAAATTTACGTCGCTCCTTCTAATATCTTCGATAACGCCGATATATTTTTTTCGTCGTACGCAGATTTTTTTTTTATCGTTATCGACGGCGCGTTAATGAAAATAATTTAAGCGGACGACGGAACTTTACGTAAAGTTCGTTGTCTATTTTTTTTTTTTTATGATTCGTCGGCTAACGTGATTATTTTTAGTCGTGAAAATGTATGATAAAAAATAGTTATTATAATATTAAAAACGGTTTAAATATATTCATTAATTCCGATAATAACAAAATGCCTAATAAAGTCGACTTCGGATCTCCGAATTTCTTAACCATTAACGATACTTGTCGAGCGTCTTCGTTACCGAAACCGAAATCTAGTCGGCCGTCGTTAAAATCGCGTTTGAAAAGTTTTCGTACACGATCGACCACGCCGTCTAGTACGAGCGCGGGTTTTACCGCCAACGATACGTCTAATAATAATAGTCATCATCATCATCGTACTAGGAAGGATTCTCCTTCGGAGGATTATTTCTTTTTAGAAAGTTTTTCCGATAGCGGCGGATATCATCAAGACGAATTGTCGGTGAAAATATGTAAAGAAACGATAAGACATTCTTTATTGGAAGCGTATCGAATATTAAAAGGTACCGATACCGTTCTATCGGATATGGAATCGAATAAGATGGATTTGTCGATCGTGCGAAAAAATTCGCCCAATCTATCGTTAGCGGAAAAAAATCATCTACTATTGTGGAGCGCGTTTATCGTACGATTGGATTATTTGGAAATTTTCGTCGAATCCGGCGCCGACATTAATTTCGTCCTGCAACGCGAAGGTTTTAACGCTTTACACCTGAGCGCTTTTAGCGGTTGCGCTAATTGCGTTCGTTTTCTCATGGCGAAAGGTTGCGATCCGAACGTCGTTAAAGATAACGCTTACACCGCGTTACATTACGCCGTTTTAGGTAATTCCCTATCGACCGCTCAATGTTTGATCGATCATCCGAATACGCGTATAGCCGATACGGTTTTACACGCGGCCGTTTTAGCGAACGCGGCCGAATGCGTGCAATTTTTATTGACTAATAGACATAATTTCGTCGATAATAGTAATAATAACGTCGATTTGACGAAATACGATCAACACGGTATGACGCCGTTACATATAGCGGCCGATCGCGGTATGTATCAATGTTTGAAGATTATGCTGGATCACGACGCGACCGACGTCGATATTAAAACCGTCAAACGGAAAGCGACCGCGTTACATTTAGCGTCGGAAAACGGTTACGTTAAATGCGTACAATTGTTAATCGATAAAGGCGCCTTATTGAACGAGATCAATTATAAAGGTCAAACCGCTCTTTATCTGGCGTCGAAAGCGCAAAGTTTAGAATGCGTCGAAATCTTATTGAAAGAAGGCGCCCAGACGAACGTCAGCGACGTCGATCAACGTACGCCGTTACACGCGGCCGTCTGTAAACCGCAACACGCCTATCCGGTCGTCGAAACGTTAATCCGTTGGGACGCCGATGTAAACGCTCGCGATCGTTACGGTTATAGTCCGTTACACGTAGCCGCTTTGAACGAAATGTCGCAATGCGTCGATTATTTAATAATGAGCGGCGCTAACGTGGCCGCTCGTACGAAAGGCGGTATGTCGGCTTTAAGTATCGTCAATCGTAAAACGCCGTCCAGCGTCGAAGCGATCCGTCGTAAATTAGACGAATGTCTATCGTATACCGAACCGGAAGCCGGTAATCGCGAATTACGTTTAAAATTAGACTTTCGTTACGTCATACAAAATTCGCTGTGCGGCGAAATCGGATTTTTACAGACGCTCGAGAAAGAAGGTCATCGCGAAATATTGGAACATCCGTTGTGTATATCGTTTTTACACTTGAAATGGGAGAAAATACGTCGATTCTATTTTTTCCGTTTATTCCTCTGTCTGATGTTTATCCTGCTGTTAAGTACGTACGTGTTCGTCGCGTTGGCTCACGATTGTTACAATTATTCGCGTCAAATTCAGACGAATAATCGCTCGTCCGATTTATGTCGCAATAATTCGTTCGTACAGAAAACTATCGGCGTTAACGGTCATTTCGTCGAGTTAACTTGGTACACGTTAGTATCGTTCGGTATTCTAGAGATTATTCGTAAACTTTACAGTACGCCCGGTTTTTCCTCCGTTCGACAATATTTCAGCAGCGTATCGAATTTAATCGAATGGTACGTCATCGTTAGCGTATTCGCTATATCGTTCGTCTATACCGGCAGTACGCATCGTTGGCAAAATCACGTAGGCGCTTTCGCAGTTTTATGCGGTTGGGCTATGATGATGATAATGATCGGTCAATTACCGATTTTCGGTACGTACGTGGCGATGTTTACGAAAGTTCAAGGCGAATTCGCTAAACTATTATCCGCTTATTGTTGTCTACTGATCGGTTTCGCCGTCAGTTTTTGCGTACTATTCCCGACCATACAATCGTTCAGTAATCCCGGTATAGCCGCTTTAAAAGTACTAGCTATGATGAGCGGCGAACTAGATTTCAATACGTTACTGTTTCCGCTCGAAACGGACGGACAGTATTCGTTGCAATTTAGTTCGCACGTAATTTTCGTCATTTTTCTCATATTCGTCACGGTTATCTTGATGAATTTACTAGTCGGCATAGCCGTACACGATATCGAAGGTCTGCATAAAACGGCCGGCCTATCGAAATTAGTACGGCAGACGGAATTGATTTATTTCCTAGAATTGGCCGTATTCCACGGATGGCTACCGAAACGCGTGGTGAACATGTTGAAACATATACTATTCGTATCGCCGCAAGCCTATCGAGTCGTATTGTACGTTAGACCGTTGAATCCGCGCGAAAATCGATTACCGAAAGACGTGATGGAAAACGCTTTGAATATCGCTCGTCGACGTAAAAAAGCGCTCTATCTAAAATTACACGGTACCGACGATCAAAACGCCACTAAACAAAACGAACAACAACTGCGTAATCTGACGGACGAAATTAAAACTTTGAAAAAAATGATCGAAAATTTAACCGAACTTCTCGTCAATTCCAAAAAATAAAAAAACAAATAACTTTTTTTTACTTATTCTAGCGATTTTAATTTTACGGCGGTCAGTCGTCGCTGTCGAAAAATTCGTCAATTGCTAGGAAAAAGTCGTTAATTTTTGCGCGAATATATAATATAATTTTATATATATATATATATATATGCGTGTGCGTGTATAGTATTATATAGTACACATCATAGTGTATATTAATATTTTACATAAAGACAGAAAATCCGTCTGTTCCTAAACAATATACGTCCTTTTCCGCTAAATACGTCGAGTTTCTCTATGTATACACACACACACATATATATATAATATATTATATATGTGTATCATTTTACATGTTATATATATATATATATATGCACACGTGATACACATGTATGTATATATATATATATTTATATTTTACCGAACTTATATTTCTGTATTAGAAATTACTTTGGTTTACATATCATTTCGGTTTCTGTCGAATTTTTCCATCATCAGAAAATTCGTCTATTCTTAAACAATATTTGTCGTTTTCCCCTTTATATCTTTATACGTTGAGTTTTCCTTTTAATTATAGTATTTATATATATATGAGTACTGTTTTGCATATTATATATACATGCATCAGAAATATATATACACACTTGATATATATATATATTACTGCACTTATATTTATACTTTAAAAATAACCTATATGGTATTCGGTTTTTTTGAAAATTTTTCATCGCCAGAATATTCATCTAGCGTAATTACATACACGTACGTGTATAGAAGACGATATGTGCAGAATAGTCCTACATGATTATTTAAATTATTAAATTATCAAGTTTCCATTCCCTTTATATAATAAAGAGTCTTATTTTAATATTGCATGTGTGCATTTGTAGCTCTGTGTGTACATATACACTTCGTATATATTTTATTCGATTAACGTAAAAGAGAACTGATTAAAATAATTTTTAATAATTAATTTAAACAATGTGCATTATTCTAAAGGTGTATATAACGTTAATGAAAATTTGTTTGTATTGTAATTATGCGATGGAGACAACTTTTTTTGTTTTTTGTGGGCTTGTCCTTCTACCGCAAGAAGAAAGAACATTAAACAAAAATATGCAAGATATCTGTATAAACAATTTTTATAATTACCGCAAAAGAAAAAAAAAACAAATATATATGTGTATATTTTTTAAAATTGAAATTGAATGTCAAATTTTTTTATTTTTCTTACGAATACATTTTTTTTAGTTTTATGACATATCGTAAATAAAACGTCTTCACAAAAATACATTTTACTCCGAAGTAATTAACTTCCTTCGAAATGAAATAAATTGAAAATCCGTAATAATCGCTTCGCGTATTGAATTTCTTTTTGAAATTTTGTGTAACAAATGACGTTATCGAAATAAAATATTTTAATTGTATTTAAATTTTTGTTATATATTAGCTAAGAGAAATTTCTTATTTCGCTGTGGTCGTATGTCCACTAAACACAATTGCGATTGTTTATAATAAGGATGTTTAAAATCCTTTCCTTAAAGATTTGGAAAATTTATTCTGTTAAATAATATTTATTATTTTTAAATTAACACGCCGTGTGCAGCGTAAGGTATGGAAAAGCGTTGGATAGAAGAATATAGTTTGATGAAGAAAGAAAGATATTTAATAAATGATGGAGGAAGTATACAGGATATAAAAGAAAGAACAGTATTTGTGAAATTGTCATTTAGAAAAAAACGAAAAGATTATTAACATCAAGAAACTCGAGTGTAGAAATTAAATTAATCATAACGTCTCTATGGAGCGTTTTACTTTATGGTTCGGAAGCTTGGACTATGATTGTTACAGTAAGTTCGCTGCGAGGAAATTACCATGTACCTCTAGTCTCGACATATGTTTTTTGACTGATTGTTGTATTTCCTCAGTCACATATTTGATTCCGAGATCCTTATGTAGTGTCTGGTTAGATATATACCATGGTGCCCCCATCAACGAACGAAGTAATTTATTTTGGAAGCGCTGAATTTTATTCACATTACTTTTGGACGCATATCCCCAAAGTTCAGCTGCATACATCCATATTGGCTTTAACACCATTTAATAAAGTAATATTTTGTTAGCAACTTTCAGTTGCGAGTGTGGTCCGAGCAGTCTTGTTTTATGATTTAGCTCCACTATTTTCACTTTGATATGATTAAGCCATGTAAGAGTTTCATCTAAGTGTACTCCAAGATATCTGATGGATTTGTCTTGTTGTACTCGTTTGCCATTTACAGATAAATTACGACGCATTAGTTTTCGTTTTGTAAAAATGATGTGGTTACTTTTGTTTTCGTTTATAACCATTTTCCAGTTATGCGACCATTCGGTAATTTTATTCGGCGCAGTTTGTAGACTTTTTGTTGTCTTTTCTAGGTTGTCATGTGTTACCATAAGCAAAAGTTGCTAATAATGTATTTTCAGTTTGTGGCATATCATATGTAAACAGCAGGTATAGAAGATGACCAAGTACACTCTTCTGATGAATTATGGCGATGATGAAAAAAAGTTACTATATATCCGATGGAGAAGAAATACCGTTTTTGAAGAGCCGAGGTAGCGACGAAAAGGAAGATTAAGACTCAGCGAGGAGTATTTGATTATATATTAAGTTAGGTAATGATAATGTCATCTCTGCGACGTGGAAACGAGTTTATGATATTCAGATACTAAACGACCTGAATATTAAAATGCGGCTTGGCATGTTTAACAAATGTGTAGAGCTCAAAAACTGATTATTCTAGGCAAAATGAAAAAAGTGGAAAACGTGAAAGAACCCATTAAAATCCAAGTATGATAAGAATTGATCGTGATGATATTTTAGTTGAGGACATAGATAAAATTATGTAGGATGGTCTTACAGAATCATCGGTTCATAATATTTGCAATGCTTGAACCGTGCGAATGAACAGAAAGAAGTGTATATATAGTTCGCCTCGTGAACTGGAGAGGTTCGAGATAAAAATATGATTAGAACCTCCTTGAAATGGTAAATATATTTTACCAAAAAGTTAAATATCTCTCGGAATCCCTTAATCTAGTACTTCTAAAAATAATTTAATAACCCCATCAATTCCCGTTTGTAAATTCTAGACTTTATACTGAATAATATGAATGTACTGTGATTAAAGTAGGTGCATGGTAATTATGGTGCGAAGTGGATCTCACATATGAATGTGAAGTTTGGCCCTATGAATAATTATAAGTTGTTTTCGTTGTCTTTAATATTGTGATCTAGTCAATCAGCTGTCTAATCGTTGAAACATTCGAATGGTTTACGTGTCTAAAAATATAATGTGATGTTTTTAACTTATTATTGTTATTTGTAAAGCTGACGATAACCAGGCATGTCCGAATTCATTAGTTATATTTGTTGTATTTTTTAACGAATAAAGAGTAGACGTGGTCTGTCAATAAGCTGCATAACTTGGTCGGATCCTTAAATGCAAAGCACACACACACACAAATATATATATATATATATATATATAAATAGATGAGCACATGAACAATGTATTTACATTTAGTTTTCTAGCTAAAAACAGAGGAATAAGAGGATTTTAACTTTTTCAATTTTTGGAGCCCCTTTCATCTGAGGCTCGGGGCAATTTAACCCAGTTGGCCTCCTTGTGGTGGTCCTGTATATACATAGCTTCTTTCGAGTCAAGCGTACACTATATTTTCCGATCTTTGGCTTGTTTTATAATCTCTTTTAGGGTGTTACACATTGAGTCGGCCGGTATATTAGTCGTTATTAATTCCAATCTTTTTCTTCCTCTGATCGATTTTGATTGTATGTTTGCCCTAATCCGCATAGCTCATTGCATTTATTATTTCTACATTTATCTTCAGGCCTATGTTATTAATTCGCGCTTCTTTCACAATATCTTCTGCATATAATATAATCTGAGAGACAGACGACATCCTTGCCTTACCCCTCTTTCAATGCTGCATTTGTATTTCGAATATTTCGTTCTAATTTTTATATTTTTGCGCTGGTTCCAGTGTAAATTTTTAATTATTTTTATATCTTTATTGTGTTTCTCCTTAACTGGTATTAATAATGGTCAACAGTAATGTAAGCGCTTGACTCATTAGAGCAATGGTTCTCTATTCGGAGCATATTTGCCAATAGCACTTTTTTGATATTGGCACAAAATTTACATTTATAAAATCTTCAGGCAGCGTACCTTCATTATACATTTTGTTGATAATCCTCAAAAGCTCTTGTTCGTATCTTGGCGTAATATGCTTAATCAAATCCGCGGATATTAAGTCATCTCCTGTTGTTTTGTTACTTCTGGCTCTTTTTATGGTGTTTCTTAGTTCCCAAATTCCTATTTGTGGTGTCGTTTCACTTGTTGCAATATCAACTTGACTGGGACGCGCGTGCCATTATAATTCTTTAATATAACTGATTTCTTTAGTTTCTCACATGTTCACACAATATTTTCCATCCGTGCCTTTTACATACTTTGTGCTGCTTCTTCTTTTTTTATAAGTTATCATCATTTGTTTTATTCTGATATGAAGTTCTCTATCGTCGTGTTTGGCTTCAAGCTCTTTGATGTCCACATTTATCATCCTACCAATTACTTTTAGCTGGAGTAAATTTCTTTGAAATGTCTTTAACTTTCGATATTCAATAAGATCTTTATTTAGTTCTTAAATCTATCATATCTAATATTTCTTGTGTTATCCACGCCTTGTGTTCTCGCTTTCGTTTCATTGATCGTGTGTTTTTACTTTATGTTTCCAAGATTGCTTCAATATTGTAATTTTTGTTTTTCTGCACTACTTTCTGTAATTTCTGTTGTATGCTTTTTTATTTAATTTTATCAATATCTAGATGTTGAAATTTATCTTTTTTTTACACTCTTGGAGACTATTTAACATCTTTAAGCCGGTAGCTTGTGATCTGTATTACAACCTGCCCCTTGGATACGTGTGATAATTTTTTACTGCATTCATAAATCGCTTATTTACAAAAGGTATAATCAATCTGGTTTCGAGTTATAGTTCCAAGGCTGATCCAATGGTACAGTCTTCTTTTATGTTATCTGAACCGGCTGTTACATATTTTCAAATCATGTCTCTCAGCAGATTCCACACGTATTTCGCCCCTTATATTTTGTTCTCCGAGAGCGTTGACTGTCATGGTTAGATCCAACTTTTGAATTTAAGGGCCCCACCACAAACGTCATATCATATTTTTTCGCAAAAGTTTGCATTTCTTCGAAGCCGCAATAAAAAAACTTTTTTTTTCTGGATCACTTTCCGCAGTTGGTGCATATAGAGTTATATAATTGCCATAGATGTGAGTTTGATATCTAGTCTGATAAATAACACTATCTGATTTTCGAATTACTGCGCTGATCGTATTGCTCATTTTGGTGTGTATTAATAATCGTATGTTTACGTCTGTCATCTCCCACATCTGTTATTTCGTAGTCTGCATCCACCTTTATCCTAACATTTCCAGTCCATTTTGTTTAGCTTATTTCTAATATTTCTACATTTAGCCTTTTAATTTCCGTTATAACAATCACGAGTTTTCTAACTTGATACAGAGATCTTACATTTCAAGTTGCAATGTTAACATAGTTTTTGATATTTCTACGTCTTGTTTTGACTCCGCAGATTCTTTGTACCCTAATCGTCTGTTCTAGCGGATAAGAAGTTCTCTGACGGATACTTAGGGTCATTGTAGTATCGATATTCGTATATGTAATTCTAGGAAACTAAATGACGGTTATATCCCTTTGTCTGTCGCCATGCTTTCTGTTAGGTTTTACTCTTAGCCGAAAGGGATCCGTTTTTAAGGCTCACTAGCCTATTCGTTCTAGATTGGTATTGAAAAAATGTGATGAAAGAATTAATAACGTATGATATAATTTGTAATTGAATAAATTTCGATGTTTAAGTAGTATTTTTTCGATAATCTTTCACTTTTCTCGCTAGTTGAAAAGGATCGAACAAGTTTGAAATTATTAAAGAAATTTCAATTTAAAAATTACGCAGCAATCGAAGTAGGACACGAATGATTTTCAACGGTATTTCTTTATCGTTTTTACATTTACTTGCAATTTATGAGAAAAAAGAAAATAGTTTTACGTCTAGGTTACAAATTATTTATTTTTCATTTCATTTTTATCAAATTATTCTTCCAATTAACTCACGAAAATCTACCCCCGAAAACGTATTAATTATGCTTCGTTTCTACTGGACTGACGATTAATAGAACGAGAATATAAAGGTTGCTACCGGGGTTTTTGATTTCGTTCAAGGTTGGATATTGTATACATGGTCGTCAGGTTGGTGGATGGATTTTATCGTGTTTAGTAGGTCAGTGGTGTATTTGATAGTTTGTCTTATTTCACGAAGTAATGACTACCGATAAATACACTATTATTTGTCATCCATCCGTGTCCCACGTGGTCTCGAGCCTATGTGTACAATTACCGTAAACAAGAAAATTCAGATTATATGCCTATATAATGTGTATATATATATATATATATATATATATATGTCTGTGTTTTTTTAGTTAATAATAATCGAACAGTACGCCCCCAATTTCGTTTGGCCTTTCAGACAACGATAGTAATAATAACGACAATAGTAGCGGGCGATGGCGTGCTAAACCTATTTATTATTTCATCGATAATCGCTACCGAGAACCTAAATCGTCATGCCCGCTATTCGTTCCCTGTTATTTTATTTCGTTATTATAACGTTTTTATCGAAAAACCGAATATGTTACTTTAAAAAAAAAAAAAAAAAAAACGAAAAGTTAAAATCAAAATCACTAACAGTTATTTGATTCAATCGTAAACAATTAATTACACCATAAGATATACATATATTTGCATAAGATTGTAGATAATTATGATAGCTTGATTAATCGCGTTAAATTGTTCGATAACTTAATTAAGCCGTATGTGGTTTATTATTATTATTGAATATTATTATTTAATTTAATTTTTTAATTAACTAAAGATGGTGTAGCTGGTGAAAAGAATTTGTTCGAGTTCAATCAAATAACTATTTTTAGTAATTTGTACTTATACATTTACGTGTAACGTGATTCGTTGACAAATATTTCAGTGTATCGCTACAATTAAATCGCTTATAGTCCAGAATAAGTTAATTATATTCGTTATATGTACTTTATTATTATTATTATTATTATGCGATTTTAATAACTCGGAAATGACGTAATTGCTAAAAAGCTTTTTCCGGTTTAATTAAATAATTATTAATGATTTGTATTTATAACTCCACGTATAAGATGATCTATTAACGAACATTTCATTGTGTGAAACTAAATACGCTACAGTTACTAGTTAATAAGCAATAATGGCGTAGCTGCAGAAATGTGGACAATGGATTGGACCGAAACAATATATGTTTCTATATACAAAAAGGGTTCTCGAAAAAAATGTGAGAATTACCGCACAGTTGCAAGGTTATACTATATATCCTTCAGAATCGACTTCAGCATTTCTTGCTTCTTAACATTTCAGAGGAACAAGCCGATTTCATAAAGGGGAAACGAACACAGGAACGACTGATGAATATGAGGCAAATGATAGAAAAATTAAAAGAATATAACGTTCCGGCACAATTCTGCTTCCTAGACTATAGTAAAGTCGTCGATAACGTCGAATGATCGAAACTGTGTGCATCTCATTGGTACATCAAAACGCTTGATATTCTTGTTGCAAAAGTTGTATAAAAACAATAAGACTTGCGTTAAAATGGAAAATGAATTAGCGGATCAATTTCAGATGCACAAGGGCGTAAGGCAAGGATGTTGTCTGTCGGCCATATTGGAGAATGTAAATAAAGCAACACAAAAATGGGAAGGTGGAATTTCTATAGGAGGAAAAAAATATTCAAGATTTACCGATGATCTTACTCTCGTTGCAAAATCGGTAGTAATTAGTGTGGATTGAAGTTGAATAGATTAAAATGCTCGCTCTTAGTAATCAACAGAGATGAGGCTACTACAACACAAACGAAAAAATTAATTTCCTATACGAGAACAAATAATATATTTGACAGCCTACATAACAAATCAATGTGGTTCTGAGCAAGACATAAAAAGAAGGATAGCTCTGGCAAGCGGAGTTTTAGGCAAAACCGCAAAATCATGGAATATACAAAAACAAACTTGCTAAAACGCCTAATATTCTCGATCCTGGCATATGAATCGGAAACGTGAACTATAAATCTAGGAAACTGGAAACGTTCGAAATTTAAGTGCTATCGAAAGTAATTGTTGCGAATACCATTTTAACTGCGCATAGGACTGACAAGTCTGTTCTAGAACAACTGCATGTGCAGGAAAACGAACGACTGCTACCTACAAAATACGTAGGTGACTGTTATCATTTTTCGATCATATAATTCGGTCCAATGAGATGAAAAAAATAATTCATGGTAAGTAAACATCCGATGGAAACAAGACAGACCGACAAATCGATACTTAGATCAAATACTAACTGGCCTATAACTGAATCGAAGTCGGTGTTGTTCAACTGTAAAAATATGCTTTCTCGCTCGAGCAATCGTATTATCGTCAACATCGCCTATTTCTTTGTTTCGTAACTAACCGCGCTAAATTGTTGAGAAGACAAAATTACAAATTTTTCAATATTAAAGAATAAATTTTTTCTTAGATCGCGGTTTCGATCATCGCAGTCGTCGGTTTTAATGTATTCATACGCCGATGGTTTCCCGTTGGTGTAATATATTAAACCGCACTATGGTTAACAGGAACACGTATTTTTAAGAATTGTATTTTAAAAATCTACATAATTTACATAACATTTGTACATATTCGATACATCCGGGAATGAATGCGGTTAAAAGACCGGGAACAAATTATGTAGGGTGACCCAGAGAAGGACTTTTTTTTTTATTTATTAAAAACCACTCGATCAAAAGTTTTTGAATTAAATTTTATTTAAAAATAGGAAAACGGGAGATTAGCTTACAATCATTTCGTTCAGATGACCGCCATTTACAATACACATTCAGTCTTTTTACAACATTTTCGAGCATGGGTCGCGGAATTTTTGAAATTTCTTCAGAAATCCGAGTTTTCTGGTCTTCGAGATCTCGTGTACTTCGTAAAAGTGGCTTTTAAAGTATCTCCACACAAAAAAAAAAAAAACAACTAATTTTGAATTCTTTTCAAAACTCTCTTTGCACTGTCGCGGTCGATTCGCCCCAAAAATAGCGCTCTAAGCTTTCTCTGGTCATCTTTTGTCATTTTTCGAGTTTCGCCACTATATAGCGTAATATATTCGCGATCATATTTTCTTAATGGTTAAAAAATTACTTTGACTCGTGTGATTCTGTTTTTCATGCGTCACTTTTACCGCGGCCATTCCGAGGAGAACATAGTTCCCACATAACAAAATTGAGTTACTGTTTCAATTTGATTTCCATTAATATTGATATTAATTCGATTATTTGTATTATTATTTGTACTGCCGGGTTAATATTTAAGTATTTATTTTATTTATTTTCACGTTTGGGCACATTCTGCTACTCGTAAAATTTTATTCCTTTTCCTCTTTCTGCTAATACGAATTATATTTTCTTTGTTTCCTCGTTTATTTGGCACTTGTTGAACTTTCTCTTTAATTTATTTAATATATATTAAAAAATATTGTCGACACATCTTTGTTCTACGCTTTTTTCCCAATTTTTGTTTCTTCTCCGTTACGAATTTTTATAACCGCCCGTTCATTATTATATATAGATTATGTATAACCCTTCGATATTTTTTCAACATTAAAAACATATTTTCCTATTCCACATTTTCAGATTTTATCTATAAATCTTATAAATATGGTTTTTGTCTTTTTCGTTCTTTATTATATAATTAATAGTAGGTTCCGTATTTTTCGTAAATCTAAATTGATCTTCCTCAAATAGAAATTCTATCACTTGTTCTGCATACGATTTTTGGCGAAACTTTAGTCGCCGTGTAAAGTCGCCTATAACTAATTCGCGGCACTCTGGAAATTCTCCGAAACAAATGGCCAGTATTTCGATTTTCGTTTTTTTTTTTTTCATAATCGTTAAATTAGAGGAAAACGGCAATTCTTTATATTAACGATTTTTCGACTATTCTATATTTCTCTCGTGAGATTTTAAGTGCTCGAAGTAAACGCAGATTAGCTCATTAGGGGAAATCATTTTCGATTATACTAATTGCGATTTCTTACTCGGGTTCTTTTAGATGAAATAATAGTAACAATATTTTTAACAATAAAACAATCATGATTTTTAAAAATATATTCGATTATTTTAAAAATAAAATTATTGAGTATTTTTTATACGATATTACAAATATATATCGATATTATTAACATCGATCGTCTGCTATATACTCGTACGGTTTTATAAAGCCGTCCGAAAGGTTCCAACACTGACGGAAATTTTTCGAAGTTTAAGTAGTCGATACTTTATGAAATATTATTCTTTGCCGATTTATCTTCATAGCGATGTTTTTATAGCAGACCTAGGGGGCAAACGGCTGAGCCATCAATTCGTACACGAATTTTACAACCTTAAAAACTTTCCTTCCGTAATAAAAATCCGAACAATTCTGTGACCCCGATTTACTGTGAGTACCGATTGTATTATATGTTTTATCCTCTAGTACAAGGAATTTATTAGGGTTTTTTTTTTTTTAACACCACTCCAGTCAGATTAAACTTATTGGCGAAGCTAATAAGTTCGTAACAAATTAACTTATATCTAAGGTATGATATGAAATACCGATCACTCTCAATAGAGCGAGCAGGTCAGATAAACATGAAAGATCTATAAAAAGAGAGAGAAAGAAGGGACAAAGAAAATATATGCAGTGGTTGTAGAGAAAATCAAAGCACTAATAAAATAATTATTTCAATGAATCGTCGGGACTGCCGATTATAGCGTAAGGTTATCCAATCGTAAGAAAGTATCTGTGGTTCAAAGCCTTTTAATCCTTCTTATCGGATTACCAGGTAGCGATGGCTGTTGCGTACTAGAAATATTGCGGTTGGAACTGTGGTACGCAGCAAGCTAAAAAAATTGTTATATCGTCTGATGTGATAATCGCGTACGTATTCAATGTATCACGATTTGATACAAAGAACGGAGCGTCGATCATTTGGCGAAGAATCTTGGATTGTAGCTGCTGAATACGATGTATATTACTTCTTGCAGATGCGCCGTAAATTTCAATGCCATACTTCCATATTGGAGCTATTACCGACAAGTACAGCTAAATTATGCTGAACAGCAATTTCAGTCTGGAACATATTTTTTGACGCACATACTGAATGTGAGTACTCCATATGAGACGGCGGTCCAAATACAGGCCTAAGTATTTGATAGTGTCGCAATGAGGAAAAGAAATGTTATCGTTATGCGATAACAAACGTAATCGAACGAAAATAAACGCGATGGTGAAAATTCAGCTTGAAATGAACATACGTGAATTTTCTACGTCCCGTTAAAAGTATGAATAATAAAATTATTAAGAGGAGTAATAATTAATGAAACCTACTTATACATTTTTCTCTTTTTCTTATTCAATCGATCTGGATCTACGAATTATACGAACGAATCTGCAAGACTATTGTGCGCCGTTTATCCGTACTCGCAGACCTATTGCTGTAACAGCTTCGCGATCAATTGTTTTATTTGGTCAATATGTCTCCATTGAGTCTTCTGACTTATTTACCTTGTATAATCGGTTTTTCTAGTCCGTCACTTCTTAAGATATAACCGACATATCTAACTATCCTTTAAAATATTGATTGAGGTATTGGATCCTTTAGCCATATATGGTTTTCTCGGCATTCTTCTGCCACGATATATTTCCAAAGCGTTTATTATATTTATATAGAAATATTAACGATTAACTAGATGGACTTATGTCGCGTTCTTTCAGATTTTGTTAAGCCATGACATCGCTGTCGTTACAATTGCAGTACGTTTTTTAATTTCTACCCGTATTGGTGATAAATGCTCGAAGATATATACACTTATCTACCACTTGTTGTAATACTTCGACGTGTTGTGCATAGTTCTAACGTATCTGTTAATAATCATTATTTTCGTGGGTTTTTTTTCTTTGTTTATTTCTAGTCAATGGCTTCTATTTCGTTCAGATACTCATTTTATCTTCCGACGAATTAAGGTGGTATTATGAGCGTATATTAATTAAGCGCAGTATAATACCACTAGCCCTGCAGCACCGAAATCAGGAAAGAAAGTCGAGTAAAATTTACACATTTTTAGGTTTTTGCGATTAACTACAGTTAAGTGGATAAAAACGAGCAACTAAAAATCCAAATTCTTCTTTCACGATATTAAATAATAAAAAAAAAAATTCTCACTAAAAACCTTTAGATAAATTCAAGGGAAATGTAAATCAAATTCAGTATGTATTAAATGCGGGACAGTCGTACATATAGATAGAAGAAATTGTTACACAAATCTAACCGAACTATTGATCAAACTTGTCCTTGAATTACTCATATTGAGTAATATATTGGTAAAATCGGTGTCCTTACTGTTCTACCTAAACTACAATTTCAACGTTACCAAAGTTCATTAACAATTGCTTTGTTATTGAGAAATATTCCTCGTTGTTGCGATATGGTGATCATTCTAACGATATCGTGATTGTTTTCTGTTTGAAAGATGTCCTTCCGAACCTTCCATCGTTGGTTTTACCAAAAATATTGCGACATACATATACCGTATTCCGATAGACCTTAATGATTTCGTATTGAAATAATATTTTATTTAATTGAAATAAATCAAACGAAAAATATTACGAATAATATTTGTATCTTATTCGTGTCGGGAAAAGGAATGTTTGCACATTACACGATTTTAGGTCAGAATTCGGCGAAGAACTACACGGTTTCTATTTAAAGATCGCACTTATGTGAGCAAGTTGAAAAGGTATCCGATAGATTTGGTCCTGACCACATGTGAATAACGTTTACGACTTATTTGTGTTAGGAAAAAGAATTTTTGCACGTTACACGATTTTAACTCCGAATTAAAGGCGATACTGTCTCTGTGGCTAATAGTAGCTTGTTAAAGGTCGTCGTTGTGAGGCAACTGCTGAAATTGAAAACGGTTAGATTGTTTCTGAGTCGTCAGAATCTGCCGCCGATCGATCGTTGTTCTTAGTTTGTTTAATGAACGTCGTATTTTATATTTTATTCCGGCATCTGAAGAGGGTTGTGGCTCAATCCATGATTCCTGTATTTCCTCTGCCCATTACGTCTGCCGCTAAATTATAACTGATATCGGTGTTATTCTGTACGGCGAGACAATATTAAGAAGAAATTTAAGTTGTAATTAAATTTAGTCGTATAACATTATTATTAAATTTATATTAGTGATTTCTGTAATTTGAAACTCTATGGTAAAATATTCAGTTATGCGGAGGATATCGCGTTAGTGACAGACTTTCGTTATGCACATACTTTAGAAAACTTAATTCGAAAGGTTATTAATTGCGTCGCAAATAATTGAATAATAATGGATTAGTTTTAAATATGTGTAAAACTAAATATGTACCTTACAACCATATTACACTGATTGATAATACTTTATCTATATTCATAAATAATAATCCTGCGGAGAGGGTTCATGAAATAAAGTATCTTGGGTTAGTTTATGGCATGCGTACGGTAGTTAAGAAAGGTAGGATGTTAAATTACTTGTTTCATTATTTAAATCGCTATTTTTTTTTTTTTTTTAAATAAATATGTATATCGTTTGTATCTTGCATTATATCAATCAGTCATTATTGAATTATGTATTGGGAAAATACCGGTAGATTATGTACGAGTCCGTACAAATTCTGTATTCAAATTAATATCCCCAGGTTATAAAAAAGTTCTTCGCAATTTAACGAAGTTAAATATTCGGGACTTGTACGAAGTGCAGTTGTTGGATTTCCAGTTTCGTTCTAGGTCTTCCATCGGGGTCAAAACAGCTATAACTAGGATGTGCTCAGTTGAATTCGCTACAGTGCCGAAATTTACAAAGCATGATTATCGGATACAGTCGTCGTGTGTATATGGAATCAATAGTGTTTAATCTTTTGCCACCCCTATTGAAAATTGATCTAAAAAAGCTTTGAACGACGTCACAAACCCTTAATACGTTACATCATTAGTAAGAGATACCTTTTGAAAATTATAGTTATGAATGAGTGATGGTTTGTAAATATGTGTACGAGTGTAATTGTGTGTAAGAATATTTGTATATATGACTGACATGAAGTATTATTATATTATTATTTATTATTTTTTTTAATTTTAATTTTTTCTCTCTTTTTTATATTATTTACTTGTTGCATACAGTTGTTCGTTTTTATTGTTACTTTCTAGTTTGTAAAATATATCGATAATTTATTTCCTGTAATTTTATTTTGTTTCGTAACGATGTAAACAATTTCAGACAAATAAATCTACCGTTATGTACGAATTTATTTTACGATTTCAGAATTCTATTATTAACTTATTTTCTTTACTCGTACATTTACATGTCGTGTACTACACCTAGGCCAGAGGCAAGAGAACGTAAGGTTAGTGAATATGGATTGAAAGTTGGAAGAATAAACGGGTAGAACGGATTGTTAAATTAGATAATATATAAATTGGAGGATTTAAGAAAATTTAATAAGTTATTGGAAGCATTGTGCGTAATGTTTAGGAGTCTAAGTGGTTTGTCAAGGATCGATAGTTAGGAATTGAATTGCACACATTCGAGGAGGACGTTGTGGACGATAAAGGAGGATGAAAATTTTTTAGGATATAACTGTGAGGTATCAGTGTGACCCAGGCGCAGACGAGCAAGTACATCATCTCTTCTATTTGTTGAATAGGATAGGGTTTCGAGGAATGTTGAATCTCGAACCGATCAAAGTTTGTCGGTAAGTGCAAGTATGGACCATTGGAGGTTCCATGACTTACGCACGGTGGATTTTATATAAATCTGGATGTGTTTCATTGGTGTAGTCAGGAGCGGGAATGATTGAAACAATGTACCATCTCTGGCGGCACTGTCCGCTTGGTCATTCCCTTGTATGTCAAACCAGGGGTCTGTAATTTAGGATCATGAAGATTACTAAGGCACTGTAATGTTACATAGTAAGAACGACTGATAAACGCTAATATTTGAAGTATCCATAATCGCCATTTTGATATTGAGTACTACGGTGGAGTGGAGAAACGAACTATATCCTGAAAGGAAACGAAAGCGCCACTCGAGTTTTGTTTTTAAAACCGTCGGTGAAGAATAACCTGTAAAATGAGTATTGTGAAATCATTTCTAGATAAGTTGTTTTTATAGTTGAAACAAACGATTGAGGAGTGGGAGAGACTATTATGATTCGTGGAAAAGAGAATGAAGGAGAGAAGTAGAGAGCGTTGACTTTGTAGATCAAGACGCAGTTCTCCAGCTTCGCATATGATGCTGCAAACTAGAGTCGTTGAGATGGCACTGATGGCAAGTCTGATTGCTGTGTGATGGATTGTGTTAAGGGGGTGAAAGGATCTTTTTACCAGCGGAACTGTAGATTTCGACATAGTCAATTTTAGGTTTTATAACAGCATGGTATTTTCAACAGTGTTATTATGAGATGTGATTCAAAAGTTGAGCGTAAAAATATTTTGATAATGCCGACCTAAACCTTTCCGATAATAACTCAGGCAAAGATAAACTTAAAAAAAATTCCGCTACCTCAATTAAAGGCCTCCTAAAACCCATTGATAATAGTATTAATGCAAAATTTAGCTCTAAAGTATATCCTATCTCAATGTCCAACTTCTCTCTATTAATTGAGTTAGTCAAAGGTATATGTTGTAGATACTACCCAAACTCTCACAGACTTTAAAATATTTCCATTCGACCTAATTACAAATATTAAACTTATTTTCTTGTTAAATACGAATAAATTGAATTGGATTGAAATTGAAAAAAAAAAAACAAAACAAATTATCGTTTACAATAAATACACTAAACACTTCTACGGGATATAAGTGTTCGTTTTAACCTTATAAGGACGTTTCGAGATTTATACAATAATTATAGTATAAAATAACGACAATTGTCTGTTACATGTTTACCTTGATCCTAAAATACATCGTTTATATTGAAATCAACTTACATACATTATGCGGTGGTAATACTTAAAAAGAAAAAGCGAGATGGGAAATAATAAACTGGTTTTGTTTCAATTAATGTCGCGCTGAGGATATTTGTCTGAAAACATGGAGTAGTATAAAATTGTGTTTACGATGAACATTCTCGTATAGCAATTTGACCAAACTACACAATAATTAATTATGTACGTTTTATAAGTTCTGTATTTTCTTTCCAAATTTTTTAAAAAATGTGTTAAAGCACGAAGCTATTTTCTCGTTTTTTATTTTTTTTATTGTAACTAAAGAACCAATTACAGTTTAGACTCGAGTTTGCTTAATTTTTTAATTGAAATAAACTCGTCCTAATAAAAAAAATAAAAAAAAAAACATAAATCACTCGATTATTATTAAAATCGAACTGAAATTTGTATACCAGAATTGACATAAATCAAAGTAATAACGTTGTTTCGTATATATGTATATGTATATATATATATATATAAATAAATATGCGTGCGCGTGTGTATTCGAATCGAATTAATTAAAAATTACTATTTAAGAAATTGTACATTGACACCGAGTTATGTGTCAAAAATTATTTATCAGTAATTACAGGTTATTTGATTAAATAACTCGTTTAATGATTATAAATCACTCGATTATCATTTAAATTAAACTGAAACTTATATACCACTAATTTTAACCCAAAGTAATAATGTTTATTTCATATATCTGTTGTTTGTACATATATGCGCGCATGAGTGTGTTCGTGTGTAGCGCGGATCAAATGAAAAATTAACGTTTACGAAGTACATTCATACGATTAGTAATAACAATAAAACGATTGTAAGGTTCGTAATCAAAATTACGATGACGCTAATAATTTCGCCAGAAAAAGTAGACTAATAGATATTTACGAAAAGTCGCGCGTTATATTATTTAAGAACTAATTCAGCAATTATATCATTGTTAAATAATCAAATAACCCGATTTTTAAAAAAGAACAATAATCGTAATTAATAAAAATATACAACCGTTTATAATATTTATCTCTTGTAGTTTGTTCGTTTTTTTTTATCCCTACTTAATAATGACGTAATCGTCGACGTGTTTTGTGAATTAATTAATTATAACGTGGTGTTTCCAATTTAAACGCGAATTGAGATGCATCTTTAGGTACTTGGCTGAATCGTTTGTGGAATTATGTGTTGATTCAGAGACATCGAAATAGTTTACGTGCGTTATAAATTTTACATTTCCACAGTTTCATCAACATTTATTTTGTTTTATATATATGTATATATATATATATATATATATATATATATATATATATATATTTACAGAACATTACGGCGTACACAAAAGCAAAACGCCAATTACAGTGTATGCATTTACTGAATACAATTATAAAATGAAAGTATAAACAAATATAAAACTAGACCACACTCGCACAACACGCTAATTGACATAAATAATATTAAAAATGGAGAAATAAATTACTAATTAATGTTTCTAATGAAATACTATACCTATATAGAAGCACATATCCGAGCAGAAAAAAAAAACAACGGAAATAATGCACCTCCATATTTCCATATAAACAAGCCCTCTTTCAAGACATGCACATTAACACATACTAATTTACAAACGCAGAAAACAGGACTAAATACAAATCATTACCATTCTTCTAGCACTCAAGTCAAGGGTTTAATATTTAGGAAATTACATAAAATATTATAACTCGAAGTGCATGATAGACGTCAGTTTGACGATAATAAATATACCTTAAAAACTAGAACTTTTTCCATCGTATGAATATATTTACTATAGAAAGGAACCCAAATCGAATATATTTACCGTAGAAAGGATCTCAAACCACGGATGCGTATATTTTAATTGTGATCTTACAAGAGTGTTGAATTATAACAACTGAATCCTAGGAACACGAAATACGTATGAATTTCTTATGATAAAACCTATGATATGTATGAATAACGGAGGTTTCCCTATATATATATATATATATATATATATATATATATATATATATATATATATATATATATAACTACCTATATTCGAACTTGTATTGTGTTTTGTAGGGCAACTCGTACAAATTAATTGGTTTGTATTATAATTAATATATTTTATACTAAATTATTTAATTTCACTTCAAATGATAAGTGATTTAAATCTTATTTTATTTAATATATCGTTATTTAACAAATACATACACATATATAGATGTAATAATTCTAATATGAAAATTAGAATAAAAATTATTCGTTTAATGATCGAATAAAAAGTGCAAAAGGTACAAAATGTAATTTTTGTTATACCTGTTAATTACTTTCAGCGTCTTCTTGAATATTGCGTAATTATATATATATATATATATATATATATATATATATATATATATATATATATATATATATATATATATGTATGTATGTATATCTTAATACCTTGCTACAAACGTTACTGCTTTAATTAATTTGCAGTTTTTTTCTCCGGATTTAACCATAAGTTTCCATTTTTTTTAATCACCAGCACGAGAACTAGCACTAAAATCTGTCTTCACCTAACCTTTTAGCGCAGATGCCTGCGCAATCTTGCGCTTAATCGTATTCTCTGCATTCTTTTAAATGTTCTATATAGCACTATTCGAACAAGATTTTACGCGCTGTCTGTTCGATTTTCTACATATTCGCACACACACACATATCCTTATATAATATATTTATTATCATTAAGTATCGTCTCCGTATCGGAGGTAGGCGACTAGTGTTGTACAAATCATAATACGGCGTTAGCGTACATTGTTGTCAGAACACAATGCAGCCCCACGTGGTTTTTTGTTTTTTTTTTGTAGTGTACTATATTATTACTAGTGCGCATATAGTATTGTGTATGTGGTGGTTTGTCATTGTCTTCGGATTATTTATATTTTAATTTTCTGATGATAATTTTTGCGTCGTCGATCGTATTCGAACTCGGTACCTTCCGTGTACAAGTCCGTGCTCTAGTCACTAGGCTTTTATATAATACAAACCGTTCAATTATCTTCTCGAACATTTTATAATAAAATTAAAACTTTAACGATTAATTATCATATGAAAATTCTTAATTAATATGTTTTTAAACAAGATGGAATACTGTTGTATATATATATATATATATATATATATATATATATATATATATATATATATGTATATATAACTATGAAAGTTCATCCGAGGGACCAGCTTTACTAGGTAGAGCGTTATAGTGAAAACTTTTATTTTACATTAGAACAGATTACGTGGCTTTCGGTTAATTTACGTTGATTTATTTTTCTTCGTGTTTATCGATTTTTCGTATTACCGTGAAAATTTATCTCTCACTGGTCGTTTTCGAGATTTTATTTGTTGTGTTGTATTTTTGCACGAAACGTACTCCAACTGTGTTAATTTTCAAAAGTATGGCGTTAGTTGAAATTTGTAGAAGTTGATCATCGTACAGAACACAAAGAGTATATGTTTGAAGGACGTTTACGGATGGAAAAACTGGTTTCGTGTTGGTAGAGATGAAAATTAGTAAAATTATAGGATAGTGTAATACACGATCAATTCGTATTCCCTGTTAATATTATTATTATTATTATTATTATTATTATTATTATTATTATTATTTTAAAGAAAAAAAAACGTTGGAAAATGGAATGCGAAATAAGGCGATCATCATCGTCAATCGCTTGGCTACTTGAATAAAACTCGTTTTATAACTGTTCGTTTTTAGTCTGCTGGTTTAATCGGGCCGTTGGAAATTCCGCCTGTCTGCAGATAGTTTTATTCCGTCTTTGTTGTTTTTTATTTTTATTTATTTCTTTATCTATCGCCTCCACTTTCAACCTGTCGAAAAAGGTTGTAGCCACGTTGACCACCGATCATCATCGTCTTATTGTTCGTTGTCGGACATCGTGATTCCCATTGTGCGATATTCAAATGGACTAGTATTTGAGGCACTAATAATATGCGATGCACATATTTCTTTCTCAGTGATAGTTATATGACGAGGAAAAACTTTATGCCACGAGCTGCGACGTAACCTCGAGCAAGCATTCTAGCAATTATTGACATATGTGTATATATATATATATATATATATATATATATATATATATATATATATATATAATGTAAAAACGCGTATATTTGTCATTATATTAAAAAAGTAATTATAATATTTAATAAATGTACCGGAACAAATGCCCTCTCATTTATGAAAGTAAAAATTTTAATAACATAAACTGGTATATAATAAATAGTATTGATGGAAAAATCAGACAAAAAACCATCACAAATGAATATGTGACTGTTTAAACTCTATAATAGTGTTCCTTTGAATTTTTCTTTTTTTAATTTTTCCGATTTTGCAATCATCCCATTAGGAAAAACAACGTTTTCAAAATCATGTTTTTGCGAAATTAATTAATATTTTATCGTGTGTTGCGTAAATTATTTTATATATATATATAATGTGCTTGTGTGGATTGTGTATATGAATGACGAAATATGAAGATAACTTTTTTTCAAATTGTTTTTTTTTTTAAATACAGCCCTTTTGGCTATTACTAAGATACAATCTTAACCGTTTGGCTAAATAGTTATCATCTTTAACTAATGATTACTTAGTAGTTAACTTAACCGCTAAGTACAAAACGAGTGTGGAGTACGTATCCCAGCATCCATTATACATAAGTTTACATATTACAAGACTAAATCTATGGGGTGGCGCCGAACGAGTCGTCTAATTCCATGTTTAATGTCAAGCAGTTGTCTCGCTTCTGCATTGACGATTCAGCGAATTGCTTAATGACATCATTAATGAACATCATATTAAGATCAGAATGAATGTCATCGTTACGTTAGTAACGATAAGCATCAATTATCACGCGCTGACGGCGTTGTATTATATCCCGATTCGACTTGACTGTACAGCCCCACAGAGCAAAGTCCAAATAGCTTTAATAATTTGTTTGTGTAGCAGAAGCTTGCAGGAAACATCTAAATCCGATTGCCTGCCTATTAACCAATATAATTGACGTGTTTTATTCTTGATCTGCTGAGCCTTCATTTTAACATGATCTTTCCAGATCAATCGTGAATCCAAATACATGCTTAGGTACTTTACTGAGTTAGCCTGTGGAATGACTTTGTTTCCTAAATACAATTGGTACATATTATCAGCATGTCGTAATGTAAATAAGACATGGTTGTAAATGTGATTTTATGGAATTTTTAAAAAGTATATTTTCTTAATCAAACTATATTCCCTAGTTCCGTGAGTAAGATTATGATATTACTTAATTAACTGTATCGCATCTGTTGTTATCGTGATATAAGTTAATCAGAAGTGAACTACACATATGTAAATTTATGTCTATATATATATATATATATATATATATATATATATGCACACATCGTGTGACTAATAGTGTTTCTTTGAAATTTGTTTTTTTTTAATTTTTCCGATTTTGCAATCATCCCATTAGGAAAAACAGCGTTTTCAAAATCATGCTTTTTGCGAAATTAATTAATATTTTATCGTGTATTGCGCAAATTGTTTATATATATATATATATATATATATGTGCATATGAATGACGAAATATGAAAATAATATTTTTTTTTTCAAATTTAAATGTGATTTTATAGAATTTCTTAAATAAAACTATATTTTTTTAATCAAACTATATGCTCTAGTTCCGTTGAGTAAAATTATGATATTACTTAATTAACTGTATCGCATCAGTTGTTACCGTGATATAAGTTAATCGGAAGTGAACTACACATATGTAAATTTATGTCGATATATGTATATATATGTGTGTGTGCGTGTATGTGTGTGTGCGTGTGCATATTTAATGTCGCATCACATGGTATTATTCTAGTTACATTAATTTTGTATAATTTTGGTTTCAGTAATGACCGTATATTAGTAATGGGATTATAATAATAATTTAACCTATTTAATGATCTTAAATTCGTATGTATAGAGTATATTTATAAATCTTATATATATATATATATATATATATATATATATATATGTGTGTGTGTGTATATATATAATTATAAACAAACAAAATAAAACACAATCGCTAAAAGTTTTTAATCGCGAAGCTTTTCGACAGTTACGTCATTTTCAAACGCGAACTAAAATTATTACATCTTTATATATATATATATATGTGTGTGTTGATGAGAATGACAAAAACGAGTTTATGCATAAATATATGTGCATTAGTCGCATGATACTGAAGCGCCACAATTAATTTCGGTAACTATTCTCAGTTATCAATTTTTCATCCCATTGTTAACATTCTTCCGGAACATCCCATTAAATTTTATTTATTTTCAGTTGATCATCTTTCAAGGTCATAAATGAGGCGCTTCAAGAATTACTAATTTTAAGATTTAACCGACTAGTATACCGAGATTAGAAATGCGAAGAAAAACTATTCTTCATTACTTTGAAAATGTTAGCAATATGAGGAAATGAATGAAAAATTTCTACGCTAACCTCACATTTAGTAAGAATAATAAAATGTAAATAATGAAAATATTTAATAAATAATCATAATAATTGAATAATTAATAACGGTAATATTATTAATTTAATAATAAATAATAATAATAACGATAAATAAGTAATTAATAAATAATTGATAAATAATTTTTATTTTTTCCATTTCAACTGTTATTATTATCTGTTCTTTTATATATATGACACGTAAAACCAGTCGGTAGCCATTCCAAACTAGATTATTAACACATACCGGTTCGGACGTGTTGTGTGTGTGTGTGAGTGTGTATATATATATGTGGGTGTATCCCTTCATTATAAGGAAGGCCTATCATCGTTGCCTGGTCGCCGGTCATAGTGTTTGACCATAAAGGGGGATAATAACCAAGAAGAAAATATTTTAACCGAGGCGGAAAATGTTTGAAAAATTCCCCTTGTAATCACGACCGGGAATCCCCCCTGACGTGACATTTACTTTTGACCTGGGTGAATCATTGGAATCCAACCGTGCACAATAATTCGTCATTCCGGAGAAATCTGTTTCTTTTTATTATCATAGTCATTATAAACAAAAATATTATTATTTTTAATTGTTTCTTCAGGACTTCCTTTCGTTAATTGTTATTACATATTCCCATTATATTAACTATTTCGATAACTGTGTTCCTTGTGTGGCACGTGATACTAACAAAGCGGTATATTTTCTGACTGACACGAAATGCCTCAATTCTATTTATATAGGGTGACCCAGAGAAGACGGACAGTTTTGTTTTTTGAATAGCGCAGTTGGTAATACTGGTATAACGCAAACCGCGTGCTCAACGTTTAGTGTACACTCGAGAAATTCGTTTTTTCTTTTTCAGTTTCAGTTATCATGACATCCTATAAGGAGAAGGAGCGCCGCGTGTATCGATCACGACAGTACTAAGAGAATTTCGAAAAGAATTCAAAGTTACACGAGTTTTTAATACCTTAAGAGTCGCGTTTAAAAAAACACGTCCACGAGATCTGGTACTCCTGAAAACTGGGATTTCTGAAAAAAAAAATTCAAAAATTCAGCGACCTATTTCTCGTAAAGACCGAATGAATGTATTATTGTAAATGGCGGTCATCCGAACTATAGTGTGTTCCAGAAATGATTGTAAGCTAATCTCTCGTTAACTATTTTTAAATAAAATGAAAACAACGAAACCATCCGTCTTCTGTTTCTGTAGTTAATTATAAAAATAAGAATTTCGCGTCAATAACGGGTGATTGAAATAACCTTTTTCTTTATTTTTAATTTTATTTTTTGTTCGCAATATAACGAATGCAAACATTTATATCTGTGTGACGGTATTCGAAAGCCTATTAAAATTTATTTTTAATATTTTATTTGTTATCAGTTCAATTTCCTATACGATACCGACTTCAGCTATTCTTCCTCTTAAACGTTTGAAAATGTTCTATTACTTTTAAACAATTAATAATCTAAAAAAAAAAAAAAAAAAAAAATGAATAATACATAAAACGAAAAAAATTGTAAATGCTTATTTAATCAAATAGGAAGAACTTTGCACATTATTTATATATACACAAATAATATACCGTTCAAATATACATGTCATAGATACACACACGCTCACGCTAACTGCAAGTAAATGCACTTTTGTTTATACGGGTATTACGGTAGTATGTGTATTCTTACGAGAGAAAAGCGAACAAATTGATATTATTAATAATAATAGTAATAACCACGGGTCGCGAATTTTAAAATAGGTTTGGTATTTGGTTAGGCAAACGAAAACCTGAAAAAAAATCATGATTATCCATTTAAGACTAGATTTTTTTTTACCTATGTTTAAAACATTAAAAAGTTTGAAAAAAATTGGTAAAAATTTATAAAAACCAGTAACTGAAAAAATGAAACTCGATAATTCGCACATATTCTACTACGGTCGCCATATGTAAATAATAATTCTTTTACCGCCTACTGATATACCGATAATAATGTATAAGCGTATCAAACGTCCCGTCATTGTTTAGGTCGCAGATTCCAAATACTCTTAACATAAAATAATAATAAATTCATTCAGCTGGCGCAAGACATAAAGAAAAACTACGAACAGAATAGCGTTAGTGAGATACCGTTATCCTATCTACAACTGGCGTAATATCTAAGAACTGAGCGAAGTTTATTCGAAAATTTCAATTGAAAATGTCCCCAAAAATTATGCCATTAAACGGACAACCGCGATGGCCCAGGAAAGATTTAATTTGGTAAACATGTAGCCTCGGGAAAATTCGCAACTGTCGAAAGTAGCATGCCGCTGATGAAGAATTCGAAGATGATAATCATCGGAAAATAATCTCGAATTAGGAGTGTTCATTAGTGAAATTTGCGATTTGAGTTCAACTCTTACATTTAAACGTTTATATTATCCTCGGGCTAATCGTTAATGCACTTATAAGAACAGTACTACATTTGGATTTTATCTAACAGACCGACGAGCGATTGTTCCATATATCCCGTGTTTAATAGAAAATCATTCCCCAATACACGCGATAATCTTATTACATTATAAAACTCACTTATACGCCCCCGGTATTTACTTAACGCTTGTCCTGCTCGGTGTTCGATATTAGTTATAATAATAAATTGCAGCTCATTCGGAACAGGTGTCTCTGGTGTACACTAAATGTTCCCTTAGAATAGATTATACGCTTAATAATATTTCGAAATTATCTCGTGTTAATACATTCTTAATATATCGCGGTAAATTTTTCGCTAATTATACGCGATAATGAGTTTATCCGTTAATAGGTATTCAGTCGGCTATATGTATACAAAATATAAGCGTACATATACGTATATTAACCCTTTCAGTCACGATGTCCACTATATATGGTAAATGAAATTTTAATTCGAACAAAATGTTTTATTTTCTGATTGACGTGAAATGTCCCAATTTTAAAAATATTTATATAAATATCACCTAAAAATGCGAGTATTCTTCAATAAACAACTGTATAAAATGTATTGGTTTGTGTCAAAATTTGACAATGTATGACTGAAAGGGGGGGTTAAACGTTATTTTAACGAGCTGTTCGTTTATTAATATTCTTCTAATTATTATGTTTACATTAATTACTTTCATATTTAATCGTTAGTTTCGACGTTATCTCTAATATTATACTTTGCTTCGTTTATTTGCGGGGGTTTTTTTCATTTTTTTTTCTCCCTCCTAACAATTAGGCATTTTTTTTTGTTAGTTACTCACTTTAATTAATTAATCTATCGTGGTAAAGCGAGTTTCGGTACACGATATAACTATAACTTACGTTTATTGACTTTATTTTAATTATTTAATAAAATATCTATTTATTTATTCATTAACTTATGAAAGTTACACACGTGACCGGTGGTTTATTTCATATTATTTCGACTTTCTTACACACATGTATATATATAATATATATATATATATATATATATATATATTATATATATATATGTGTGTGTATGTATATGTAATGTTGTTTAGAGGCGATTGTTGTTACCTTTTACGCGACTAGTTTCATTTTATGAAGAATAACTTTCACTTCTAATGTAGGGAAACTTCAAAGCAATACAGCCGAACGATGTAATAATATTAACTGAATACACGCGCACATATTCCTTTCTTATTTAAATGTTATCCTAATCGCGCCATATTTCTATTTTCGCATTCCGACGCATCTAAAACGCCTCGAATTCTTTGTAATTATCAATTTTTCCCGGCACTACTTGAAAATTGTGTTTTCAGTTAAAACGCCTACGATATCGGTCATTAAAACGTGCACGTGCGAAAAGCGTCTGTTTTAAATATTATTTGATGTACATTCTTCGTCTATTGCATATAACTTGTTCGTTTTTAATGCATTTAATGGTTTCTTTAATATTACGTTTTTAGCCAGTTAACACGCGTATAACATATTCCTGCCCGCCTTTTTATTTAAAGTTTTTCTCCCTCTCTCTCTCTCTCTCAGTATATATATATATGTATGTATGTATTCATGCGTGTGAGTGTAAATATAATATTTGAATATGTATGTATATATCTATGAATGTAAATTACACGAATGCACAATGGTAAATTTGATTTCGAGCCAATGTTTTGTAGATCGTTGAACAGATAACTTCCAACATAACGGTTATCGTCTGTTCAGAGAGAAAAATTGTTTCTCGTAGAAAAGTTACATCCTTATTGCAAGACTGAAGAAAATTTACCAACGATTGCGATTAATGTTAAAAATCCGGGGGTTGGAATAGATGTTTTTTTTTCTTTTTTAAATTAAAAACGTTCCGCCCGATTGTATTTTTCTACATTTAAAATTAACTGTGTTTATTTTTAATAATAATCGTTTATTCGAAAAATATGGCTTTATGCCAAAATTATACCGAATTTTTGATCGATATTATTTTTTACTTAATGGGGGGGGTTACAAAATTACTACCGCGCTATCTAATTGCGAGTAAATATAATAAATAGTGTCCTCTTTATAACCGCGTCGTGCCCCACATATTTTAACACGTGTATATGTCGTGGCGATGCCCGTGATCTATTAAAAAGTGACCCTTTAAATCTAACGTATAAAATACGCCTAAGACGTTATATATACATATATATATATATATTGGCATTGTAAAATCATACCGTACAGTAATAAATAACGAAGGTTTTCGACCTAATTAACCGGTTGTTTAAATTAATAATGAAATTATTCGACTTTAGTTTTTCGGTTATTATGATGATTATCGTACAAGGAAGCGTGTTCCGTGTTTTACATATTTCGCATTTTTAGATTGCGGACATTTTTCACTGTTTATTCGAATTTTAAATTCGCGATTAGCGTATACTTCGAATAGTATTTTGATAAATTGTAATTTTTAAAAACTCTACCTTTGTTTATTTTTTTTTTTTTTCGAAATTTTAATAAGCCCATCAGATAAAATCTGAAAAATATTTTGAATTCATTATCGATCGTCAATATAAAATATAAACAGAAATATATGTAATAACCGAAAGAGACTATAAAATCTAGTCTAGAAATAATCGTGGACTAAGTTATAAAACGCGTACTCGGAATATTGAAGCAAAAGTAATCGAGATTAAATAGAATAATGGATAAAATTCAAAATAGAAACAATGAGGAAAGCTAAACCCGATGTTCTTTTTATATACGCGTCCAAGAAACTCATACCGGGGATAGCCAGGTAGCTACGAAGAACGGGAAGAATACCAGAATTTGTAATTGGAGCTATCTGCGGTAAACAACACGGAAGCATTCTATATGCAAAAGTTAATATAAAATACCGGTTATTGAAAACTGAACGAAAAAATAAAATCTTATTTATAAATACTTGCCCGAATAACTTGAATGTGTGTGGAAATACAACAAAAATTATACCAGTGGAGAGGCCTTGGTTAACTGGATGGATCTGGCGAACGTTTTTGATATATGATCCGAAACAACGTAGAACTTTCTACTCGGCAAGGAAGACTGATACTAATTCAGACCTGCGCTTCATCTCCCTAGATCAGAATTATGATCGCGTAATTTTCCGGCCTAGAAGTCTACATTGACTGAGTGTTTGTTATAAACTTTTTAAAAGGATGTACATAACCGATTGGCTCCAATAATTGAATCACACCTACTCAAGCAGGCTTTACACCTGAACGAAGCTGCGTAGAGTTGCTTCCTTAACAACATTCATAGAAAGCGGTTCCGAAAAAGATCTTAAATATATTTATTATACCGTCAGTGACGTATGGTCTGGCGACATGGTTTATTCGACAACTTTGTCCAAATATTTCCTTGCAACATGTTATATACGTTACTAAAATTGAAGAATGACGCTGCTTGCGACTGTTGTAACCCATAACAATCTAATCAGCATAATACCTGTCCGAGCAGACATGAAGTTTCCGACACGCAGCCTTAATGTTGTCGTGTGGTATATAGTTTTCTAGTTACGCATCCAGAATCTACTCGAAATAATAATACTACAAAATCGGATCCCGTATATTTAAATGTTTCATTCGGTTTTGTTTTATAAGCAACAGGCAGAGTTGTTGCTGTAAGGATTAAAGAACATGTAGCGGACTGCAAGTATGGGCGTGTCGAAAAGTCGGCTATGGCGGAACATCAAATAATTACAGGGTATATTTGCCAAAGTAGATAGGTTAGGCGATAGAATAGGAAAGCCTTAGAGATTGAAAAATTCAAGAACTTCAACAGAGAGGATGGCTTCCGACTTGATCCGGCATGGAGAACGGTGCTTGGTCAATTGTAGTCGATTCCGATATTTTTCTTTCTACATAATTTCATTTCAAAACAAGTTTTATTCCAATTTTTCCGGTTAAATCGTGTTGTCTTTTCATATAAAATCGTCTTATTAACTGTTCACATCCGCTTAAAATATATTTAATCGTTTCACTCTTTTTATCTTACTATTATTATTATTATTATTATTTTGATTTGATTATTAACTACCGCGCTAGTAGTTATTTTCGTAGAATTTTTTATTAAATAATAGAAAATTTTCGGAAATTAACCAATAAAAAAACGAAGACACGATTTATTTATTTTAAAATGGAAGCGAATGTCTAATTCGAACAATCCCGATTTATTTACGTGATTTATTATTATCACCGGGAAAATATATTTTCGTAATTTCCTGTCCCGTATTTCGAACGTGTTAGTCGAACTGACAATTTTATTAGTCATAATTACAACTGCTAATGATAACGCGATAACATAATGTTACTATTCTTCATTCGCGGATCTGAAGTTCGTTTAAATTATACGTCGAAAATGACGGACACATTTTTAAAATATTTTTATACATCGGCCATATTATGCGAATCGAACTTGAGATAATTGAAAGAAACTCGTCCTCGTGGTAGATTACACATTAGTTAGTTAAAGGCAGACGACTGCAAAAAAATTTTACAAATCAATGGTTGGATGAACAACCTGCAGTGTATAATAGGCAAAAGATCAGTGTATCTAGTTTAGTATGTAAGCGAATAGTGTATTTGGCCGTGTTGGCGCCTATATGGAAATATGGACTTGAAGTTTACGGTACATCAGCTACATCAAATTTAAATCGAATTCAGCAGCTATACAGTCGAAGATACTTCGCTCAATAGCCAACGCTCCGTATTTTGTTTCCAAAATGACGCTACACCATGATTTGGAGGTAGAGTATGTGCGCGAGTCCGATATCAATCGATAGAAAAAGTTTTTCACCGAATTACTAAAACATAGAAATATCGAGCATGTATCGACCATAGAAGATTAAAAAGAACACGGAAGCGAGATAGCCTTGATCTTACATAACTATGATATGAATTTCTGTTGTGGACGTAATGGTCGAAAAGACTACTCTGTTTAGAAATGACCCTCCTTTCGCCCATATACACTGTGTAGAGTGGGGCACCAGTGATGCTTGCATTGATAGCGGAGGCAAGTAATAAGCACTAAGTATTCGATATTATCAATATTTGTGCTTTCCATACCTGACCCTTTGTATGCGGGCTAGGAAGGTGGTATCAACTGCGGATACATAATTTTCTAAAGTTGTAGGGATGATATATACATAGATGTGGACTATGTCAATTGTGGTCAAAAGACCGGTGTGACAAAACTAAATAACCAGCTGCAAATCGAATGTAATAGCCAGCGAAAATTAAAAAGGTTGTAGCTTAAAACAAAGAAAAAATGATAACCATACTTTCCTTATGGGAGATTATGACTGAATCCACCCTATTATATTATTAAAAAAGTGCAAAACGGCTTCTTTAAAGGATGAATTAAGTTGTTTTATCATGGAAATGTGGATTCCGTCTGGACCGGCGGTTGAGGGCCGCGTTGTCTTTAGGGCGGTATTAAATTCGTCTATAGTTATGGTAACGTTGTAGTTGAGGTTAGTTTTTGATGTGAAATCGGGGATATTAGTACTTTCTTCTATTTCTTTGTGTTTTCTAAATTCGTCGGGATAGTTTTGATTAGATGATACTTGGTAGAAGTGATCAGCTAGAACGTTTGTTATTTCTACTTTATCATATTTAATACGGGGACCTGCTTTTATTACTGTTATTGGCTCGATTGCGTGTTTATTCGCGATTTGTCGGATTTGTTTCCATAATTTCTTAGAAGGTGTAGACGCGTTTATCGTTTTAACAAAGTCTGGCCAGTGATTGCTTTTCGCTTCGCGTACTTTTATCCGGGCTAGTGATCTGACTTTTTAAAATTTGATTAAGTTTTCGATTGTTGGTTCGCGTCTGTATTTTGATAGGATTTTATTCTTTTCTTTAATTAATGATCGGCAGTCTTCAGGCCACCATGTAGCATATTGATTTCTTTTAGCATGGGTTTTAAATTTTGGAATAGAACTGGCGGCAGCTTCTCTTATTTGTTGTAAAATATATTTACATGACTCATCAACATTGTGAGAAATTCTATTTTATTTAATATTAACTATGCCAGTGTATGAAATCCAGTCAGCTTTTGCTATAATTTTCGGATAAACAGCTTTCACTGCCCGTTTTAGAGGGCAAGTTGAGCACTATATGGAAATGATCACTGGCAAACAGATCTGAGTCTGTTTTCCAGTGCATATAATGGAGAATGCTTCGACTGCAGATGCTTTGAACGATTGTTGAGTCACTGCCGTTATTGTTGAAGTGGGATAATTGTTAAATAAGATAAAACTTTCCAGCAGTTATATGTATAAAAAATATGCTAATTCTTAACGCTAACACACAACCAACATCCTGTGTAGCTGTTGTTGATGAACATGTTGTAACTACGTGCGTTATTTGTTAAAGAAATTAATACATTTTTCATATATAATTTTCGTTATCGTTATTAACATTAATAATTTAAGTTATTTATAACTTCAATGTAACATTATATCATCTGAACTGATTATATCAGCGATGTACATTATATATATATATATATATATATATATATAATTCGCAGAAAACGTGTTGACAAATTTTCTGCCAATTGATACACCAATATAACACTGCGCATATAAGTAGTCAAGTAACCGACCGTCCCGTCCCGTATGATCTTGGATACTCGACGTAGCGAATCATTGCGTCGATTTATTAGATGTACAAGATGTTTAGAATTCCAATTTATAAGTTATATATAAAAATGTACATATATAAGGTGTCTTGGAATTCCCATTTATGATTTATATATAAAGATGTATTGTATATATTTTACTAGATACGCAAGATGCATCGAAATTCTTATGTATAATTTATGTATATATGTATATGTATGCGTAGGTTTGTGAGCGAGTAATGTACGTGACATTATACAAAAATAATTTTATTTAATTCTACTTTACTTTTTGTATTCTGAAAAGGACGCTTGTTATTGTTGGACGAAACAGTTTCGTTAAATAATTATATACACTAAAGTACTAGTATAAAGCTTTTAAGAAGTCAGGAAATGTAGAGAAGTTAAAACTTACAAGAAATATATTATGTATGTATATATAAATCTAAAATTGTTGTATTTACAAATTTATAGGTGTTATTTCCGTTATTATTCACGGATATGTTAAACAAAGTCGACATAGAAGCAACTACGCATTCAGGTGGATCAAGTGGTCAAGCGGGAGCTATTCGTTTTGGACTGTCCCTATGTTTAAAATCATTCGTTGATGAAGACATGGTAGAAAAAATGAGAATCGGTAAGTAAATATACATACTATATATATATATATATATATATATATATATATATATATATATATATATATATATATATATATAGAGAGAGAGAGAGAGAGAGAGAGAGAGAGATATTTGTGTGTGTGTGCATATATAAATGTTGATAATAATTTATACATTTGACATTTAAAAGTAGGTCGTGACAACCCGATATTTTATTATTCTTGTCCGAAACCTTCTTATATGTATATATGTATATATATATATGTATGTATGTATATAAATAATTAATACGTCCTTAATTCCGGTATCTGTCCTTCTTTTTACTCCCTTCTTAGACACCCCCAAATATCGTAAGAATTAACTTCGGCATTTCGTTCAACATCGCCACCATCAAACGTTTACTCGGTTTTTTGTATATAAAATATTAAATTTGACCATCGACCTTCGTTAGTTACTTTTACGTATCACACACACGCACATTTAAATAATATAACGGATACATAACGTTAATTTTATATTTTTGCATTTTTTTAATATAATTTTATCATTGTTTTTTGTAATAAGTAGTTAAAATTAAGAAATTTATTTAAATTAAATTAATAACTACGTCTCCAGGGTGAGAGTACTTTCGTTTGACGTGTTTATGGTAGGATGAATCCGTTTTAAGAATTAGATTCCTGGGCACATTCGGGGTACTAGTCACTAGCTCGGCGGAATTTTCATTCTGTTACGGGATATATTTAATATTTTTTATATAATTTAAATTTACGTGCCGTGTACCGCAATTATAGCTAGAGGCACGGAACTGAAATAATTACAACAAAGGTATTAAATATTAAGGTATTAGATAATTATAATGAAGATATTAACTGTTTACAACAAAGATATTAAGATAATTATAACAAATCCGTTAATTTGATACATTTTAAAAATTCGAAAACTCTTTTAATGATATCCATGTTATCCCTCAGCAAACTTTGCAAGTCGAGCGATGCGATCCCGTACTGTTTTCGGTATTTGTCGTAAATTGGACAGTCTACCAATAGATGCTTGACGGTCAATTGAAAACAACATTGTTGGCACGTTGGCGGCGTACTTTTTTCTAATAGATGAATATGTGTTAATTTTGTGTGTCTTATCCGTAATCGACATAATACTACCTCTTCCATTCTGCTACTACGATGTGATGAGTGCCACTGTTTTATATTTTTCTTTTAACGATTCGTCAGACTTGTTAAATTTGAATCGGTCGATAAAAATGATAAATCTAAAAATTATAAAATAGTTTGATATAATATTTATCGTACTCGTTTTATCTAAATGTTGTTCTTTCTTTTTTGATCCGTTAACTCTTTCATTCGCACTGCCCCCTTTCACCCTCGTTTTCTCTCTCCCATATATATATATATATATATATATATATATATATATATATATATATATATATATATATATTTACAATAAATTTCATTTATAAAACAGATTTTTGAATAAATTCTTCATAAAAATTGTTAAATATCTCCCAAACCTTTATATATATATATATATATATATATATATATATATATATATATATATATATATACGCGGTACACGATACTAACAAAATTTTATATTTCTTGGTTGAAACGAAATGTTCTCAATTCTAAAAATAATTATCTTGAATATTTAAATATCTTCGCTAGATAAATAAATAAATGAATTAGTAAACAAAATTCGATCGTATCGACCGTAAATATTAATACATATATAATCTATTTCAATTTTCTTAAATTTCATTACACACTTCTTCTTCTTCTTCTTCTTCATGTCAGGAAAAATATCTCCATGCGTTACACGGTGTTTGCCCAGTACTCTGCAAACGCGACGATGTTCCCATCCGATTGTAGTAGGTCATTGAAACCGCACCTATGTGGGCAACTACTGAAAATAAAAATATGTTGGATAGATTGCAACTCGCCCCACAGGAAGAGCTGGCAGAGATTCCTCACTTCATGTTGTCTCCTGTTCGACTAACCATTGTTCTTAATCTATTTAGTGAACGCCATGTTCCGTATTTGAGTTCGGCTCCTGGAGGAAGAAGGTGCTCTTTAGGTTTAATCCATGGTTCGTGATTTTTCTTCACCCATCCTTCCTTTGCAGGCATTATGTCGAGCGGTTTCCGGACCTACTGTTAATGGCTTGTTAACTGCCATAAAACTGTTTCGAGATTTCAATCTTCGTTCAGCTGGTTCATGTTCAAACATCATATGTCGGTTTCCCACTTGTTCTTTTCACTGCTGCAGATTTGCCGTCTAATTGCAAGTGGAGAAATACCGGAAAGAATGCGGGTTTTATCGACATATGTCGGTTTTTAACACCTGTGATATAGTGCGGCAGCCCTCGTTTAGCACAGTATCGACATGTTTCGCATGAGCTGAACTGGGCACTCGTACTCCGCAGCTGAGTTGCATAGTACTAATGCTGATGTCAGCAGGGTATGCGAGCTAGCGCTTTAAGAGCTGCCGGCTAACTTACGTAGTACGACATTCTTGGCTGCAATCTTCATTTTTATGTTCAAGCAATGTTTTTTGAAGGATAGTGTTCTATCAAGGCTAACTGCGAGGTACATGGGACACTCATTCAAATCCCCTTTTGTCCCTTGTCATGTTATTTCTAGGTGTCTGTTAGAGTCTCCGATTACACACTATAACTGGCCAATTAAATGACCATCAATCAGTTCGCGGAATGTAAAAAACTGACGTGTAACGAGGAAGGAACTAATTTTTTTAAATCTAACAAATAGATATCCGCAACTCCTACGAGTTGAATTTACGGCCAATGGCGTTTATTTTTACCCGTTTCCAACCGTTTTAAATAAAGTTACCCACTTTTCACACCACTTCCAGATTTGTTTCAAATTAACGCGTTAATTCTGTTATCTTCGTAATTTTAAACAAAAATTTAAATGCAGTCTTTCGCACTTCAGTTTTGTCGGTTCGTTTCTTTCGTTTTTGTTATTACTTTCGATTACAAAACTTGTTTTTTTTTGTTTTTCTGTTTTATTTTAATTTTGCTGCTCGTTCACGTTATCGACGAATTGTAATTGTTTCATCTAAAGTATAGGATATGTAAAATTTTGATGCTAACAAAATTGCCTACTTTCCTAAAGACATTTGATTGAAATTTAACGTGTTGACTGACTATTGCTATAACGCATTATTAATTATCTATCGTCGTATAGAAAGCTCTATATTAACACTTGAAAACGAAAGTATATAAAAGTAATTTATAATTTCGTGCCAAAATTCGGTAATGTGCAGATAAAAAGGTTTATATTCGTTCCGAATTTTAAAATAATTTCGATATTTCACTAGCGAATTGATTATAATGTGGTGAAGTTTTAAAAGTCGTTAAATTCCGTTATCGTTTATTAATTGATTGTAGTTTATTATCACAGATTATCTGTTATTCGTGCAATTTTGTTTCCAATGGTTAAAAAACCTTTTCTCCATATATATATGTATGTGTGTGTGTGAATTTATGATTTGTTAACAACTGTCTTATTTATAATATCTACATCATTTTTTTTTTTTTTTTTTTGGTCTAGCTGTTCTTTTCTCTTCCCACAATGTAGTAGTGGCAGTACAAATTATTAATTTATTCATTACTCTCAACCTTTCTAATTTCATGTCTTGAACATCTCTATTTAATGGGGTAGTTGTTTCGTATATGTTTGAATAATGTATGCGATTTTTTAAATCAAGTTCTTTACAGATTGTTGGAATCCCTCTTCCCTCTCCTGTTTTCTCTCTCTCCCTTTCTACCTATATATATATATATATATATATATATATATATAGTATGTATATATATACATTTAGATAAAACTTTGGTTTGGTCAGTGCCAATATATGGTGCGGAAACATGGACAGTTATCAAAAAGATTGATGCAAATTAGAAGATTTTGAAATGTGGCGTTGGAGGCGTCTACAGAAAATTAATTTAGTAGAGAACTACCTAATCGTTTTGGTTTTGTTTTTTTTTTTCTTGAAGATTATTGTAACGACTATGTATTCTTTGACAATAACGGTGATGACGTTGAAAGCACGTGTGAAAAGTTACACTTCCAATGAAGTGACTCTGACTTAATTCATTACTTCACTAAATCATATGTTTTTCGAACTTTAAGTCGTCTTAAATCTATAGAGTTGTGCAAAAGCTGTATGACTTCAGTCAGACGTCGTTTCCTCATACCTAATTCTGAACTGCCAGTTAGTCAGGTATAATTCCAGAATGCAATACCACGGATAGGAAAACTGTTCACGTAATTTAATGAAAACCGGCATTCCAAACTTTATCGAACGCTTGGGCTACGTCGTTTGTAATTTATATTCGACGTTGGATGTATATTTTTCATAAATAAAACCGTATATATTATCGAATAAGATAAAAACCTTTTCAACGGTATACGCCAAACGTATTCAACGCTAATTTGAATTTATTTCTTTATTTGTTTTTATTTTTGAAAAAATAATATTAGCCGGCCTATTGAAATTGGATCCACGTCGAAGAGAAAGAAAGAAGCCTGGACAGGCAGGAGCCAGAAGGAAATTTACTTGGAAAAAACGTTAAATTTGTTAAATGGTGTAATCTTAGTTGCATTACGTACTATTTTTTTTAATTTATTCATTTTTTTAATGTATATCAAGTTAAAAAAATAAAAGAATTTTTCTTATTATTAAATCCACTTCTAACTACTTAGCCGTATAATACACGACATTTCGAAGATGTTTACGTGAAAATTTATGGTACCGAAATCGAGTGCATTACGTGGATGGAATTAAAAATAAAGATAAATGAAATTAAGTTCTTGATATTATTTTAAAGTATATATTATTTTTTTTATTAGTAGCTTTTAAAAGTCGAATATAGTGAGGTGAACGGGTCAGAGATATTACAAAATATTATTTTGAAAACAAATGATCGTTTTGTTTTTAAAATGAATTATTAAAAATTTTCTCGCGATTTTTACTTTTAACTTTTATAATTTGATAGATTTTGAACGGACATAGTTTCCGAGTATACGAGCATATCTAAACTAACAGAAAGAACGAAGGTGTGAGAATAAAAATTATTTAATACGAAATTATTTAACCCTTGTCACAATGTCCACTGTATGGGGCATAAAATTTCAATGTTAACAAAATTTTTATACATAATTTCACATATAAATACATTGAAAATTATCTAAGGTTTACCCAAGAAGCAATGTTGTTGTATAAGCTGTAGTTTATTATAATGCCAAATCACCGTGTCAAGTTTAATGGCGAGGGCACGAGCAGGACTCCTTGAGGATTGCCGATATACGTTTATACATGATGATACCGACTATAAGCAATCGGACGCCCCCTGAACACGAACAACAAGTCCGCGCTAATCTAACTCCCGGAAAGATGCAGTTTATAAAACGGCCTGTAAAAAGATCTTTTCCAAGACCAACTATTATTACAACTTCTATTAATATTGAAGGATTATCTAAGGATAAAGGAGAAATTCTACGGGAAATATGTAAAGAAAATGCGTGTGACATACTGCTAGTACAAGAGACGCATCGTGGAATAACCAGAAATAGATCAAAAGTAGATGGAATAAAGCTGGTAATTAAACGACCACATGATCGATATTGTAAAGCCAGATTTAATCGTCAAGTCAACGTCACTAACTCAAGAAATGATATTGAAATTCGTTCGGTTTTAGGAGGAACCACTCTACGATGCGTCAGTGTCATCGATTAGTCGATGCCATAACATCTTGCTTACAAAGAGGCATGTACTGTTCTGCATTATTCCTCGATGTAAGGCAAGCATTTGACAAAGTCTGGCATTCAGGACTAAAATACAAAATAAAGTCATTTTTGCCTTCCGAATACTACCTACTGTTATCGTCTCATCTAGACAACAGCAAATTTAAAGTGCGATATAACAATGAGTTCTCAAAATGGTGCAAAATCACAGCCTCAATTCTCCAAGGAAGTATCTTGGGTCCTGTGTTATATTCAAACAGCTGACATTTCAACATCTGAAAATTCAAGCATATGTACATATGCAGATGATATAGTAATCATCGTCCGACACATAAATCCTATATTGGCACCGTGGCTGACAAAATTTCATTTACGAATTTTCGGCAAATGGTCTACAAAATGGCGGATTCGGTACATGTAACATTTACATTAAACAAACAAATCTGCCCAGCATTACAGTTCAAAGGGAGTGTCATAAAGCAGCAGAATACTGTTAAATACCTAGGCATTAGACCAATGGCTAACCTGGTCACATCATATTACTAATGTTAAAAAGAAGTTTCAACTAAATAAACTTTATTGCCTAATTGATAGAAACTCTAAAATGTCGCTAAAAAATAAGCTCTTAATTTACAACGCAATAATAGCACCGATTTAGACATATGGCATAGAACTGAAGCTCACGTAAGTAATGATACATTACACAAGGATAAATATCTGCATGTACAAACTGTTGAAGAATCTCACAAAATGAGATACAGCAGATTTAACAACAAATGTAAAGATCATGTCAATCCGCATGTAACAGCTGTACAATCTCATTCTACCGTATAATTCACCAAGACGCCTTTTGCGTAGACAGTGCAGGAGTGCATTACTCTAAAAAAAAAAAAGCATCATGCCAGTGTAGGTTACTCATTACGAGTAAATGCTCTTCTTTACACACATTAATACATTTCGCCAACGTGCTTATTGTTTTAAAGAAGAACAGGTGCGTGTAAAAAAATAATTTAAAACATTATTGAAAATGATAGATGTGACTGCGGCGATATTCAAACATCTGGGCATATGCTATGCTGTCCACTAATGGACAAACATTGTGATATAGTCGATTTGTGATCGGCAAATGACAAAGCCATTTACGCGGCTATATACTGGGCTGATGGGTCTGTTTTCCGGACACGGAAAATAAGTTTAATGGCGCTATACGTCCCGATATATTTTCCGCATGAACGATTTAAAGGTAGGATTATCTCTTATAGAGATGACGTGAATTGGTCATTAACATCGTGATATTTGATCCCGCTATACGTTTTTTATGTTTCCTAAAGTCGCAGGTTTATTCCAATAAATCGCAATCGTCCAAAAAGTCAACATTAACAATGTTATCACTTAAATTCAGCCAGATAACAATTGGACCACGCGGGGATTCGCGTCACCGTGAAATATCGCAGTAGACGTTTGAACGATATTATATTTCATACTGCATGTGTTTAAAAAAAAAAAAAAAGTTTACTTATATACATCTTGTTTTAATTTTCGTTCTATCAGAAATGATTTTATTAATATCGATAATATATTAATTTTCATTTTACTCTTCTTTGTTATAATATTAATTTCTCTTGTTGATGAACTTTGAAATTTCAGTTTAGGGTATTTGTTTTGAAAAGTATGTCTATTTTGTCGACAAGTTCCTTAAATAGAAATTCCATATTGTCCAAATATGTTGATTGGCTTGCATCGTTAAAAAATAACTTAACTATTTTATAAAAGTGTTTAAAAATAAAAGTAAAAACGTGTTATTTAATAAATTTTATTTTAAAAGAACCGAACATTTAAAACAACAGTTCTAACATATCAATCAAACCTAGAGTATACTCAACGTAAGTCTCTACACAATACAGCGCTTGTATTCATTAATAATACACTAACATGTATAAATCTATTTTTAAATAAGTTATCCCGATGAATATTTAAACGCGATATTAAAAATATAAATCTAAACTCGTATCACATTTGATCTAACGGTTTAACACCCAGAATTCGCAGTGTCAAATTCAGTGTTTCTCTAGCTTTACAAAATAGTAATAATCGCTGCGATGAAATGTGACTGTCTTGGTTTTTCACCGGCAGTACTTTAAACGCTTTGTTAATAGCATCGCTGTAACATACCGAGAATTACATTAATAATGAAGTAATAATACTATTATTAAATAATTTCTTCTTTAATTGTATTGAAAAAAAAATAATTATATATATATATATATATATATATATATATATATATATATATATATATATATGAATGAATGTAGCATGTGTACTACTAGTTTACATTTTACCGCAAAGTATCCTGCGTGTTGGATATTC
The DNA here is from genome assembly GCA_032883995.1 of Coronaproctus castanopsis. Taxonomy (NCBI): domain Eukaryota; kingdom Metazoa; phylum Arthropoda; class Insecta; order Hemiptera; family Monophlebidae; genus Coronaproctus; species Coronaproctus castanopsis. The sequence goes on along the minus strand of CM065052.1, from coordinate 102,809,161 downwards.
TGCACAGGTGTGCTTATATTTTTATGCGTCGTAGTCAGGATTACAATACATTATCCCAATATTATTTAATTATAAAATATATTTCAAATGATTGTTATTAAAATTACAAATGTAGACCATTCATTTAAATGACCGAAGGTTGACTTTTTACTTGCTAGTTTTATCGTTTAATTCTGATGAATGATGTAACTAGTCGACTGTGTTTATAAATATATAATCGCGATACTCTATGATAAAACGTTATTTTTTTTATTCTATTTAATTTTTTTTATAACGTACGTTATTAATTTATTATCGAATGAACTAAATTGACGAGTCGTTCGAAAATATAATTTTTTTTACTTATTGCGAACATGCAAGAGGAAACTTTCGATGATTAATGTTCGACGGATTACCGTATGCTCGAACTGGTTTTATTTAATATATTTAATTAATATAATTAAAAAGCAGGATCGAATTGACCGAAATGCCATAATATAAATGAACAAGATTTGAAAGCACAACTGCATTAGGAAAAATGTTAAAATTAAGCTTGTCCGAACGCCTGTGTTTTTTATCGCGATATATGCAGCGGAGACGCGGATATTAAAAAATATCGACAGTTTTAAAATATGGTGTTGAAGACGAGTCCTTATAATTGCATAGAGAGAAAACCGCACAAATGAAGCGGTGTCACGCAGAAGATTGTTAACGATTGTCACAATAAAAGTGGTGAAAATCCCGGAACACACAATAACCAAATAGGAAGGAGTGGAACGCAGAATGGCCATAGGTAAAATTAATGAAAAACGACCACCAAGGCACGTACACCTATAAGATGGACAAATATTCTACTGCATATAACAGATTTGCCATTTTCAATCAGAGGATCACGAAAAATGACGGAAAATTACAAAATCACTGGCGTATTAAATGTTAATCACGATATCCTTACCTAGTGTGACGACCATAAAGATAGTTCGTATACCATTATCTGAAAATACAGTTAATGTGAAAATCATGTTTTAGTTTTGCGCGCGTTAACATTTTGAACAGCGTTGTATAAAGTTGATTATAAGTAACGTCTTGTGAAGAATACGATTATTTAATTTTTTTTTCCTTCGAGTTCCCCCGGCAAAATTAGAAATTCGAAAACTGAATAATTAATATTAGTATCAAATTTTAAGAATAGAGATCGAGTATAACATAAAAGTGATAATGCGGGCGTTTAACGAACGTCATGTTAAATGGGTGTGTACGTCATCAAAATATATCTTAAACTTATTATTATTAGCCATAGTGAACTATAATAATTCTAATTATTTATACAACTTACTCTAAATATACATAAACATATACATATACACGTACATACATATACATATCATTTAACACACATAATTATTATCTAGCCCTGATACTGGGCAAAGGCCTCCCTCAAAAGGGCCCATTCAAGCCGGTCTCAAGCTATTCTATGGTTTTATTTTCAAACATTTTAGTTATATCATCCTGCCATCTTAATTTTTGCCTACTCTGTCTTCTTTTATTATAGTTACACCATTCTGGGACTGTTTTTGTCCATTTTTCATTTTCAATTCTAGCTATATGTCCCGCTCAGTCACATTTAAGTCGTTTTATAACTCTGCTAAAATTATAGCTAAATTTCAATCTTTTCCTAATCATTTTTAAATTTACTCTATCTTTTAGCTTTATATCTGGCATCGATCTCTCTAATGCGTTTTGCATTTTATTTATTTTATCTTTTGTATTACTTAACAAAGTCCAAGTCTGACATCCATATATAAGAGTGGGCGAGATACAGGTATTCATCTTAAACTTATAATGAGCTTTATATTTGCGCGATACGTTTTATATGTTATATATATGTGTATATATATATATATATATATATAAAATTTAATTTTATTCGCAATCTGGCCAACAAGTATATTTAGCGATATTTTTGAACGATGTTATTATGGAAGGAGAAGCACTCAGTGATGCTCACTCATTTGCTATGAACATGTACAAAAGCCAAAGGTTTTGTTTGTTTTAATCTTCTGACGACATAGAATTGGCTAACAGTTATTTGGTCAAGTTATTAGGGGTGGACCTTCAGTTCACTCGCATATGTCTAAGCGTATTTCTGTACAATGTCCAATACGTAAAACGTATTTAATATCCTTATTCAAGATTTTATTTTGAATTGTTTTAATTTTTCTTTTAACACTTGCATCGTTGGCACAGTTCCATTACGTAGGTCTAGATTAATTATAATATAGTATCTGTAGGTCGCTTTAGCCTATGTTCTTAATTCGGATATCAAGTTGTTGGTTTCTTTTTTTTTTGTAATCTATATAATCCAACAGATTAAATCGACATTGTCGCATTATTCCTTTTAATAAGGCTGAACTATAAATTGAACGTTGATGGGTTTTTTCCTGAATATTTTCGTTTCACTTCTAGTCATCCACTTTATTTCTAATTTCTTCCAGGCTCTGCTGGCGCTAATCTCATTTGTGCTACATGAGAGTAAAATTGTTTATCATCTGTACATTTTCGGTTATTGAGAAGTCGACGGGATTATTTAATTTGTTAGATGTTATCGAAGATTATATTTATAATTATGTATAGCGAAAAGATTTTAAAATTTTCCCACGTTATAGGGTAATATAGAATTATTTATAGATGACTCTAATTTTCGTCTCCGCTGAATTATTCTACTTAATTTTGATGCACAAGCCCATTTTTTTTAATTTGCCTGTGTAGCCACTCAAACTAGATGGAAGGTAGTATAAAAAAATCAACGATAAAAACGATGATTAAACTTTAATTCCGTTATCCAGAGTGAAACGGAACAGAAGAAAAAATACCCGATCGTTAACACAAAGAATAGTGTGGAGAGGGAAGATCCCAAGAGACAATTGGCAAATCGTAACCACATAAGTACGAATGAGACGTTGAAGAACGTGATTTGAAATTTAAAAAAAAAAAAATTGCAATCGACGCGGCTATGAAATATGATCTCCGATAGAGATTTAAAGCGGAATTAAATAGAGATGAGTCATCTTCTAGGTAACCTGCATCTTTCGCTACGGAATCTATTGCTCCATTCAAACTGCGATACCAAAGTGACGAGTCACACAACAAAGTGTTATTTGTGTGTCTGTATACTAACAATCTTAACGCATTTAGATTTAATTTCATAAATCAAGGGATACCACTTATAATTAAAATTACTACTATTAAGGCTCTTCAGGACATGTAAGCTGTGCGAGCATATTAAATAGTTTTTATCAGATTTACATTTGCTGAAGGTTATATTAATTAATAATGGTTTACTAGCTAAACTAAAGAGTGACTTATGATTGACTTCTTTTCTCTTCAATTGTAAATTGTTCTTTAATATGTGAGATTTCTCTGTAAAATGAAGATAAAGATCGAAAGATTTAGGCTGTTGTACAACCTAGATGCAATTGCGATTACTTTATGCGTGTTAACATTCCCAAATATATATATATATATGTATATATATATATATATATATATATATATATATATATATATATATATATATATATATATAACGTGTATTGCTTTTTAAACATTAAGTTAAAATAATGGCATCATTTGTATGGACGCCATTTAATAAGATATTTATCGCAAGTAAATTTTATTGTGCGAATACAACCTACAAAGCAAAAAAAATAATCGACTTAGCGATGAAAAATAATTGAGCTATTAAAATTTCAAAATATTATATTTTACAATTTTATATATATATATATATATATATATATATATATATTAAACAATGTATTGGAAGAAAATCTGTTCATGAATTATTAATAAGAGCTTTACTTTTAACCCTTTTACTTAAATCGAGATCTTAATGAATAAAACATAATTTCGTCGATAATTATAATAGTTATCAAACTTCACTAACAATAATCAGTTTTTATTTTTTAAAAGCTCGGATGACAAGGAAATGTCGATATACTTTAATGTATAGGTGATTAAATTGTTCAGAATTATATTTTTTAAAAACACGCGCAACAATTTAAACGCAATTACCGCGAAATCAGGTGATTTAATGATTATTATACGCACGTCAAAAGTAAAATCCTGATTTATAAGATTACGCCAAACGAAGATTCGAAAAAGTAAATTACATCATTATATTACGAACTAATGACATTTCTTCTTTAGAATATTTAAAATTTTAAACGAATAAAATTTATAAGAATTCTTTCGGTCTTAAAAATTTCTCCTATAATATACCGGGCATCTTAACGATATCTTTAATATTGATTTAGCTCTTCGTTATAAATTACTGCAACCGTATATTTATCATTCACGCGTTGTGATTTCTTCAATCACGATGTTCCTTGTAGGGATACGTGAATTTTTAACGTTAACAGAAATGTATATATTTTCATTAAAACGGATAACTTAAAATTATTTAAATTCTGAAAATATTTATTTAAACGTATATTAAAAATTTTAATTCAAATCGAATAACGTAGTACTTTAATCATTTCACTCGCGGTCATTCAAATAAACTTGTCTGTTTTCATAAATTTTAAAAATATTTATATAAACGTATTTAAAAATATCGCTTTATATTTGTACACCTTTTTTTTCCCGTAACGTATTCCTCGTGTTCTCAACATTACTTATCGATTGCGGTTTTTTTTCGTATCGATCTGATTAAAAACAATATTACAAAAGCTATTATTTTTATGGATTTTTCCGATTATATACAGTCGCCTAAATCAACAGTTGATCCCATTTTACATTATTCTGTTTTCTTATAGTAAATTTGTCTCTATTGTTTTTATCCAATCTCTCAATTTATTATTACTTTTTCGTTCGTGGTAAAGCTGTTTCGATGTAACTTAACTTTATCTCAATAATTAATTTCAGTTTTAATTATTCTCTTCTTTTGTATTCAAATTTTTACATGTAATGAGCTAACTAGGTTTTTGGAAGTAAAAAAAAAAATTTAAAGACAATTTATAATTTGGCATTCGCAATAAGCAAAAACCGTTTGTCACGCAAAAAATATATTCGAACAATACATTTAAAAAAAAAAAAACCTTAGACACTGAGGCGGAAAGAAGCGTGAACCTAAAACCAGCAGCCAAAAAACATTAAACGTACGGCCTGTGGGAAAATATTATCGTAAAAGAACAAACTATGAAATTTACAAACAATTCTCGATCGTAAAAAAATTTCTCGCAACTTTTATTTCGTGATCTATTTCAACTCGAAACAACGTAATATGAGATATGCGGACAGTAGAATTGGTAATACCTACGAACGATCGTTAAATGTGACTAATCGCGAGAAGACGAAATAATTTGGACGTTTTACACGCACGAAGAAAATAGAAAAAGTGATTAAAAAATAAAATCCAAAAATGAAGTAGCCTGGATGATTTAACGAAATACAAATAAAATTTATCGGTATGCCGGTGATCGATATATCGCGAATTCAATCGTCCTTCAAATGTAAGACTTGTAGCGACATTTAAAATTATATTCGTCGATTAACTCCAGTAGTGTTTCCTACGCGGTACATAAATTTTGAATGTTAACAAAATTATTCGTTTTCTTAATTAAGGAGGGATTTGATTTAGTTGACGCTGAATGTTTCGCTTTCAAATATATTTTTATAACGCGTTAAAAAAATGTCACCTAAAAAAAAATATTGTACAAATAACATACAATAGGCCAGTAACGACGTCCAGCAATGAAATAATAATGATGACGACGCAAAATATTAGTTTGTTTTCACCTACTGCAGTATTTTTCTTTATTACGTGAGCTGTCGCAAAGAAGGGGACAGTAAAGTTCGTATGCCAAGCTGAAAGACCTGTATCTTCTTTTCTAATGCTGTTGGGTAATTGTCCAATTTTCAACTCCATACAATACGTCTGTAAAGTTCTATAGCTAGCCTCAGCCGTAAATGCAGACTTATATCTTTTCTTGTGAATAACTTCTTCGCGGAGGTAAAAGTTGATTTATTACAATGTATTTAAATTTTCATTCGTGAGATATCGCATCACACATTTCATTTAGTTTTTCACGATATTTCGTATAGATGTTATATAGAATTCCGTTTTTAAAAATAACTCGGGACCATCGTTAAATAAAAAATAAATAGTAGTTGATTGAATGGACACAGTTTATCAAATTGTACTTGAAGAATGTGTGGGGCGTTTGAAATAAAACTACCATAAATCACTTTTAAAATAATTCATAAAAAAAACAAAACGTACAGTATAAAATAAATTTTACCAACTGAAATCAACAATTAAAATAAACTTGGTCGATAAAACTAAAAATGAATATGTAGACAATTTGAAAGAAACTCGGTAATTAATTAAACGACGCTTAATTCCTAGAATTATTAAATAAATATTTAAAAGCGAAATTTAATTTTCGAATGTGAAAAATTAATAAAGGAAATTGTAATAATTAACGCAAATTAAGTCGGAATCAAAACTGAGAAAAGTACTTACCAGAGTTTAAAAGCGTAATATACCAATAAGGATGCTTCTAATAAATCGTAGGAAGTTTTAATAACATCTTCAAATCTGATAACATTACAATACGAATATGTTATCGTTTTATTTTGACAAATTATTAAGTAAAAACTTTAATAAATAAATAAAAAATTATTGAAATAAAAGGTTTTCCAAATAAGTATGACTCGTCGATACGTCGCAAGAATTATTGTATTTGGACGTAGTTCATTAATGATAGTAATATAGCGTGAAAAATTTAAAAACTTATAAAAAAATAAGATATTAAAAAAAATATATATTTATCAAGCATCCCGTAAAAACAAAACAATAATAATTTTCGTTTACTGGAAAGGATGATTTTTTTATTATTGACATATGTGTATAACAATAATTTGTTTCGAGTATACGGTAATAGTCGTAAAAACAATACTTCTTACGGGTAGTTTTACGTATTACAAAACCGTCGAAAGTTGGTTAAAAAAAAAACGTTTCGAACTATTACAGATTGCAAATGAAAACGCGTATCCATATAATTATATACCACTTCATTTCTGTTAACTTTAAATATATTTTTATTACTTTGTACTGGTGTGTGGAATGTAGAGAATAAATTTAGCAAATAATTTAATTCGATGAAGAATAATTACTTTTAAAACGTAATATAGTTACTGTCAAAATTAATTTTTCTAGTTTAATAATAACCATCGTAATAAATTAAAATACTTTGAAAATATTTTTACGTGGTCAATGGTTGGAGATAAATAATAATATATTATTAAAACTGGACTTAATGCACGGTTAGCTTTTAAACTCGCATAACTACAATATATTTTACAAATTATAAACCAAACAAAATATAATACCAATAATCACTAAACGTTTTTTATTAGATGTAATATTTATTTGTGCGTGCTTGAAAATGACACGTAATTGTCGAAAAGCTTCGCAATAAAAAATTTTTAATGATTATTGGTGTTATGATTTTATTTGGTTTATAATTAATAAAATCACTACTCCCCCGATATATTCAACATTTAATATTCTACAAAGATGGGTTTTTCATGATTTTTGATTAGTAATTGATAACTAGCCGACTAGTGAAGCAATAAAATTAATTGCAAATATAAAGTGTAGTATACACGCGGATACTTCTTCTCTAAAAGAACGTTTAAAGTTAATTATTTTATTTCAGTTAATTTAAGCCTCGATGTAGACGGTTACATCCTTGTCTAAAAGTTGAATATTTAATCGATTTGAGTAGTTATGTAATCAAGTGTTTTTAGACGAGTATTCCGGTGTATGATTTCACTGGATCTGTACCGTTAAATACGATAAATTAACTCTTCTAGTCATAGTGTCCATTATACGGTGCATAAATGTTTAGTGATAAAAAAAATTGTCTACTTTTATAATAAAGAGCATTTAGTCGACATAGAATGTTTCTCAACGCGTTAAAAATTATCTAGTCAACGAAAAAGCGCTATTATATGGATTTTTTTTTAAATATGGCCCTTTGGGCTATTAGTAGGATACAATCTTAGCCGTTTGGCTAAATAATTATCATATTTAACTTAATGATTACTTAGTAGTTAACTTAACCACTAAGTACAAAACGAGTGTGGAGTAAGTATTCCATTGGTTAATCCATTATAAAAAATCAATTGAAAATTAGTTAAATCACTAATATTTATTTTCTTAAAGAAAACACACAGTTTTTCGGCATTTACGCCATTATCAAGTGAACCATTTTAAAACATCAAAATTTAAAAAATATAAATTAAATATAATTACTTAAAAATATGTGATGGTAATTGTGAAAATATGATCCAAAAATGCTGTCTGCTTCTGTTCTGTCTATTTTTTGATTTGTTGAAATTTAATATCGATATATTTGTTTATTAATTTTGTTTTTTTATATTAATTTTTTCTTCAATACTATTTTCAGGATTCTGTAAAAGTTGTATACTGGTGGAATTTTAAATTTTTCATTTACTATTGCTATGTATGATGTCCAAAAGTAAAATATAAAATATAAAAATATACAACCACAAAATTGTTTAAAAAACACAATTTTACCAGTAAAATGAAAATAAATATTAAAAATCTGAAGAAGCAGACAGCATTTTTGGATCATATTTTCACAATTACCATAACATATTTTTAAGTAATTATATTTAATTTATATTTTTAAAATTATGATGTTTTAAAATTTTTCGCTTGATAATGGCGTAAATGCCGACTTTGTGTTTTCTTTAAGAAAATAAATATTAGTGATTTAACTAATTTTCAATTGATTTTTTAAAAAAATCACTACATTCCACATTATAAAAAATTAAAATAATCCATTATACATTGAAATATTTACAAGACTAAATGTACGGGGTGGCGACGAACAAGTCGTCTAATTCCATGTTTTTAATGTCAAGCTACGAGTCACTTCCTCTTCATCAAAATGTATAAATTAAATAAAAAAAGGATAATATGCGACTGAAAGGGTTAGACGTACAACTTGTTCTGTAATGGTCGAATAACTTGTCCTACTCCCACTTTCCGTAGCGTGATATAATTTTGTATACTACCAAACGATTTTTTTTTTTTTAAAGATAATTCGGAACGATGTCCAATTTGCCAGTAGAATTGTTTAAGTTTGATATTATAATTGTTCCATTAGTATCATCACGTTATTATCAATCAGTACTCGTTTATAATGCGACTTTCTGTTGAATATTGAAACGCGAGTACTTTTTTTTTGTAGAGATAGCATATTTGATCACGCTGATAAATTTCTAAATTACGTCAAATCACGATCGCGTTACCTGGCAATTTGATTGATAAGTTGTACACATTCGGGTTCGGTAAGTACTTGGGGGTCGCAATAATCCACTAATACGGCTCCGCTGTTTTTCTGTAAACTTACCAAACGACAGTGCGCGTATTGTAATTTCACTCCGGTGTTACCTTCGGCCTGTGAAATAAGAGAAAAAATTATAAAATTCGCATCATTCAGTTATCGTATTACGTAATTTAATTTTTTAGTTTTTATATTGCATATATATAGATTTCCATTGTAAACGTATAGTTAAGTCATATGTTTAGGCAGTGGCACTTTACGTAGCAGAAATATGGACGCTAAATAAACGGGATAAACGTAAAATAATTTAAGTTTTTGAAGCATGGTGCTGTCAACGTTTATTACAAATATCATGGGTCGATAGAGTATACAATGCGGAAGTTATCAGTAGAGTGAAAGAAAAATATCACTCTTGAAAACGATCAGGAAAACAAGGTTAAAACTAATAGGTCATGTGTTAAGACACAATAGCCTACTAAAAGACATTATAGAAAGAAAAATACCCAAATGCGCAGACCGAAGGAAGACAAAGGCACACACTGGTAGATACAATCAAAAAGGAAGCAAATATTAAGACCTACACAGAACTAAAAAGGTGGGCAGTGGATAGGAAAATGCGGGCAGTGGATAGGAAAATGCGGAGGACTTAATGACTGGAACACTTATTGATAATATATATGTACATATTTGCAGAAATTTCTTTTAATGTGTTTGTTCCTCTTGATCAATCTTTTCCTTTTTTACCTCCATTTAAAATACTATTACAAAAATTATTGATTATTATTATTAAATGAAAAATTTTAAGATATAAAAATTTCAAATGACAAATTTCAATTTAATAAATGTATTTATATCGATGCAGCAGGCATTTATATATTTTAAGTACAGTATACGAGGCGAGATTGTTTCGAATGTTGTGACTATAAGTATCGTTGTGTAGTAATTTATGTTAATTTGTATATAGGTTTGTACCTTTAAATAAAAATTAATCTTTCATATGTATATGTATAAACGTATAGGCAAAAATATATATGGCGCATGATTACAATGATACGTTTGTAACTTCGGGGGGATACGAAGCTATAACCGGAACGGGTCATCTCTACAGGTGGTGGATAGCGAAATGACCAGTAGATATTCTGGCCAGCTGCGAATAACTAATAAGCAGTCGCGAAAAAAGAGCGACCACTGGCGTCTCCAGTAAACCATTCCAGTAGTGACAGGACAAGGAGATACGAGGATTCAGATGGACAGCTTAAAGAGCTGTTTATTGAAAGTCTGCAAAAATCATATGACTCTTTCTCCCTCGGCGGGTTTAGGTCATCGTAAAAACCTTAAATAGTTATCGCCTTATGCTGCCTTGCGGTTAGAATATTTATACAAAGACTAAGGGAGGAAACCCTTAAATAAAATCTAGTAGAAGGCAACGGAAGACCACCACTACTCACTGTTTCCCTAGTTTCAACATAGCATGTAAAAGAAAACACTTGCACGCATGGGATATATCCTAACGATTATACCAGATAGTAGACTTGCAGTAATGCATACTGACTCGAGTTCCTCTGTGCTCTTGCTCGTTCAGAACTCTGCGAGAGGGAACAAACACGCTAAGGATAAACCAAATAATAAAAAGAATTAAACATACATAATTGGTACCAAGAATGTGCGATCACTAAAACTATGTGGAAAATAACATTAAACAAGAAATGACTAGAATGAAGCTAGAGACATTTTAGGTGTCAGGGAAATTAAATGGTGAGCAAGTGGAGACATTAATAGTGCAGAACACATTCATTGACACTGGATCACCTAAGGGAAGCACAGGAGTAAAGACATAAAGAATAAAGTTACAAGCATATGGGCTTACAGCGACGGAATTATTCTAATTCAAATTTCAGCAGTACCTAAGGATGTGACACACTTCAAATAATTACACAGATGATAAAATAGAATAAATTTATTTACCGATCGAAGAACTTATTACAAGCATCGACGATCGGGATAATTTGATATTACTAGGCGATTAGAACGCCGTAGTAGGAGAAGAAAAAACAAAGAACATTGCAGGAAAATATGAATTTGGAACAAGAAATGAAAGAGGGAAACGTCTTATAGAATTCTGCATCAATAATCTTAAAATTACGAATACGTTATTTGAACAACCGAAAAGACAAATATATACATGGAAAACACCAGGAGATATAGGAAGATAACTGGATTATATTTTAGTTTTTACTGAATACCGAAATGAAGTTAAAATATGTAAAAGCTACCTTAGTGCTGACATACAATCAGATCATAACTCAGTAACAATGAAAATTAAAATTAATAAAAGTATTAATAAACAAACCACAAAAAGGATGGAATGTGAGCAAATTCAAAAAAAATCAACGAATAAAAAATAAATAAGTTAAAATTACTCCTCAGATGATACGTCAACATTAATGACAATTAGGAATATATCAAAGCGAAAATTCATTTTCTAATCGAGAAACATGTCGCTAGAGAAAAACAGATTGCATATAAAGATGAAATTTTGAATCTAATGGAATTGAGAAGACAACTAAAAATTAAAGGTAAAAAGAAGCGAAAAGTGTAAGAAAAAGATAGATAGAACTGGAATGTAAAGGAATAGATGAAGATTTTAAAAAAGGATATATAGAAAAAGTCTTTAAGAAAATTAAGAAACAATTCGCAAGTAGAAATAAAAAGTCAGGAAATATAAAAAACGCCAATGGTAATATAATAACTAACACTGGGGAAATACAAAATGAGTGGAAAAAATATATTGAAAAGCTTTACAATAACAAACCGCTACATCCTTCGGTTCTAGAAACAGAAGATCAAGTCGACTAAATGAACATAGGCCCTTATATTTTAAGAGAAGAATTTGATACGACTTTAGGAGAATTGGAGCAGATCAACTACCAGAAGAATTGAAACAAAATCTTGGAAGTAAAACAAAAAATACGATATTTAAGCTTATGAAGGAAACATGCGAAACAGGAAATATTCACAAAAATATAAAATGAAAATAAATCCAAAATAATGTCACACTCAAGACGAAAAATAAGATATATGAATTAAATTTCGCGTTTAAATTATAAAAATAAAAGCTTACATTAATCTTTTTTTTTTTTTAGCTCGGTTTAAAAATTTTTTCTGGCGATTTTCAAGTCTTTGGTTTAATAACCTCACGTTGACGAGCTCTACTATTTCTTATTTTTTCTACATTATTATTGTTATTACTATCAGCGCGCACAGTGCAAATATCATTTTCAACATTACATTGATTTCTCTCGTCATTGTTGAGATAAGTTCAACTTTTAAATTTTCTAACAAAATTCGTTACTTAAATTTTACTAATCATCAATTTGATAGGCGTACATTTAATAAAAGTTTAGCTCTAATAAATACGTCCCATTTGTATACTAGTCATGCGACAATTAACGAAAAGTTTGAATGGTTCCTTTCGCAAATTAAACTTGCTTTAGATTATAGTAAAACTAGAGTAAAGCGTATCTCGTTACGTAAACGTTCGCCTTGGATAACTTCAAACATAATTAAATTAACGTGTAAAAAAAACTCTGTTTTCAATTTGACTAAATTATTTCCAGATAATTTGAACATACGGCAAGAATATAAAAACCTCTCTAAATTAGTACAAAGGGCTACTAGGACTGCTAAACTTCAATATTATTCTGGTCTCCTTGACAAGTATAGTGATAACCCAAAAAAATATTGGGCCCTTGTTAATTATTATAGCGGGTAAGCATCAATCCACAGTTAAACTAATCGAGACTAATGGGGTAAAATTTCATGTTACTGGTAATGAATTACTAATTGCGGAAAAGTTTAACAATCACTTTCGTGATAGTGTCTCTAATTTAGTATATAGTTTTAGTGATAATTTTCACACTAATAATGATATTTCCATTGGTTGCATTACTAATTCGTTTGTGTTTAATAGTTTCACCTCTACCGACATAAAAAATGCAGTTTTATCTGCCAAACAAAGCCTCTTTTGGTTCGGATGGTTTATCTATTTCGTTAATTCGCGAGAATATTAATTTCTTTATTCAGCCTTTAACTTACTTATTTAATGAATCGTTAAACTTGGGGATATTTCCTGAAGCATTAAAATCAGGTATTATTACTCCTGTGTATAAATCTGGTAACAAAAGTGACATTTCAAATTGGTTTGTATTTGTGTATTAATTTAAATAAATGAATATAATATAACTGAATTCTTATTATTTAATAATACGTTTAAAATGGCTCTTATTCAATTTTTTGTATTGGTTCTAAGCTTACTATTAATACTTACAATAAAAGACATATTACGTTTATAAAATAGGCTCATATCATATTTATTTGACGAGTTCAACTATTCATTTGTTCTATTTTATTATTTATTATTATTATACTAATTATTATTATTTGAGTATATAAAGTATAATCGTCCACACGTGGTTAGTTTTTCAATGTAAATTATACATTGAGGCACTTATTTTCATTAAATTTTATTCTTCACTGTTTTTAATCAATTTGCAAGATGGTTTAAATGTTCTTGAACGTAACTGGCTGCAATACCGACGCCATTATGTATTGCTAAAATTAGAGTATCATCGGCGGACAAGGTAGTTGAAGTATTATCAAGTGACTGGTGTAAATTTGATATAATGTAGGAGCTGGGACACTGCCTTGATCGGAAATGTGGATCACACTGGACCGTTAAAATTTATTTGAAAATACCTCTCTGTCAGGTAAGATCTTATCATTAGGCAATACCGATAAGACAGCTTAAGTTTTAATTTGTATACAATACGTTTGTGCCAAACTCTGTTAAACGACTTCTCGATGTCCAAAAACGCGGCAGAACAATATTTTGCTAGTTCTCAGTTCTTTCTATTGATACCGAGTTTACCTTTAATCCACCGATTTGCTTTAATTAAAAATATGTTTATAAAATAAGGTTCATGTATTTATTTGATGAACTCAACTACTTGGGTTCCATTTTTTCTACTGCTTTATTATTACATTAACACACAAAGTACATCCCCGTGTATGTGGTTAGTTGATAAAATATTACAATTTGCGTATTAATAGAAAACCATTCCCAGAAGAACGAGACAAAAGATTTATTTAAAAAAGTAAAATACTTAACAACACTTTCCAACCACGATCCATATCAATAAAAGACCGAAATGGAAAACTTATTACAGATAAAACAAGAAATTATCAAAAGATGGCATGAATATTGCAAAGAATTAACAAACACAAATAATACATCGGAAAGGTATAAATCATCTTCAAATATATTACAGCAAGAACCGGATATCCTTAGAGAAGAAATCAAACAGGCAATAAACAAATTAAAAAATAATAAATCTGCAGGACAAGACGGTATAGTGGCAGAGATGATCAAACCAATCAAAGGTAAGTCTGTTGATATAATACATGAAATTTGCAATGGCCAAACGACTGGACTAGATCAGTATATGTACCAACTTACAAGAAGGGAGATAGACACAATTGCCAAAATTATAGACGTATTGCTCTTATCAATCAGTAAAATAATGTACATAATACAAGAACGATTAAAACCTTTTATACTGCCACAAATCTCAATAGAACAGTCAGGCTTTATGTCCGGAAAAGGCACGCGAGAACAGCTTATCATTATAAGGCAAATAATTAAAAAATGCTACGAATTCAATACGCCAGCAATATTATGCTTCCTGGACTATACAAAATCATTTGACATGGCTGAGTGGAACACATTGTGGAAAATTTTAAGGGAATTCGGAGTATCTGAACGCCTCATAATGATAATAAAAAAATTATATGAAGATAATACTGTGCATATAAAAATAGATAGACACCCATCTGAAAGTTTTCAAACAAAAAAAGGGGTGAGACACAGGGTTGCATATTGTCACCCATACTTTATAATATATATAGTAAATGGATTATGCGCCCAGCAACTGAAAATTGGAATGGAGGAATAACGATTGGTGGAAGAAAAATCTGTAATTTAAGATATGCAGATGATACAGTACTATCAGGAGTGAATGAACTGGAAATAGCAATATTTTTAAAATGAGTAGAACGCTTCAGTCGAAAAGCAAATCTCACCATAATCACCATTGATAGAGCTGGGAAACTGCGTAAAACATTTACGTCTATACCAGACATCGAAAAACAGACTTTAACCACATATCTTGGAGCATATATCACGAGTGATGGAAATGATAAAAGTGAAATCAAAAGACGAATCGGAATAGCTAAAAGTGCCGTAGGAAAATTAAATAAAATATGGAAAGATCACTCTATACGGATAATTAACTTAATTGAAACGCTAATATTTTCGATAGTGAGCTACGGATCTGAATCATGGACCCTAAACAAAACTTTATGTCGTAAATTAGAAGCGTTCGAAATGATCTGTTATAGAAGAATGCTCAGAATACCGTAGACTGCACATCGATCTAACACATCAATTTTGGCAGATCTGAAAATAGAGGAAAAGGATAGACTTTTACAGAAGATAAAAAGAAGAGCTCTCAGATTTTTTGGCTATACGCCGGAAATGGATTGGAAAAGACGGTCATACAGGGATTAGTAGACGGAAAAAGAAATAAAGGACGACCACCGACTCGGTACATCGACTACATTCTACATACAGCGAGGATATCATCGACACATCAACTGACGGAAACGGCCCAGAATCGGAATGAATGGCGAAAAATAGTTAAAAATGCTTATGATGACCGCGACGTCTGAAAACAGACAGCGACGAAGAAGAAGAAGTATTAATTTAAATAAATAATTATAAAAGAATCGAATTGTTATTATTTAAAAATACAATTAAAATGTTTGGAGTTCTTTGTATTATTAGTTCCGAAATTACCTTTAATGCTTACAATTAAACATAAGTTTATAAAAAATTTTATATATATTTAATAATTATATTATATATATAATAGATTTATAACTACCTTTAAAGATGTTTCCCAGTCAAATTCGTAATTCGAAACACGACGTCTTCGAAGATCGTTAATGATAATAGTCGATATACCTAACGTATCCGATATTTCTCCGCCGACTTCAGCTCGCGTAGCTATACAAATTACGCATCAAGAAAAATATAATCCATTTCATACAATATAAATCTTGCTGTAATCACAAAAAATAAGAATTAAATCTGTTAATTTATAATAATGTTATCAACCGAAAACTATAATTTGATCTAATCTTCGCGACTTTATATTTTAATTTTAAAAATTGATTCATTTTTACATTTCTAAAGTTTTAGTTTTTACTTGTCAATACTAACCTTTAGTATTTTCCTCATATCAAACGTTAACTAAACTTCAGCTTTATCTTATTTGATTAGTATAATTATCATAAATTTCAATATCGATATATTGATCGAAATCCTATATCGATAATTAAATTTACGCTAACAGCGCCATGGTAAAGTGTTAGCTTATATTAAAAAAAAAAAAAAAACAATATAGCTATATAATATTATAATACTTTCAGTACAAGCTAGAAGTAAATACGTAGGTAAAATTTAAATGTAACAAAGTATTACAAAACGAAATTAAGTTTTCTATATCTCATCGCGACAATTATATCACAACACGATGTATATTCAACATCGCACGTCCACTAAGACTCCATAGAAATTATTAAAAAAAAAAAACACGTTATTTCTGTGTTTACGAGGTGGAGGACAATTTATGTAGCTAGTCAGAGATGATACGATGAAACATATTATTTGCAACCACAGAAGTTATCATTAAATTATACGTATGAATTTAATAAAAATTCTTGATTTTGCTATACGCGGCCGAGATACCGACTATGAAATAAACAACATACTCACACGTTTTAAATGAAGATACGGCGTCGTATGCTGCGTATATAGCAATGGACTCAAATGAGAACGAATACTTGAATACAGGAAGAAATAGGCGAATTAAAATAATTACTTAGATTATGCGAAAGGTGAATTCATAAATTTTTTGAATACGTAGTAAGTCGTACGAGAGAAAACATAGGAATAATATTATTTGGTACAGCATCTAGTGAAAGAAAAAAAAAACACAGTGTAAACTAAGTCGCTGGACCGATGACTTGGAGAACCAATTTAGTACGGTACATTAGTAGAAAACAAGGATTCAGTGAAGAGTACAGACTGACCTCTCAAAAATACACTTTAGTCCTCAGCGACATTATTTATTTCGAATTTTAAAAAATAACGGCGCTCTTACTATCGATTTACGTGTAAAATATTTATTAACTGATAATAAATATGTTTAATTCGTGCATAAATAAATCCGGTCGTGTTTATTACCATTTACACACACACACACACACACACACACACACACACACACACACATATATATATATATTATATATATTATATATATGAAAAAAAAAAGGAAAAAATCGTAAAATTTACTGGTAGCTTGTAATTGTTTGCGCTCCATGATACTTTTTATTTTGTTCAAAATATCGTCCAAAAAAATCGTTTCACCTTTCCTAGTGCTCATACCCAGAACACGTCCGAATCGAACATGCGCCAACTTATTGGCGCATTCGAAATTTAGCTTATTCAAAATGGCGTTTAAATTATGGAAATGTTTCTCTTGACTATAGTCAACTACGTAAAGCATCGAATCGAACTTGTACTTTTCGTATCGATGTACGGCGGCTGCCACATCTCTCGTCAGATATAAAGTTGAACCGTCGCTTTTAAGAAATGTAACATTTTCATCGCGAACGTTGAAAACCTGCAAATAAAATTAAATTAATTATATACGAACGTTCTTATTTGATCGCGTTTAACAATATTCATATTATTTTAATTTTTTTTTTTAATTGTACAAATTTAACCCTTTCAGTGATAGTGTTCGCTATGTAGTACATCAACTTTTAACGCTGAAAATAAATTTTGTCTGTTATTATAAATTTAGCTGACGTAAAATGTTTTAAATTCTAAAAACACACTATTCAGACCAGTAGCGGCAGCTCTGTTCGTTTACGAATCCGGATAGCTGAAAATGAGCTTCATCGCTCATCAAAAGATTTTTTAAATCGATCTTTTCGTCTTAGATTGCATCGTTTCAGCAAAAAGTTTTCGCTGTGCATGGTTGCTCCTTTTTAATTCCTGAGTTATTACCAGTTTATAAGGATGAAATTTCAAGTCTTTACGGCGAACAGACTCTCCCGACAGATTTAAAGAAGCAGCATGACAACGAGTACTACGAATGACCGCTGCCCAAATTCAATCAATGTCTGTGGGGGGTGCAAACCGTTCTTAAATTTGTCCAGCACGTTTTTTATCCATTCAGAAGCTGTCTCTTGAAAGTTTTCAACCCACCTTAAAAGTGAATTGTTAGGTGGTACAGGTTCACACCTCGTAACTTTAAATTCTCGTGATCGACTGATGCTGAAAATAACGTTCCACGCAAAACGCGCGCTCCTTTCTCATTATAGGATATCATGATAACTGAAACTAGACAAAAACGAATCTCTTCGTGTATGTACATTAAACATGGAGCACGCGGTTTACATTATGGCTGTGTTACCAACTGCGCTCTCTTCAAAAAAACCAAAATCTTCCGTTTTCTCTGGGTCACCCTGTATTTATATAATGAATTAAACAATATATATATAATGTTTTCGTAAAAAATTAATAAAGTATGATTGAAAGGGTTAGAGATATAATCCAAGACAAGTATGATAATAGGCACCTATTTATAAAAATAATATTCAAAATAACTTGTAAACTAGAAAAATAAAAATAGATTTCGCAAAAAAGGAATAAAATCAAATCAGAAAAGTTGAATGAAAAAGTATACTAAAAATTACAAATGAAATGGCAATTATTAAAAAGCGAACGCAGAAACGCATCTTCGACCGGACGAACTATAATGGTAATAACAGACTCGCTTATAATTCGTAAATATAAAAATAAGTTGTTTATGTACAGTGTACTATGCGCTAGAATATTGTTCACTCATTCGTGTGTACCGTTCAAAGTGCGCTGGCAATGCTGGCACATCTAAAATAAACGGTAAATTCATCCCTCGTTTGACATAACGTTTTTATTACGATAAGACTCTGCCATCATTTTTTATGTCAGCAGTATCAACTAACAATTTCATTAAATATCAGTATCACTTCGTTGACTCATTTGATGACTTCATCATCATCATCCAAATCCGGAGGCCTTGTCACTTCTGCCCACAGATCGTGACTTAAAAAGGCTTAAACGTTTCAAATCTACTGACTTGGTTGTTACTAAGTAATATACGTAACAGAGCTTAACCATTGGGTTAAACCTCTGCACATGTTGAATAATCATGATTGGTATTTAAACTAAAGTTTAAGATTCCAGAAAGGAAGTAGCTGTCCTTTCTTGGAGCTACATTTAAAATATATATATCGGGTGCGACTTATTTCATTGGTTTCTTGATTATAATTTCATCCGATGAGCTACATTTTTTGTAATATATTTAAATCCGTAAAATATAACACTAATCACTTTACACTCAATAAAAACAAAATAACGCTATTTTCGTTTGCCTGTATTTTTCACCCATTTATAATATTTAACAACGTCTAATATATTATTAAACATTTGGCGGTACCACATGAGGATTTAGTAGCTGCAAAGCGTGTTACAAATTTTGAAAACACCGTTAACTATTTATTTTCTCTGTTGGCTTTATTATCGGAAATCAAAGTCGTTCGAGGACTTCGTGGCGTAGCCGTTAATATTCACACAACCTGAGCTCGACCCCACCTAGGAACAGGAATTTTTAATGGTAAAATCATTTTTAACCAATTATTCGTCCGTAAATTATTACCATTTGGCTAATAAGTAATGAAAACCCGAAAAAATTAATAACAAGCTGTCCATAGTGCATCGTGGCGTTTGACGAGAACTGTATAAGGCGATACTTCCTACGAACTCTTTCGAGTTGTTGGGTATCTTCTTTACCTACATAACCATGTTTAGTTAACTCTATTTCGTTATGTTGTTTTCATTAAACGTATGTGATAAAAAACCCTTTTTAAGTCGCATCTATCGAAAGATAGGGCAAAGAATACCCCGTGATCCCGTTGAAAAATAACTATTTATTTTTATATATAATATATATACGTATGTGTGCATGCAGTACGAAACTTACTAGTCGACCATCGATGTTTGTAACATGTTCAGATTGTTTTACTGTTTCTAAGAGCGATGTTATTTTGTTTCGCGAGTAATCCGATTCCCATTCATACGCGTCGAACTGTATATTTAGTCTATCGTAAATTCGCGAAAATTCTTCAATGGTATAATTACGATACTTACGCCATTGTTGAACATTTATATCATCATCATTCGCTGACTCCATGCGATGAAATATATCTATTGCTTGCTGTTTAATTTTCTCGTCTGATTCTGAAAGTTTATTGGCGTACACATAAGCATTGTACAAAGTTTTAATGGGGTTTGTTCGTATGTCTTTCTCGCTAACATTACATAAATTTAATCCGACTTTCAGTAAACCAAACTGCGTACCCCAATCACCCAGATAATTAATTTTAATTACGTCATTTTTCATGTATTTGTTTACGTTCGTTATAAAATTACCAATTATTGTTGATCGTAAATGACCGAAATGAAAAGGTTTCGCAATATTTGGAGAACTGAAATCAGAAAAAAGTAAATATTACGTAGTAAATAAATAAACTTAATTCGACAATGCGGTTTAATTATGTTGTAATAAAATATGTTTGTAACTCATTTTACAGTGTTTGACTATCGAAGTCATCGCTATATCGATAAGATAATATCGAACATTAGTTTTATTCTTAATATAAGTGAAAGTTTAAGTTTTCTGAAAGATTTACTCGAAATTATTTTTTTTTTAATTTAAATTTACGTGCCGTGTACCGCAATTATAGCTAGAGGCACGGAACTAAAATAATTAAAACAAAGGTATTAAATAATTAAGGTATTAGATAATTATAACGAAGATATTAACTGTTTACAACAAAGGTATTAAGATAATTATAACAAATGCGTTAATTTGATACATTTTAAAAATTCGAAAACTCTATTAAAAATTATTTTTATTATCAAAAATAGTCAGTTTTCAGTTGGATGGGGTTAAAAAAGTTTCTTAGTATAGGTTCATTTGAACAAAAAAAAATCAAATTTTGTATACTTGTAATACGTTTATGTCATTTGAGAGCATTACACCTAAGTAAAATGTCATGCACTTCACTTTTGTCCATCCCCGACCTCGGTTATTTCTATTCCTTGAACAATTCTATCCAAAATGTATTAATGTAATAATTAGTCATTTTGTAGAATGTGTAGTATACATACAACTTCGGATAAAAAAATGTAAATGGGATAAAGTTTTCTTATAACCTTTTAAATCTTTAGTATAACTGTCACGATCACCAATAAAAGCAACATCAATTATCCCATGTAAATACTGTTTAATTTATAAAAGTATTTCCACTATTTTATTGGCGCATTATTCTTCAATTTTATGAATACATTCTTCAAATAGTATCTAACCCGGTCCTTTTATTTTATCAGATTCGTATATGCTATTGTAGACTAAACCAAAAGTTTAAAAACTACATAAAAATAATTTAAAACTAAAAAATGTATCCGTAATGAACAAGCTTGCTCATAGTACAGCGTTAATTTTTTCGTATTAAAATGTCTTAGAAATGTGTAATTCAACCCTCAACATAATCTACTACTTTTAAATATTTCAAAATTAGCACAATTTTCTACATTGTTCTATACAAGTATTTTGAAACGTAACTGACATTAAAATGTTAAAATATAAACTTTTATGATATAATATGATTAGATTCTAAGTATTCGTAGTAACGACTTTTAGGTTTTTTTAAATTACTACAACCGTTTTCAATTATTTTATTCAAACATGAAAATTAGAATTAACTATACCGGCTATTATAAATTAGACACACATTATCATGTTTGTTATTATAGGTGAACTTAATTTATTTAAAAATTCAATCTTATGTCTAATTTTGTATGTAAATTACTTATTATGTAAGTGCGCGATAAAAATATTTTACAACCATTTCTAACGCAAGCGCGACTTTTATGCGCGTGAAATAATTAATGAATATGTACACACTGATAACACTATAATACTATTATTTTTGAAATTAAACTCAAAAAAATGTAATATTATAATTACCTAAAATCAACAACAACAGTTTTTTTCTTTGATGTAATCATTTCATGATCTAATGAACTTGTTCCTTTTAAAACATCCTTAATTACGTCGTGCTTATTAACAAAGATCTGTAAATATTCTTTTTCGTGCAAGAAACATTTCTTTACATATTTTATGTTCTCTGTGTTTAACTTCAATACTGTTTCGTAATGTTTTCTATTAATACCGCCAGGATCCATTAAAAAACTGAATTCATTATCAACAGTCAAGGTGTTCCACTTCATACTGGATACAACATTTTCTATCAATATATTATTCCCTAATATTGTTCCATATTCAGAAATCTAAAATATGAAACGGATTACTATATTACAAATATTTTAGGATACATACTTGCATATTATATTGTGTATTCAAACCTATAGTATAGTTATTTTTATAGAAAATGTATAGATAAAAGTATACCTCTTTTGCAACTTTTAACTTTATTTTTGAAATCATATTCTTTTATATATAATTAAAGTGGTTAAATAAAAGAACTACCGGTTCGTAAACACATTTTTCTATCTGGGCTTTCTGTACTATATTTTTAAATTTACAAAACCAGTATATCGATACTATTCTGTTAGCCCTATTTTGCCGAATTCGAACAGTTTATTTACAATGTGTATTGTTTAATATTTTTAAAATTATAAAAAATATTTCAACATAAATCAAAGTCAATATAAGTTTATAAAATATATCTAAAACTCAACAAATGTATAACTTTCAATATACACGCCATGTCAGTACTCAGTACTGAAGCTCTAATATTATTTTGTTAATTGAATGAAAATTTTTCACCATTAAATTTGTCTTTCGATTTTTACGACGTGTATAATTTTGTAATAATATAATAGTGTAACTTTCTATATCATATTATCAGGATCGAAATGAAAAAGTTAACACCGGATTTTCTAGGTAGCAACTTGCCTTATTCCAAATTTCACTGTTGTAATGATACTAATTTTGGAGGGTATGGTTGAAGGTCGGCGAAAACAAGGAAGAGTGCCTATACGATATACGGATGGAATCAAAGAATTACTAAACACTACATCGCTCCAATAAGCGGTTCGGTATGCAGAGGACCGAAACATATGGCGGACGCACATATGTAGAATCAAGATTTCATAATCACACGATGCTTTTTTATAAAAACATGTTATTTTTTGTATTAACAGTATTCATATATTAGCGCACTTATCATATCAGAATTATACATGCGCTCAACACAAGCCTTCAATGAACACAACAAACCATGCAACACAATCTTCAATTCTTTAATTTTGCGTTATCAGCACACGACTGGGAAATAAGAAGAAAATATTTTCAATATAATTATAGCTCCCTATAAATAAAGTTTTAATTATAGTTATAATTTAAATTTGCTACTTTAAATTATTTGTTTATAAAAATATTGTTTTTTATCATAAAGAATATCGGAAATATCATATTTAACATTATAGTTTGAATGGTTACTTAATCGTCTTCATTTTTCAAATCAGCAAGCTCAACACTATCGTTTCGTATATCTGAACAAAATAATATATATTAGGACCGATTGTCAAGAAGGATATACCGTTGAATAAAAAACAAACTAAAAAAAATATAATAATCCTCATATTTTTTATTCATGAACAAGTGCGACATAATACAGGTGATGTGTGTGTATCGACTTGTGAACGTGTACGCGTTAATGAGTGTTTATTTGAACAATTATCTTTATTTTATCAGTGTAAATTATTTCGCTTATATATATATATATATATATATGCATATTTTCATTTAATTCTGCATGCATCACAAATAAGGCGAGGCTGGAATCCTTCCTCGCCATCAACATTTCCTATATTATATTGTTGTTCAAAACTTGACTTTCCATTCCCAAAAATTTCTCAATTCCCGGTTATCAACGCTTCCGTGATGATCGAGCTAATGTATACGGCGGAGCCGCTATTTTAGTTCATAATAATATTCCTCAATCCTCGATTTCCATTGATCCTACTTTAATCATTAGTAATTATAATGGTTTGTGTATCCGGGTTAAGTTCCTAAACAAACCTTTATACATTTTCTCCTTTTATTATATTTAAGAATTTTCTTAATGACAATTTAGTTTATGCCTTACTTCAAAACTCTTTTATAATATGTCGCGGCGAATTTAATGCT
This sequence comes from Coronaproctus castanopsis, assembly GCA_032883995.1. Classification (NCBI taxonomy): domain Eukaryota; kingdom Metazoa; phylum Arthropoda; class Insecta; order Hemiptera; family Monophlebidae; genus Coronaproctus; species Coronaproctus castanopsis. The sequence goes on along the minus strand of CM065052.1, from coordinate 102,784,350 downwards.
GAACATTTTAGCTGGGGTAGTATTACTAATAATAACTTCTGTTAATTTATTTTGGACATTATTAATGCAACAAACTTAACTGTTGTAAATGGTGGACGTCATATTAGCATTCCCTCTATCCAAACACACTCGAAAGTTCTTGATTTATCCATAATTTCTGTCAATTTGATGATCCAAACTGATTAGACCATTCAATCCTTACCTTTGAGTTCCTCTTCTCCGTCTTTTCATGATAATAATTTACATACTTATCTCTATGGTTGCTTCCTAAACATAACATTCATAACTTTTGCTCATTCTCAAATAATTCATGCTCTTCTTTACAATCTGCCGCATTTTTAAAGCATCCCTTTGTACAACAAATTTCTGCATTATCTCAACATAGCGCCGAATCAATTTGCATTCTAAAGTCTTTTAGCCAAAAATTCGACTCTGCTCGCTGGCAGGACATTTTTTTCTTAATAATCACTAAAACCTTTTAAACCGACAATTTCTGTAGCTAACTAAAAAAAGGTAATTTTTAAATGCAATTAATCATATTATGAAACTATGAACATAATGTTGGGGACCATGTATGTGTGTATGTGTATAAAGAATACGTTATACGTGTTTTTTTTTTTGATAAATTGATCTTGACAAATATCGAGTTGAACTATTTCGGATAATTTTCCTTAACATTATGTTTCACATTAAATAAATAAACTCTAATAAAAAATTAAAATGACCTATAATGATTTATAATTTACTTTCCAAAAACCACCAATTGAACCTATAATTTCTTTTCAATTTCCAAAAATTCATTGAAATGAATAAACTATAAATTTCTTCTACTGGAAAAAAAACCTTGCATCTTGTAAAAGTCTAATTTATAACATCATTGAAGTTCATGAAATTTTTTTAGCATACACATAATTATATATTTATTTATGTTTGGTTATTTATAATAATTATATTAAACAGCTTTAATTATCAATATGATAATGTTATATGATTCTTAATGTTTACATTTTTTTAACAATGTATGGCCTGTGTGACAAGTAGATACAAATATCTTGTTTGAAATCGATATTATTTAACGATTAACTTTACCTTAAAACAGATGATTATAATATCTATGGCTAAAATGATCGCATCAGTTTCTTCTTTGTTAATCAACAGCAATAAAATATTTGTCGTGTGATGGTGATGTGTGTAGCTCTTACGGTGGAGTATTAATTTGTCACATTTAATTTTGAAATTATGTAATTCTATGCAATACGTCACATGAAAACAATCATTGCGTAATCCAAAATAATGTCACGATTTACTTGAAGGTAATCAGTAAGCAATGTCATTTGTTATAATAATAATAAAAGAAATATGTCTGATGCTAATAAACGTTATCTCGGTAGACGCAATGTGAGAAAATCAACTAGTAAACGAAGAATATTAAATATTAAAAGAACTAATAACACAAGTAACCATAATAGTTCAGTAATCAGTGCCGAATGTAATGTGCCGATTAGTGAAAGAACTGTAATTGGTGCCGAAAGAAGTTCTTCGAATAATACATCCGATGTTAAATTTAATATTGAAAATAACATCAAATGCCAGACAGACAGATGCTTAAATGATTATTCTGATATAATTAGATCAGAAGCGGACGGAAGCGAAGAAATAAATGATGGTGAAGTGGAAGAGTTATCAAAATTAAGGTGCGCAAGTATTTGCACCGAATTAATAGCTGAAAGAGAGAAGAATCGTCGACAAAGATGTGCCGATTACCCTGGTTTTGCATTTGGATTTTCAGTGTTTAGTTCGGATACTTTAATGAAATTCAGCGTGATAAGAAACGAATTACATAATATAATGAAATCTCAGCTAAAAAGAACTGAAAGTGAAGTTGCTTCATTAACTGAACGTATTCGTAGTTTTGAAACAAGATTAGAAGAATCAGAAGAACAACTTCTTACTACATCTTGTACGTTAGCAGAAGCTTCGCAAAAAGTCGCAGAATGCGATCAATTCAGACAAGAATTAGAAAGCACGCATAATATGGAAAACGACAGAGTTAGCATAATCGAAAATCATCTTTCTAAAGCCAGATATATCGCGGAACAGGCCGATCAGAGATACGAAGAAGTATGTATGCATATAGTTTTATTAAATACGTTAGCTTTTTGTTGCATATCGTTAATTTAAATTATTACATGTACTATTGTAATTTAAGCGAATAATGTAATTCTGGTCAATATATTATAAAATACAAGAATTTAAAATTATTTGTTTTTGCGAAGTTTAACTAATAAAATATTTTCTAATGAATGACCTTTTAGAAAACTCAAATTTAAAATGCATTTATATATCTCGGGCTATACTGCCTAATTATTGATTGTTAAAAATGTGTTATTTCAGATAAATGATCTACAGAAAATACATTAAAATTTTATTTAGAACTCTAATGTTTGATTACTCATTAATATTAATGAAAAATTCTGTTGTAATAATGTTAAACGCTATTTTTTATTCCTTCAAAATTTTCTGTCTTTGGTGTAATGTATCAACCTTTATTTCAAAATTATGTTTAAGGAGTTTTCATCAATGTATGCTGATTTTTTTAGCACTAAAATACACTTATATATCACAATTTTATAAAAAGTGTACTGAAACTGTTTTTTTTTTTTTTTTTATTTTAGGTTCTGATCAGTCTTGCTCAAAATATGGATTTAGAAAAATTTTCAAATCCGGTTTCAGATACAAGTAATAAATGACTACTCAATAAATAATTGTATCTCTAAGGGGAGCGAAATAAGCGAATACACTTAATTTATTATATGTGCGATCTAAGCATGGTTTAATAATATGTGTCCGTAAATTCTTTATTAATTATGTTAAAATATGAACCAAGGTCCTATATGAATCGTAATTTATTTAATGCGATCCGTCTCGATCTCAAAAATTTGGCGCTGAATATTGCTTAAAGACGTTTGTAAGCAGCGTTCCTAATTTTTCAACGTATATCATTTGCTATATGTCAAAATGTGAGATGGCTATTTTATGTTTACCAATTTATTTGTAATGTAAAAACAATCACACCTAGAATTTAATCTTTATAAAGTAAATGTGTCATGTCATTGTATTTCACCAATAATCATAATTGAATATTTATATGAATTCCGTCTTCAATCAATTTATGAACTTTTTTTTGTTCTTCCATTATAGCTACATATTACTTATAATATTAAAATACAAAATAAGTGCATATTGTCAAATATCGTAATAAAGGTTTGTAAATTATGAATAAGATTTTTACACAAGAAACACCACTGAGAGTAAATGTGTTTTCCTTTCAGGGAAATGTGCCTGTACCTGTTATGTTTAACGTTAGTATGTAATATCTTTTGTTTCCGGCTCTCATTTTGCCTACCCTAATTTAAAGAAATTTTATACCAGTTTATTAAAGTATATTATGCAATTAACCACTTCCTCTGTCGAACATTTATTTTTACCATGAATTTAGCTTTAATGTTATACGTAAATTAATTTTTGTCTGCTACTACTAACTATTTCACCATAGTCTCCATTTGTAATTAATATGTTTTAAATAAGTTTATAATTTACAGATATATATTAACTTTTGTATAAAATAAATTATTGTCAATAGTAGGAATCTTATCACTAATACATATAGCTTCGATTTGAATACTCTGAATTTAATAAATGTTAATCGACGTCATATATTAATTGATTATTTGACATTTTCAGTGTTAATTCAATGAATGTAATGTTTATTTTAGCAATTGTATTCGATGAAAGTGTACATATTTCAACACTAATGGATCAGGCAATAATAAGTATGACGTGAAAGATTAAAAAATGTATACAACCTGAAGAAACGCTTGTAATGTTTTGATCTCGAGACACTTATTTGCGATTATAAAAAAAATGCGCACTTTAAACAAAATAACTGATTTAGTATACATTATATAATTCGTCGTTTGAACGGAAATATCTGAATAGTTTGTGTTATTGGCTAGATTTTTTTTTTTAACTATGTTATTTTGAAACACTTTTTACACAAGTATTTAAGGCTAAAATTAAATTTCTTTATCATTCATTTTCAATGCTATTTTCTATTAATACTTTTTAACCCGTTTTCCTTTGCTATCTGTTAGTCAACCTTTATATGTAAATTTTATTTACCTTGAACGTCTTGTGCAACTAAAATTATTTCTTTTAGTTTTATTACTTTTATTGTTTATTTTAGCTGTTTAAAGCCTCTTGTTTTTCTCTCGTATTATTGTTAAATCTTACTTATCATTTCTTTTGTTTTCTGTTATTATTACTGTTAAAATTTGCCGATTCAAGAATTTTTTCACAGCTTGCAGATTTAATATAAATACATACACATATATACAATGAATAAATGCGGATGTGTAGAAGGGCGGGTAAGAATCATCTACTTCAATGCCCCGCATATACAACTTAATGTGATGAGACTGATTTAATATTAACAAATGACAAGGCTCAAATTTTAGCTGTCTACTGTGGTGGGAAAATTTAAAATTTAATATTACTTTATTTTCAGGCAAGGTGATGATTGCAGCTTTCAATTTGTACAAACTTTTCTGTATTAAAAATATTTTTATTTCTTCATTAATAACGGTTTACTAGTTAAATTTTAATTTTTTTTGTTTTAAAATTTTTCCTTTTTTAATTCTCTAGTTTTAACGTTTAGTTAAACACCGTTATAATTTCTTCAGGATTATTTTATCTCAACTATTATTGAAATGTTTTAAAGCCGATTTCTATAAATTTTTTATTGTAAATACCAACAGACAATTTTAATGCTAACCCCACCCCGATTCTATTAATATGAGAAAATATGCCTAAAATAAACGTGATAAAGAATTAGTATTTTATCAGATTTGTTTGTTATATATGTTGAAATTGATAAAAAAAATCTTGTATAATGGTAGATGTAAATTTATGATTTTCTGGAAGAATTATAGCTAATCTTTTCCAAAGTTTAAATATATTTGTTTACTTTAGATGTTTCTTTTTGTAATCGTTTTAACCATTTTATCGCCAACATATAGATTTAAATTACATTATTTGTATTCAGTTCTCCACTTTACACTTCACGAATTCCCGTACATAACGTGAATTGTTGACCATTTTTTTTTATTTTGCACGTAATCTGTTTAATTTGAAGACAATGAGCGGCAGTGTTAATGGAATCAATTTACATATAAAATAATATAATGCTTCCCAATGGTAGCTATTCCTTATTGCTGATACAATATATAGTTAATTATATTCCACCGTTTTAGTCGTCTGAATCGATTACCGTCTTTGATAAGTCTTTGCACCAACTAATTACAGTGATTTTGTAGTCGCTCTATATATCGTGCGTTGACTACTAACACATTTCATCTTTAACCATCGGTATTTTCAAATCTTTATGTATTTCGTCATTGCGAACATACCATAGTGCACTGACTATCGATCGTAGTATTTTTGTTGAACTCTTTGGATGAATGAGATTTTCTTGCGATTCCCTAGAGTGGAATTCCACAGGATCATATAGGTTTCAACATTGTTTTATAAAGTTTCCAAGGGTGGTAGTATTGAATTTAATAATTCGTTTATCTTCTATATGCTTTCTTCAAGTTAGTCTTTCATCAAGGTGTAAGCCGAGATATTTAATGTTATTTGAGGTAGGAATCGGATATTTATTTTACTTTACTGCTGGACAACTGTTCACTTTGATTCGTTAACTGTAATTCTCCAAGTTCCAGATCGTCTAGGTGAACCTGTAGGGTTTCCAATGCTGTTGACACGCCATGATGAGTGGATAATATCGCAGTATGTTGTGTGTGTATTGAGTGGAAAGTCATAAGTGTATATCTGATGTAGAACAGGTCTAAGCACATGTCTTGCGGAATGCTGGAATATTAACCATTATAATTTACCTGAAAAAATCTTTCTTCGAGGTAAAATTTAATTCATAAGTAGTATTGGTAGGGTAATCGCTGCTTTATTTTGAATAGTAATCTCTAACGAATGTTTTTTTGATGTCTAAAAATATTGCTGAGCAAAACTTTTTTCCTTCAAAACTTTGATTTATTACATCAATATTCTATGTATTTGTTCAACAGTGCTATGTTGTTCCCTAAATCCAAATTGATAATCCGGTATGATTTTATTTTCGACTAGTAGAGGTTTTATTCTTTTCAATAATAATTTTTCACAGAGCTTCCAGAAAACTGAGAGCAAACTTACTCGCCTGTATGAGGTTAGATGTTCAGTAGGCTTACCTGGTTTTTGTATAAGTATAATAATGGTAAATTTCCATTGAATCGGGAAGTAACCGATTCTGATAATTACGTTGTATATGAACGTTAACAATATTATAGCGTTTGTGGGTAATAAAATAGCTCTATATATTTCAGTTATGATCATTGTTAGGTTGGTAAAATTTTCGTTAAAATATCATTTCTTTGGTATTATGAAAATATTTTCTCTGGTATTGTTGAATAGTGTATAGAATTTTTAGGCTAGTTGTAAATTAACATAACTTTAAATTAATTGTTTCTAAAAAATAAAACTAAACTATTTTCTGAATTAAATATCAAAACAGCAAAATTAAAGTGGTTATTAGAACCCAGATCACAACTAGATATTAAAAATAAACTTTTATTGTACAATGCGATAGTTAAACCAATCTGGCTATATGGCTGCAGACTATGGGGATGTTCCTCTAATACAGTGGTACCAGAATAAGATTCTACAAAGGATAGCTGGCGTTCATGTCACTAACTACACATTGCATAAAGATCTTCAGATACAATATGTGGAACAAGTAATCCAACGAGCTGCTCGCGATTACCTAGCGAGATTGGAAACACGAAAATCCGCTGGCAATAAGTTTGCAAGTTCAATCGGCGATTAGAAGGCTGAAGAGAAAACGTATTACCGACTTCAGATAATGCTTTCGGGCTGTCATCATTTCTGTCGCTGGACCGATTCTAAGAAAATGTTTATTTTTTTTACATTTATTACATCTGGTAGATGACTGGTTAGACACGTCAGTTCTAGATTAGAAGAAGATTAAAAAAAAAAATTATTTTTACACAACAAAAATTACGAATGACTATTGAATTGTCCTGTTCCGTGAAAATATGTAATTTTATAAAGTCTCTCACAACGTAAATATACAAGCAATTTGACAGATGCTTTATTGTTGAAGAAATAATATAATCCTCGTATTATAAGACATTTGAAATTTATAAATAGAAATTCAGAAAAAGATAAGCGAAATAATCTTCAAATTTTATTAGTGGTACATAAGGAATATTTTGATCAGTTATAATTGTCAAATGTTTAAAATTTTGAATATTATTTTGAAAACAATTAATTGAATTATTTTATTAGTAATATATAATTAAACTTTTGTAATGGCTCTACTTATTTTAATAATCATAATTTCAAATAATTTTTTCGCATTTTCAATGAAGGCATTTTATAATAACTTAACTATCTTTAATTAGTTGTTAGTATATACTTATTATTACCGTAAAAAATTCAATTTACTCTCATTTATATTCAACTAAATAATCATACTCTTAAAGGGTTGGACGACGAAATCTTCAAGATGACTTAATGAATACATAATTCACCTAATTTTAAAGTATTAGATAATTTAAAAAATTTTTATGCCTAACGGCTGTGTAGAACAGTTGTTTATGATACAACTACATTGGTATCGAATACCATATTTCAAGAACCTATTAAAGTCTTATAATTGCAGTTTGGAGGATTAAACATGATAATTTATAACGTCAGCTACATCAAAGTTGTTTTACACATAATTCATGTATGACAAACATGATTAAATAAAATGATATGAGATACTACTTTTATTTTTGAATTTGTTATTACAAAGTATTAATAATTAACTGAAGTAAGTTTAAGTAATCTAGTTCGTATATCATAAATTTAAATTACAAAATATTTTTAAGGAGGCATAATTTGTAAACCTTTACATTCACGAACTATGTATGTAGCAACCAACGCAAAGCAAACACTTTTACAAATTTCCCAATGGAATGGATTCGATAAAACTGATTTTACGACCGTTGGTTCTTCCTTAGGTTTTGCTTGAATTCTCATCATTTTGAATTAAAATGTAATAATTTTTTTTATCAATAACACATGTACACGACAATATATATTAGTTTGTGCAAAATAATTGTCCACAAATTTTAAACAATTATTTTTTTGGTTGTCAGGAGTTTACATTACACTTGCACTTGACTATGCTTGCAACTAAATCGATTACACTCAACAACGAAGCTGGTAGCACAAATACACTTCATTTATAAATAATATTGTTTTAAATAACAGTATTATGCAATGATTAATTTAAATATTACAATAAACTGGTTAACTATTTTTCTAAATTCACTATATTCACTAATCCCAAATATTAAATAAATGGAACTTTAAAATAAGTGCAGTTCACAGAAAATTCATTTTATGTCATTTCGTATATTTTTTAAAATATTGTTTATATTTTTCAATTTATCATCTGATCATGTGCTATCTTGTGGTGTTTGTACGCACTATGCACCACTGTAATCACTTAAGCTTAAATGATGATGTTGAGCTTTTTCCAGTTCATTTCGTGTGAATCAGATTACGGGTTCAGAGTTTGTCGGTTGTTTTATAGATTCTGTTTCTTTTTTTTCTTTGTTTTGTGAAGTATCACCATCTTCGCTGTAAATCGGCTGTAGCTTTTTGCCGTCTCGTGGCAGATTTGTCTGCTAGAATTTAAATTCATAATATTGTCATTTTTAATGGATTAAAATAACAAAAATGGCCGGTCAGACTATCAGTGATAGGTTATTAGCTGCGAAGCATAGCATTGCTGGTCAAGGGCTTGCGAAATCTGTGTGTAAAGCTACCACTGAAGAATTACTTGCTCCAAAAAAGAAGCACCTGGACTGTAAGTTAATTTTTTCATTACAAAAATTATTTAAAAATTTATAATTACTTTAATATCTTATCCAACCTCATTGCATTCATTAAGTAAATATGCTGTAATAAGCAGCATTATAAACTTAAATTTGATGCAATTTAATTACAATTCTGAAAATCTACCACGTTTATAATTTATATCAAAATTATATTAATTTCGATTTTATGTTTTAAATGTATGTGAAATTAAATAATTGAATTTGAATATGAAATTCAAAACTAATATTCTATTGCTGTTTGAGCTCTAATTTGATTATATATATATATATATATATATATATATATATATATATATACATATATATATGTGTGTGTGTGTGACGTAAAAACCCTGTACTATGTAATCCTATATTTTTCCTTTTATGACACGCAACGCACTGCCTTTAAACAGCTGAGTTATATAGTATCGTCGCTATAGTTACCAAATCGATAACCCAGAAAAATCCCACTCGTGGTGCCATATTAATTTGTAACAATTTACTGCCCTGCTAGTAATGTCGCTATTTTTGAAATTGATCTTCGAAATTATTTCTGTAATGTTATTTTTCCGTGAGCACACTTTTCGAAAACCTAGTAGTTTCCTTTTTCAATAGCATACCTTTTTTTTTTTAAATATAAAAATATAATACCAATTTTTTTATCATACTTCACACATGTGAGGAATAATATAAGTACATTGTTTTCGTAAAATAACTTAATTTTAGTAAAAATATTTTTTCAATGTAACTTTTTATTTATAAAATTCAGATTGAACTCTTATCTTTTTATGAATGTAGATTACCGTACATAAAATTCCTAAGATATACTTCACAGTTGATGTGTGGGCACTTAATGAGTTTGAAAATGCAGGATATCAAATTTGACGGTTGCAAATAAATTGAACATAGTGTAAAGTTGGTATAATTTATAGTTGAAGACGGTTTTTTCTTTCAAGATAAACTTAACTTTCTTCTTCATATTAGCATTATTAAAGTGTACTATGCTTTCTATAAGGTAATATACACTAAATGAATGATCTAAAAAGGCGATATAATTAAATTTTAGAAACTTCTATAACCATTGAAGTTCTATATAATTATATATTTACTCATAGCTTTTAATTAATTATAACATGAGATTGTGTACATGTTTTGTCATATCTTAGTCAAGCTGCGTTTAAAAAATGTATATATAAGTACATACATATATATACATATATTTATCGACGAACATATACAAATCTGTTTATGCGTACATGTATACATGTAAGACACATTTATATTTTCTATAAAGGGAGAGAATGGGTAGGAATAATTAAATATTGTCGATAATTTTCTTTTAATAGATATGAAAATATACAATTTTTATGCCGATTTAAATATTTCGATTCTAATGTTAGTTATATTCCAGATTTAAATGTCATTGCAATTTATAATATTGTTTTCATTTCACAAGTTATGTAAAAATTCATTAATTTGTTTTTGTCATTCGTGTTATTTTATAATTTTCGTCATATAATGGTCTTTGTAATTTATTGATAATTCTGATAAGTATTATGCTATTTCAACCGTCTCATCAGAATAATAATAATAATAATTTGTTTGTTATTTTTTATCTATGTTTTTATATTCTCAAATAGTATTTTATAATTATTTTACTTTTTGTCTGTGTTTTAGATCTCAATGTAAATTACTATATTTTGAAAAGTTTTATTATCTACATTTTTTCATCACTTGTTTTGTGTTATTTTTTAAATTATTTATTTTAAAATTTATGGTACTCGTGATTGTTTTAATTAATTTTATTTGTCATTGTTTAAATTCATTTAGTAGAGTTTTTTGTAAATTAAAAATAATTTAATCTGTATTAAATTTTATTTTTATTTCTGGTGTCGTTTGAATTTATCCTTATTTTACTACCAGTTAAAATGAAGTATGTTAAAAAATTAATAAATTTATTATGTTGAAATTTTAATTTTTTTGTTTAAAACCGTTTAAAAAAAAAATAGAAAAGGAACAGAAAAGCAAATAATTTTATGGTAGAGAAAATATTTCGTAAGCAGAGTTAACCATCCGTTAAAGAATATGAATCGAAACTTATTGTTTTTAAAATATTTTTTCCATTTCCGTTATTTATTTTTCAGTGAGCTTGTTTATTATAAAAGTTCCTTCGATCACATGTTCACGAAGAATTTTATTTTGATGGAATACCGTGTGTAACGAATTTTGTTTACTTAAAAATCAGGAAACGTTCCAGATTTTTAAAAAAATTCGTTAAAATGAATAAAAAATTTTACGAGTAAAATGGAATTATCCTTGAGGATTTATATAAAAGATAATATATTTATTTTATTCGTTTCTCGGATATCGGTTTAATGTCACGGGGAATAAATTTTTAAAAATATCGACATTTTTGTTTAACTTTATGCATTTAAAATTACATATTTTTTTAAACTTGTTTCTAGAAATACTTTCATCCTTCATATGTTTATAATAAATTGTATTTCCGGTTTAAAATAATTCATTTTAACGCTTAATTTTTTAATCCTAAACTACATATCGTAGTAACGTATAGTTTAAACGGTATGTAGTTCTGATAACCAAAATTGGATGATTTATCTTCATTACTCGCAAACGTCGCAGCAAGATTTTTATTATAGAGTTAATTTTAGACAACGTTAACATTGCAATATATTTTATTTATTTATATTCGCCTAGGCCTCATTGTTATGGATTGTGTGATTTCTCTTAGTATAACATTTTTTCGCATTAGTAAAATAAAATAATTTTAAAACCTAGAAATATTGCATAGCGTATCGGGAACGAAATGTTTCCAATGACGAACTTTATATTGCATTTAAAATGCATATGATGTTAAAATTACTTCAAATTAAATAAAACACTTATTATATTGTTTTTTTTTCTTAAAGAATTTTTTTTTTTTAAAAAGCTTAAAGATGCGTGCAATCTGTTCGGTTGAACAATAGTCAGCACTGATCTGTTTAAAAGCTATAACGGGACACTTCCCAACGGTCGTTATCCCTTAATTTATCTTAGTTATACAATATAATGTATGATATATAATATATAAACTAGTTCATCGCTACGGTCGATTTCCCAATTTGATCTGACTGCGTCTCTTCAGTTGTTGGAATTGCACGCCGTTACGTACAACATTGACTGCTAGTGGATTGATGTGGGTTTGAAGTCGATGCAAGTATCTTCCAGCGCAGCTTTTGGCTACCTCTTTAACAGACGGTATACGGAGGTCCTTGTGTATGTCGTCATTGCGGACATAACATGGCGCTGACACGATATTCCGCAATACGTGAGATTGGAATTTTTGTACTATATCTAAGTTACAGTTGCTCGTTGTACCCCAAATCTGGATACCATATGACTAGATTGGCTTCAAGACTGTTTTATATAATAATACTTTATTTTCATACGACAGTGTTGAATATTTGCCCATCAGCCAATAAATATTTCGGTATGTAATGCTGAGCTGTTTACGTTTAGCAGTAACATGATTTTTCCAGGTAAGCCGTTTATCAAGGTGTAATCCAAGATATTTTACGTTACACGATTCGGAAATTGTTTGCCCATTTATCTTAATCGGTATGGTACTCATTGCTGTCATTAGTGTGATAATTGGCAGGTTTAATAAAGATTTACAATCCTGATAATAGTAATCGTGATGATAATAAACACGATAATAACAAATATAATAATAATGCATACGTGATTACACGTTTTTAAAATTATAATTACAATAACGACAACATATTGATGAACAAAACGAGTGTTGTATTGGAACATTCAGAAATTGATTAATTATGGGAATTTAATAAAAATCCTTTACCTTTATCATACATAACTTATCTGTTTAATGCCCACGCTAAATTAATACCTTACCATTTCAATAATTTTAATTTTTCCAAAAATTGACTGTTACCTAGAAACTCTATGGTAACAGTTGAAACGTTAGTTTATATGCAATGATATTATTTTTTAGTGATTTAATTTTGTGTTTTTAATTTGTTTCTATATATATTTAATGTGTCTGTTTAAATAATGTGACTAGTTGATTACATAATATGGATCGTTTATAAATGAAGTAGTTACTTTCTGACACTTGTTAAAATTAGTTTATTCGCGGTCCCCCTATAACTAGTAATCGATTCGCGGATCAAGAACGGCTACTGGTCTTACCACACAATTCCTGTAACAGAGAAATGAGACAGTATGATGCGTGAATCACATTTAGGAACTGTTTATTAAAAGTTCGCAAAATCTAATGACTGCCTCATTCTCAACTAGCTTCAGTAGATGAATAAAATCAAAGAAATAACACGCGTGTATTCTATGATAATATATATGGTTCCATATCTAGGCGTAAAATTATGTGCAAACGTCATCGGGAATACTATTACGAAACAGAGGGGAAATTAGACCCAAATGGAAGGAATATTTTTAAACGTTATTAAATAATACAACCACAGTTAATGAATGGAAGGAATATTTTTAAACGTTATTAAATAATACAACCACAGTTAATGAAGACATATTTCAGTTATTACTTATACAAGATACAAACTGTCAGCTGGATAGTTGCAATGTGAAGAAGATTTATTAACAATAAAAAGTTCGAAGTGGTATAGAAGTGTATAAATTTGGTGGTAAAGCATTAACATCGCAATTTCTTAAGCTATATAGGCGATTTTGGGAAGAACATGTTCAACTGGACTATTTTAGAAATGCGGCTATTGTATATATAAGAATAAAGGAAGTAAAATGAATTTAGTTATCGAAGTATATCTCTATTATCATCTGTTAGTAAAGCGTCTTCCTTCCTACAACAACGAAGTGCTGTAGATATATTTACATTACGGCAACTAGTGAAAATACTATAGAACAAAGTAAAGAATTATATATGACATTTATTGAAGTATAAAAAGTCTTTGATACGGTAAACAAAGATGTACTTCGGAAATTTGTACAAATAATAGAATGTCCGCCGAAATTGTTGTCACTTCTGCAATAGTTACATGATGACATAGAAAGAGTGGTAATTTGGAAATGGATTTGCAGATCTTTCAAAAATATCCACCGAAGTTAAACAAGTATGTGTGTTTGCGCCGACATTGTTCAACATTTATAGGTTTATATTGTATATAACCAAAAAATGTTATCATCTGGAATTAACATAGCGTATAAGTTTGACGAAGGATTGTACAATCTGTCGAAATTTAAAACTAAAAGCAAAGCAGGTACATTTATCATGCTAAAATATGCGAATGATCGCGTCCTTTTAGGTAAAAGCGTTTCTGAATTGCGGTGTGAGATACAATTATTACAGGCAACTTTTTGGCCTGTCCATTAACTGTAACAAAATAGATGCTATTGAAATACCTACCCTACGACGAACGAAATAAGTAAATTAGAATTCGAAGACGTGAAGTATTCGTGCAGTATTATTTGTAACTAGATCAAGATGTTTCATACATAATAATAAGTACGATGGTGGCGTATAAGAGACTTCTATGCGAGTTTATAATAATAAAAATTTACAATTGTTACTAAAATGACTGTATATATAAGATTGTGATCATGTCAACTATGTTATAGGATGGAGAAGTCTGGAAAATAAAAATGAAGCAGCTTGTAACAAAAAATTATACGTTTACTATTAAAGATTATTTTAAAAAATTCTTCGAATAAACTGGAAAGGTGGTACATATTTAACGAGAAGTTACTACAAATGATCAGTTGGTTCAATTGAACAGCAGTTAGCTAAGTATCTCCCAAGGTGCATTGGCTATGTAATGAGAATGGATAACGAATGGATTATACAAAGTTTCGATACATAGATTTAATAATTAGAAAAATCAGGAAAACTGGAATGAACCCAAGAAAAAACTTAACATGGGAAATAATGTGCAAAAATACGAGTGAATGAAGATCGAGCGCTTCGCATACCGGAAAACGTGAAAAAAGACTAATTATCGAGGAACTTGACAACACCCAAATTTTGGTGCTTGCGCTTTGAATTTTATCATTATTGCTGTAATAGTTTTTGAGTTAAATCTGAATAAACGGACAGACAGACAAAATTAAAAAAAAAATAGATTTTCTATTTATGTGTGATAAAAATAGCCCAATGCAATGATTATAATGAAAATATTCTCAAATCACAGACAGACACTACAGTTTTATTATATATATGTGTATATATATATATAATTCAACAGGATTTAGTGAGCTACTAGGTTTGTTTTTTATTTTAACTCAATTTTCACTACGGTAACCAAATCGAATAATTTATGTTTAGTATTCTGCGTCATACTAAGAACGCAATGAGTTGATAAAAAAATGATCGAATTTTACGTTGTTATTTGGGCTAAAAAATGTCGCAAATGTTTTGAATTTCGTATAGAGAAATTAAAGTGTCATTCGTAGCAAACAATTAATACGAAAAAATAGATTGTATTAGTAACTAAACTGTTTAAATTTTTATAAAATTTAATCGTAAAATTGAAATTTTATAAGATATTGATAATAATTATAATGCAATTATTATTATTGGCTTATTTTGATGCAAGTTAAACGTTATTTTAAATGTTACATGAAGTTCTGATATTATTTAAAATCTAGGCTTGATATGGTGATAAATATTATATAAGTATATCATTTACGTAAACGATAGTTTTCGTGAGTTTATTTTGTGATTAAAATACAGCATTGTTCTAATTTTACAAATTATCACAATCTGTTGTATTTTAAAAACCATTTTTTTTAAACAAAATCTTTAATTGTTCGAATACCAGTGATACTTGTAATAATATTTGATGATAATTTGTGATTTCTTCTGTGCGTAAATGTAGGTCTCATGTTTTTAAAATAAACAGTTGTTAAAGTTACAAATAACTGTCCTATATTATATATATATTAATGTGTACGTAAAATTGCAACAAAAGTATGATTATTTTATTTATTTTTGCTGAAACATAGCTATATATGTGCGCTTAAGTATGCGACATTTTGAGAATAAACAACCTTGAACGATAGTGTAGTTTGTTGTTGAAATACGTTTTGTCTGTAGTTGTATTGTTCACCCTATCCTTTTTATATCATTCTGTCTTTGTCGCTATTTTGCAAAGTTTTTGAGGTTACGATCGATAAACATACCGAGAAGTGAGTACAGTTATTTTTTATTCGGGCGTTTTTAATTCCTTTAGGAATAAATGACGTCAATTGAGATTATATACAAGATTGTATTTTAAAGGCACAGTTCCGTGAAAAAACTATTTTCTGTGCAGTAAATTAAATTATATCTTCTTTGATAATGACATCGATGTCATGTACATCGATATATTTTACGAAGTTTTTAAATATTATAATGAATATTGATTGTTTTTAAATTAGGTTGTATGTTTCTATTTTTGAAAAAATTTGCTTCTGTGGTTTTCCTTTAAATGAATTTATGATATATATTTTCACCAACCATTCGGTTGATAGACAACATGCCTGTCTGGTCACTTTCTCATAATTAAAAAGCCTGTAGTTGAGCTGTATTTAAGTGGGACAAACAGCATTCTCGTGTGCAAGGAGATATTTTTGAAAGTAAACAAAGTCCCACTTTATGAAACGGGTTTTAGGGTTATTTTTCTTTTAACTGTAATTTAAGTCTTACACTCTTTGTGATTAAGCTTACAAAATAGTAAGTAGACTTTTTCCTATTTAAAGAAATATCGATATATATATTTTTTTTCAATTTTTTCTTGAATATGTATGTTATTTATATATATATATATATATATATATATATTATATATATATATATATATATATATATATATATATATATATGTATGTATAAATGTTGAATATATTGGAGAGTAGTGATTTTATTAATTATAAACCAAACAAAATATACCTAACACCGTTTAATCACTAAACGTTTTTTATTGCGAAGCTTTTCGACAGTTACGTCATTTTCATGCAAGCGCAATAAATATTACATTTTTTTTTACATAGAATTCATATGTAAAAAAAAAGATGTAATAAGGGAAAAACATAGTACAATAGAGCAGGTCAATCGAATAGTTAATGTGATTGAAAAATCCATTGAAGAAAAAAAAGTTTGTGACGCGGTTTTCTTAGACGTAAGTCAAGCTTTTGACAAAGTTTGGCATAAAGGTGTATTACAAAAAATCAGTTGTTACTTTCCACATGAAATGGCTCGGATATTGCAGTCATACCTAGATGAAAGGTACTTCTGTGTCAAATATGGAGAAGATGAATCACAGATTTATCCGGTAAAAGCAGGTGTACCCCAGGGTAGTGTACTGGTGCTGTTGCTCTATCTAGTTTATATGGCAGATATTCCTATTCCGACAAACATCGAAATAGCAACCTTCGCTGATGACAGCAATTCTCTGTTCAGACGTATCTGCCGTAGAGGCACGTAAAAACCTGCAAGAAGCAGTAACCAAAATCGAAACATGGTTTAAAACATGGAAAATAAAGATTAATGAAGATAAATCAGCTTGAGTAATATTTACTAACAGAAGAAATCTGCCAACTGGACAGAGGTGTTACAATCCCACAAAAAGAGGAAGTAAAATATCTTGCTTTAAATTTAGACAAGCACCTGGAAAAAACATATAATAAAAAAGCGCAATGAACTAAACATTAAACGGAAACAAATGTTTTGGCTACTAGGCAGACGATCAAAACTGTCTACTGGTAATAAACTGCTTTTGTATAACCAAGTTTTGAAACCAGTTTGGCTATACGGCTGCCAATTATGGGGTTGTGCCAAGAAAAGTAATATTGCTATTTTTCAGAGAGTTCAAAACAAAATCCTTCGGACTATTGTCGACGCTCCGTGGTATATAACAAAGCTTACACTACACGAAGATCTCAAAGTGAAAACTGTAAAGGAAGAAATAGCAATAGTTGCTAAAAAATACACCGTCCTGCTAGAGAACCACCCTAATCATATGGCGATATCCTTACTAGACAACTCACTCGTTATCCGCAGACTCAACAGAACGAAGCCACTGGATTTAATATGAATACTATTAATATGTAAAATTATACTTAAGCACCCATCACTGGATGGGATGCTTCTCATGTCACATTATGCATAAATAATCATAAGACTTACTAAATAGCATTAGCTAGGTGTAAATTATCAATTTAATAAATAGAAAAAAAAAATATTTATTGTGTGTGTTTGAAAATGACGTAACTGTCGAAAAGTTTCGCGATAAAATCTTTTAGTGATTAAACAGTGTCATATTTTGATATATATATATATACAATGTATATTAATCTTCTTTGCTACATATTACACTATTGCTTTGATATAGGTCTCCATATTTTCCATCCTCTTTCACGAAGTAACTGCCTGTTGTATTAATAAAATCATCTATCCATCTTCTGTTTGGTTTTCTTTAGTTTTGCATTCCCATATATGGCGTCCAATCCACCAAATCTTTTGTTTAGTTTCCATCGGATTGTTTTCCAATCATTTGTTTGTCGCTACTTTTTCACCACAGTCTTCAAAATTAATTCTTTTGATTTTGTTTTATCTTTTTAAACCTAATATTTACTAGCGCTCGTTCCATTTTTTTTTCTTTCTCGTTTTTCAATGATTTACTTTGTATTTGTGTAGCGTACGTAATCACTGATATTACGCATGATTTATTTAGTTTGTTTTTTTTTTGTTAATTTTACTTTTGAAATGTTCTTTATTTTATAATATGCCTCCCCCGTGATCAATTCTTTCCTTGTTGTGAACACGTTGTCTGAATAGACAGATTCGTCTGCTTCCTCTATATTACACGTTTGCAACTTTATTTTATTTTTGTTTTGACCTTATTTTCATATATTTCCTGCTTTTATAAGCATTGATATTTAGTCCTGTAGATTTGACAGTTGTTTTAAAGTATTCTAGTACTATATAAGTAATTTGGGAAAGATATCTTCTGTCTTACACCTTCTACTATTTAAAATCATCTTATTCTTGCATGTTGATATATTAATTAGAAGATCAATATGTATATCGTACATACTGTTTGTTTTAAGCGCTTGACCTATTAATTACACTGAATTAAAAGCTTTCTTTAAATTTACACATCCAAGATATAAAGTAAGGGTGTATTCTTTACATTTTTGAATTAGAAACCTAATTACCTTGGTTTAATGTACTATATTTTCATCAGAATCCTACTTTTTCCACTTGCTGTTACTCATTGTATACTAATTAATTTATTTCATTGTGTGTGAATTTTCTTTATGTGTTTTTCATTATGTTTTTTCGATGCTACTACAAGAGGTTTATTGTTTTATCCGGCAGTTTTCGTTTTCGCTTCTTTTCTTTATAAACATATTTTTATTTTTTTATTCTATTGTGTCCAATGTTGTTATAGTGTTTGAGTACCTAGGCGAACTTTGTTTTACACTGTTAGATGATGGTACATTTTATGCTTGGAAAAATACTACTATCTTTCCGGTTTTTTATTTAATCTAATGTCACAGCCTATTGGCCTGAACTATATTTAAAACGTTCCACTTTCTGACTATAGTTATGTTGGACGATTCAATGTTCGGTTTTGATAGTTATATTTGATCAAATACGAATACATTTCTTGATTTCTTTTTAAAGAACGTATTTACTATGTATAATTTTTTTTTGCACATGCTTGACCAAACTATTCCTTTGCTTTGGAATTTATATCCTTGGGATCCTATATATTATTTAATCTTCTGAGAAATTTTCATGTGAATTAAAGTTGCCTATTTGTCTCCGTTTTTCTTCCTTCTAACAGTACACTTTTAATCTTATTTTTGAATCGTCTTCGTTATCAATCTTTCACATCTTTGACCTATGCTTGTTAACCTCGTGCCAGATATAAAAGATTTCCTGTCCATGTAACAGCAATCCATCACGTCTTTCTGCGACCAACATCACAAACACCTACTGCGCCCATTAATATTGTTTGATGTAACTCATGTTTCGGTCCTCGCATCAAATGACACCAATGATTAATTTTCATTGAAATTATTGAGCTTTGGGTTCGAAGTGTTTCCTCATCTTTTTCAATAACTTATTTAACTTCTTTATGAATGATTTTCGCTGTTTATGGTTTTGCGAGTAATCGTTTATAAAACCATGTTTTTCTAACGATTTTAACCGTCTTATTTTTTTGTTCTGCTTTGGTGTCTAAATTTTTGCCACATACAATAGCGTCGAAAAAAGCAAGGCGCACACACAACATATATATATATTTAGAATATACTACTAACTTATTTTACATTGTGAAACAATTTGAGCGTGATAAAATTCGGTAAGATGTACAATGTTCACAAATTACATCAATAATATTTGAATTTTCCCTTTTCAATTATACGATTTATTCTCTGTTTTTATGAATTTCACAATTGCAGGCGAAAATTGTAGATATGCTTGCTCACCCTGTTCCTTTGAAGTAATTCCATACAACTTGAGAAGGTAAATTGTTCAATTTCCTAACATCGAGCAGTCATACATATTCTCCGATATAATAATCAACCTACCTATAGCACATGTTTATACTCCATGCAAAAAATGTCCACCACCATTTCTTTAATTTTGCAGTGTAAGGAGCTAAAAATCGATCAGATATATCGACATTGCCCTTGTTAACATTCTGCTGAGCAACTGGTCTAGGAATAGGAATCCCAATGAAAATATTGAATTTTTCAACGAATTTATTTTATCACAGTTTATGAGTGCTGTATTATTATTTTAATGCATTGTTAGGAGGTTACCTACCATATTCCTTTCAGTTTCTTTTTCTAGGTTTTTGCATCAGGTAATAATTTCATCACAATCATCCATTTATTTTCCCACCACCTAATGGTTTCATACTGAGTTGTTTACAATAATCCGATTGAAGTAAATAGATTATTGAAATATAGTTTGGTATACCTTTCTGCATTCAAAGTGATCAATTAGACCGAGAGAAACGTTACTACCTTGACCTAAATTTATTTCTGGTAATCGAGTTGATTTCTGACAGTATGGTTGATGAATATGAGCTGCCTACTGTTTTAAACTAAAAGATTTCTCTTTATAAACTGTCATACCGTTCTATCCATAATATTTTGATGAATAGGTAATGGTACTAAATGCGATTGCAAAACAGTTTTGTCGAACTTGAATCCGCCCGTCTAACTGAAAAAAAAAATGCAACGACAAATAAAGTTGACACTTAGGTCGAATAGGTTAATATGGTTAGGTTTTATCATTCAACAATGACATAGTTTGGTCTGTAAAGGGGTTGATAGTAGTTTAACTAATCAGATATTGGTACGCCATATAAATTAATCACTCCGTCATACTTTAATATGGTATACCTATTTTTCATCATTTAAGGGGTTACTACTTTTCATGATATCCGATGTTGCTGACCTCTAAACTCAAACCACCTTTTTATTTACAAACCCAGATTCAACGGGGTAGGTTATCAAATCGGTTTAGGTTATTCTGTATTTACTTATACTAATAATAATATAAATTAAAAGTATCATTCTTTTTACTAATTCTCGCGTATATTCTTACTCGCATGAAAAATAATTGTATATCTCTCAAAAAAATTGCTTGATACAAATGTTATATAAAGTTAATTAGTAATAAATTACAAGGTGAGTCATAAAAATTGTGCATGATCAAACCACCCTATAAGATTACATCTGCTCCGGCGACTAGGGAGGAAGAGGAAATAGCTAATAAGGAAAAGGTTGCTCGCACAAGCTTTGTCACATGGATCAAAAACGATTGCAGCGCTATACAGAAATAAGAAATTTGGTTCAGCGCAATCAACAACATAAACTGAGGCAGTGGCGTAACCAGACTTGGTTGAAGAGGGGGTTTAAAAAAAAACTAAATTATAACAGTAAACCCAAGTTAAATTGAACTTTAAGCAAATAACCAAAACTCAAGTAGGTTAAACCACAAGCCCTAAGCAATTCAACTCACCAGAGCTATTTTTATACTTATTAGACGTCGAATATGTAATTCTATTAGAAGCAATAGACGACAGAAATATTTAACGTCACTGGAACACACTAATATTGAGGACAGGGGAGATGGTTATAAAATACAATAAATTCCGCGAAAAAATAAACGATAAATAATGATTTTATATTTTTTGAAGGAATAGTATAATACTTAACTAAATTTAAAATTTAAAATCTATTCTTCGCGTTTTTCTACACAATTCTTCCAGTATCTCCTATATTACAAAACTATTTATTTACTTCAAAAACGACGAAATGTAAAGAGGGAAAGAATAATTAAATAAAATTATATGTACTAGGATCCTTAAAAAAAAGCAAGTAAAAAAGATTGAAATCTATTTCCGTTAGGCACGCATTCGGGCCCTCATTATATATATATATATAAAAATTTCAGATGATTTTTTCTTTCAATATAGATACAGCGAATATATTTACTATTATCCTAAACAAATGTTATACATAAAACAAACTATACGAGCGAATTGCTGCTATAACTGAAATCTATCAAATTGCAGGAAAAGTTATTTAAATCCATATTTCATAATATGTTAATACATGATTTTTATTCATATACAGATTTGGTAAAATAATTTTGGAATCTTTATGTGATTTAACACAACAGTCATCTTCCGCAATTTATATAAATTAAATGTGGTCTCCAAATTAACATTTAGAGTATTCGGTTTAAACACATTCTTCATATTTTCAAGAATAATACTCATACGGCTGGTAAACAGTGCTGGGCCGTCCTTTCCTTGGCTAAGGGCGTCTTTGTATCTAGTTTCTCTTCCTACTTCAATGAAGCTATCACCCTGATCTGTTACAGCAATGTCATCTGTATATAGGACATGTTTTGATTCACTTCCTATCGGCTGATATGGATGTTAAATAGGATCGGAGCCATAACGCTGCTCTGTGGTAGTCTATTATTTTGTCTTCTCCATCGACTTTTTTCTTCTCGGAAGGTTACATAACGATCTTTCAGCAGAGTTTCTACAATCTTTATGAATGTTATATCCTTTGTTGTTCTATAAACTTTTTGTATAAGTAATCTATGGTTGACAGTATCATAGGCTACTGTTAGATATACGAACACTGCTCCTGTAATCTTTTTATTTTCATACCCATTTTCTATATGCCGTGTGCGGTTTGTAATCTGGAGTTGCATGATTTGCTATTTCTAGTTCAGGTATTAATTGCAGATCTATCGTTTGTTGTATATGATTTAGCACAACACGTTCAACAAGCCGTGGTAGGAACCTCCGCGCGGTGCCCCCTGGAAACGGTAATAATACGATATAATACCGGAAAATTCAACCCATTTCACAATAATTTTATGTTGAATACACCTGCTAATCCATCACCACCGGTTCGTTTAATCGGAGCTAACCATAACGACGATCTCATTAAATATTGAGGGATTAAGCAAGGGCAAAGAAGAAATGATTGCGGAACTCTGCAAGAAGAATAACTGTGATATACTCTGCCTGCAAGAGAGTCATCAAGGAAAAAGTCAAGCCAGGACAAAAATCGTAGGTATGCGACTAGTAGCAGAACGACCGCACGAAAAATATGGCAGTAAAATGTTTGCGAAACCAGGAAAATTTATAAAAAGTTCCTAAATAACGGAAAATAATTATATAGAAATTATAACTGTAGAAATGAATAATTATACAATCACATCCTTATACAAACCACCTAAAACGACGTTTGAATTCAGTGCTCAAAGTTAATGAAGAAGAACTTTATTTAATGCCTAACTGTGTTACTTGCAGGCGAAATTACAATTTTCCTGACTGTGCATTGTGTTGAGCTACACAATTGACGACCATTGTATTGTCTATCCACGAGAGCATTATAAAATAATAAAATATATAAATGATACGCTATTAGAACCGATTGTCAACCGATTAGAACCGATTGTCAACCGATGGTGGTTTTGTATTCAGGTCAACCAAAGTTTAATGGGTTACTGACGAGTTTCAATTAAGGCATCAAATAAAAATGAATTCAATCAAACAGAGAAACTAAGCGTTGTGGAAAAATAACTAGATAAAATATAGCAATCCATTTTAAGCCGGAAATGAGTAAGGTATTTAGTTCGGGTTTAGTAGATTATGTACACTGCAATGTATTATTTGTCGTCAGTGATTATATAGCTATATTAAAGAATAACGTATCTATAAATGAATAGATAATAAATTTGGCCCTTGAGAGCCACCAAACTTACATACTACCACATATAT
The DNA here is from genome assembly GCA_032883995.1 of Coronaproctus castanopsis. Lineage (NCBI taxonomy): Eukaryota > Metazoa > Arthropoda > Insecta > Hemiptera > Monophlebidae > Coronaproctus > Coronaproctus castanopsis. The sequence goes on along the minus strand of CM065052.1, from coordinate 102,760,034 downwards.
ATATGCCACGTGTGGCACTGATGTAACGAACTCATTGAGATATATCAATAATTCGAAAAGCATGTTAGAAAAAAATGTTTAGTAAGAATACATTATCGATTTTAACATAAAGATAGGGAACTTCGTTTGCCATATTGCAAAAAGACCTAATTTCATGTATTTTTAAAGGTCAACCGCATTATATTAGCCAGTTCATTCCCATGAATCCACAGGAACGTCACTTTTTGATTCAGCTTCCCCAGTGCTAGCTTTACCACTTCTTTAGATCGTGTTCAAAGATGTCACAAAGAATGTTGATAGCTGGAAGATAGTCTAAACATACAATTGAAGGATAATCAGAGTCTGAGTTCATTAAGAATTTCACACCAATTTAAATCGCGTGTAATTCAGCTGACATAACAGAAACATGTTGACTACTGCATTTTTGAGAACTGATCAAGCAACAAGCCTATTGAGCAAAGATTTGTCGATGTAAAATACGGAAGATCCCCAGGTGCGTGCCATTGCTTCTTCCAATTTCTTCGATGGAAGGTATTCTCTCCTTAGGTTATGGATTCAGGGATCCAGCCTGATTGGGTTGTCGTTTCACGGAGGTAGTTGCGATTGTATAATTATTCAACTGCGTGTGTGGAACATTTATCGTACACAAAAGTTTATTAAAAGGAGTACGAAACAACGTATTAAAATCGAATTTTACGCCATTTTTAAGTCGAAGGAGATTCCAGATGGAAAAGTTTATTACTGGTTAGGGTTACGTGATAAAAAAACAACTTTAGATAATTTCTCGTTTATAGTTCTGAAGGTCGTGGATTTACTTTCCTTTTGTGTTTTATAATACTAATTTCTCCGCGATAAATAATATTTATTTTGCAACATATTTTATCAGGAATCGGTAAAATATTTCGTTACATGACGTGAAATACGAAATTTATGGGATAATATTATTGTTTCGTTTATTATTATTATTATTATTATTATTATTGCGAACGATGAAAATTTAATAAAGCTCGATTACTTCTGGTTGATGAATTGTTGGTTATATTAAATGGACACACGACCGGTGATGAACTAATAATAAAGTACACGTCGTAATTCAAACACGTACGCTAAAACGGAGGAATAATAATCGTGGGATTTTATAATAATTGATGGGACGATATTTTGGCGGTTGCGCAATTTCAGATCCCGTTTACACGCAATGCAGTTTCCCACTGTTGTTGATGTTTGAACAATTATGTACAAAGAAAACGAGAATGGCGGCGATCTGCATTTTAACGATTTTAATTTCTTTTTTTAATAATTGATTTATTTTTCGGATGTTCTTAAGCTATTCTAGTTTTTCGCGTCCTTGGCTTCTTTTTGCCGTTTATCAATTCTTGTAAGATTTACTTTTTGTCTCTGATAATGTGAGTGAACTAGCTTCTCTATCCTGTTTCAGACTTACTCGTTTTCATTTTTCACGGTCCGGTGTATTTTTAATATTAACATTATGTATTTATTTAATTTTTATTTTTCCTTAGTATGACGCGACCTTTAAACGTGTAAAGAAATTTACGGAGCGTTGTATTTAGTCTTGTTGACTATTCTTTTTTCGAAAAAACTAAATCGGTATCTATTTCGGTTTTAATTTCGCAGTTTGGTATCGAATATTTTAGAATAATTTTTTTCGTCATTTGTGTTTTTATTATTATTATTTGAATTAGAAAACTTTTAATTATTCATTTATGGTATATGCTTTTTTTTTTTGTTATCTTCATTTCATACTATTAATGTTGTTTGTGTATTAGACAATCGGTTTAACTTAATTTTTATTTGTACATTTTATCGATGTGTGAATTAAATAATATGAATAATATAATCTGAACAGTGTGGAATGTAGTGATTTTTAAAAAATAAACAACGAAGTAAAATAATTTTAAACACTAAATTTTTTATATATAAAGAGACTACAGAGCTTTACGATTATTTATCACGTGAACATAAACAAAAAATGAAGTATACAAATATATACAGTTTATGAAAAATATAAAATGAAATACAAAAATACTTAATTTAGATTATCACAAGAAAATACAAAAAGAAGAAATGGATACATTTTCCTTTTATGTTTTTTTCTTTTTTTTTTTTTATAAATTGTATATATTTTTATATTTTATTTTTTCGAGATAATGACTTAATAGCTGAAAAGCTGTGTGGTCTATATATAATAAATTTAGCGATCTTAACTACTTTATTGTCATTTAATAAGCTTTTTAAGTCTATTCTACATATTATTCGATATTGTATTTTATATTATATTTCGTAATTTTCAAATATAGTACAAAACTTCTTTCGTCGATAAAACTGTAAATGTTGTTTTCTTCCGATCGCAATCGACGCGGGTTTTTAAAAACGACCCTAATCAACAATTTGAAAAAAACGAAGCTAAAATTACTATTTTTTATTTATTTTTTTCCCCCCCTAACGATAGAAATAAATGTTAGATACGGAGTTCTATCGATCGTTATAAGAATGCAAGTCTATACGTATATTTGCTAAGAGATATGACTGATAGAATGGAATTTTGCTCATTCCTCCCGAAAACTCTCAAAAATGGGATGACTGTTTTTATTATTATTATTATTATTATTATTATTTAAATTTGCCATATACAGCAGCTAATGACTAAAGGCGCAGAGGAAAATAAGTTTTAAACTAAACGATATAATTCAGTACCATTTGGGAAGAGGATGCGTCTAGATAGCGTGGAAACGTCGTCATCGACGAGTAGCTGCAATCAAGATGAAATACCGTAGTATGATCTCTGTAGGCTGTATTGAGGACACTCTGTTAGAATTGGTTGAACAGACAGTACAATGTTGCAGGCCGTGCACAATGGAGCTTCTGATCTATCAAGAAGATAAGCATGTGTTCGGTGTCTGCTGACAACTACATTATCTCTCCGATGTTGAAAGTGTGCCTTCCAAAGCGTTATTTTTGTGGTTTGATAGATCGTGCTTGTTCGATTTTGATATGGATCGCCATTCTCTTCTTGCCATAACTGTTTTTGTCTATGCAGTTCTATTAAAATTTGAAAATATAAATAATAATCTAATTCCTCCGAATTCCGTTTATTTGAAATAAAATACAATTTTAAAAACTACATAATCGAAAAATTCCGATAATGCGCAAAGTTACGCGAGCAGCGTATAAAAGTAAAAAAAAAATAATTATTAATATGGGCTATGCAGTAATAAAAAATAAAATAAATATAAAAAACAAAACGAAAAAATAAAAATTAGAAAATTAAACGTATCAATTGTAGTATATAATGCACATTACTTATTTATGAGTTATACGTTATAACAACATATTCTTTATATTAACATCTTAACTCATAGATGAAAATGTACACATACAACAAATCGATATTCTAAGAAACATGTATGCATCCCGTCTACTACAAAAACACATGCACATACACATTCATGAACACGCACTACATACAACAGATATAATTATAAAAACGACAGTAGTGTAAATAAAATGTATCGTGTAACTAAGCTTGTTTTCCGATTTTTCCCTACAACATACTTTATAGTAAAGATTTTCATCGCCGTTTATAATTTTTAAGATAAATTTTTTTAGATGCATTAAATTTATATAAGAACTGAATTCGACTTATGGTATTTATTCAATTTCGGCCATTTTATTATCGGATCTTATAGTCGCATCCCGCTTTACAGAAATCAAAAATTTATTTCGATGCTAAAATACAAAGTCTAAAAGTTGTACCACATGTAATTTCGACATAGTCAAAAAGTTGTGATTACGAGAGATGGATTATTATTACCAGATATCAGTTTTGTTTACTGAATTTAGCGAACTAGTTAAAGGCTGAATGTGAGAACACAACCTCAGTGCATTATTCTATAAGAAGTGACCGGTTATTACGAGAATTGTAGTAAACAATAAAGCAAGTAATTTTTTTTTACTTTACCAACCACAGAAAGTGTTAATAATAATAATAATGATAATAATAATAATAATAATATGATTTTTGCGAGTTGTATTGCGCGTTTGATTTATTTGCTACTTTTAGTATGTTTAATCTCGTGATCATTTCGAAATTTATATGCTTAATAAATCATAGAAAAACGAATTTTTAACGAAATTTTTATAATCGGCAGAAACGATATCACTGCGTTAGATCTACGATCCGCATTTATTTATGCGTCCATTTTTTCTTAATTAACGACGAGGTTTTTTTTTATAATAAAATATTACGTTCTTATAAATAAATTTATTTGAAGATAGTTATGTAAATCGCTCGTTGTATATTTAAATTAATGTTTTTTTTTTTTTATTTTTATTATTCGTGTCATAATAAGGTTAATACTTAAAAATAATTCATATAACAGTAATTAACTTAGAAATAAGCAAGTAGTTGTAATCGTTAAATTTCATTACCTTTTTATTGTTTATATTTATCTTTTAAAAATCACTACATGTCACGCGGCTTAAATTAATAATTAACCTAATTGAACAATTTTATATCATCATCGTCAGCTGTTTACCGAGCGTTTCGTCATTTATCGTAGAATTCTGAGTTATACCCGAACTTTCGAGTTTCCGTCACGCGTATAAGTTACTCGAGTGACAACAAGTTCGTCCACCATTTGGTCGACGTATCGGTTTTGGGTACGTTCTATTGCTCTTTTGCCGTTCACTCGTCCTTGTAACATTAACTTCTGCACTGAGTCGTTTCTGACCTCATGACCGATAAACCGAGTGCGAAGTATCACGGCGTTGGGAATTTTTGTTGTCGACGAATTGCAATATAAAAAGTTATTTGAACTAAACGAACAAATTAACGAGTGTCTTAATATCGCATTTAATCCAGTCTAATCCTCAATGTTTAAAGCTTAAGCATATTTTTAGTATATTTATAAAACGATTTTTAAACTACTAATATTCCTTTTAAAATGTTTAACGAATTTATTTAATTTAATTTTTTTAATTTTCAATTCTTTTGGAAACGTTTTCTCTTGTTGTTTAGTTTTTTTTTCTTTTTACGCGGTAAAGTATTGTAGTTTTTAGATAATAGAGATTTTATATTTTATTTCTTGACGTCGTTTTTTGACATATAAAAATTTGTTGTCACTTATGTTTTTATATAAACTGTGTTAATTTAAATATAAATCTATTTCTATTTACGGTACGTTAACACTGAATGGTACTTTTAGTTTACACGAGGCAAATTAATTATTGAAACGAGCGAGCAAAAGGAAATCGTAAAAATTACGCAAAATTACATGGCACGACATAGAAGATGGCGCGTCACTGAGCACAAATATTGCAGATCCGCGTTAAAACGGTCTTTTTGAACATCTACATGTTCGACTGTTTGTTGCGGAATTTCATAATCACAGGCCGGCTTATTAATTAATCCGCATTTTGGGATTTCATATATATTCTATTACTCGTGTACCAATGCGGTTAAATAGCGCCCACTAACTTCGTAAAAGTTAAAGCGAATAAGAAACAATATAAATATTTAATGCGTGTTCAGTTTTTAAGAACGGTAATAATATTGATTATAAAAATAAGGTCGAAAGAATGTCGGTCATCTTAGATTTAATTATGAATAATTTCGATTTAGTAATTCCTACAAAGAAGTTACCACTACTGGAGGTTCCGCATATAAAACAAATATTTCTCTATACATCTTATTTATTTGTATCGATAAGGTTTCTGCTAGTGGCCGGTTATGACGTAACATTTTGCGGTCTGTTATTTTATCAAATATTTGGAAAAAATTATAACGGGAAATAATGAATTGAAAGAAAAAAGGTGTTGATAAAACCAGAAAAAGTCATTCGATGCGATTTTTTTTCTTTTTTAGTAAAGTAAGAGTATTTTAAATAAAGACGGATGTGGGAATTACTCTATATATGGATGTGAACAATTGTAATCTAGAATAAAAGTAACTTTTATAGATGGGTAATGAATAGAAATTCTCACAGAACTTATATATTCAATAATTGACAAGTTATTTGTTATATCTCTTACGAAGTCCACATTCGCGAATACACAATTTATCGACATTTACACACACACACATTCATTATAGTGACATGTCCGCTATCGAACGTTGCCTAACATTTTGGTAATGAAACGTCTGTCAGCGATCTTTTGATATAAATCAACGGAACTCATGTTAAACCAGTCAGTTAAATACCCTGCATCCAGGATCTTTTTTCCATCCTGGTGATCTTTTGTCCTTGTAGCATTAATATCGGAAAACTGTATTGCGTTGGATCTCTTAATTTGTGGGTAAAATATTTTAATTTTTGAGTTTATTGTTTTCATAATTTCCAATTTTTTTTTCCATTCGTTTCAATACTTCTGTGTTGCGTAATTCTGAGGTCATCAAGAAAGTATTCAGTTTTTTCTCTATTGCTTTGGTTACCGTCCTGCTTTCAATACCGTACAACAATATTGAGAAAACATAACAGCGAATTATTCTTATTTTTAGATTTAAATTTATGTTTCTCCTACATAATATATTCGTTAGTTTCAAAAATGCTTTTCTAGCTTGTTCAATACGACTTTTTATTTCTATACTTATGTCCCAATCGTTTAGATTACAACCTAGATATTTAATATTTGTAACTCTTTCTAAGTTGTTTCCATATATTGTAAGAGCTTCATTTGATTTTAATGGAGTCTTGTATGCAACTATATATATATGTTGTTTTGACGATATTTAATTTCAGCCTATATTTGGAACATGTATTCACTAATATATTAAGAAATTGTTGTAATTATTGAATATTGTTAGCTATTAAAACTCTATCATCGGCGTTGTTAATTACAGGACCATTAATACTTTTCCTATATTTAGCCGCTATTTTCTTAAATATGTTCTCTGAACATAGGTTGAATAATAATGGTGATAAAATATACCCTTGTCCTACACCTTTTTGTATAGATATTTCTTCCGACATATCTTGTCCAACTCTAACGGACGCTTTCTGACATCAGTATTAGTATTAATTCTCAGATCTTTATGTCTGTTCACTATAGCATATATCGATCATTTCGTTACATTTTATTTTGTCGAATGCTTTCTCAAAATCTATAAAGCACATATATATTGGTCTGTTAATATCTCTACATCTCTAGATTAAATTATGTATGAATAGTATATCTCTCGTGCCTAAATTTTTACGAAACCCAAACTGGGAATCATCTAGGTGATATATATTTTGCGTATTCTTGCACGTATTATTCTTAAAAAGATTTTCAAAACACGACTCATTAAAAGTCTTATAATCTTCACATCTAATTTCTTTTCTTTGGTAATATTATAAAGATTGATTTTAACCAGTATGCCAGTATCTGTCCTGTGTTATATACTTTGTTAAATAACTGGCATAAAGATGATCTACCTTTCCCTCCGAGCAATTTAAGTATATATGCCGGTACTTCGTCTGGTCCTGTTGCTTTCCTGTTCTTCATATTTTTAATAGCCTTATTTATTTCATGGATAATTATTGGAGGCCCCAACATATCTTTTAAACTATTAACTTCGACTCTGATATCGTGAAATAGGTTCTGTATATATTTTTTTCAAGTGTACAGTTTCTTTTCCTTATTTACTATTATATGATTCTTCTTATCAACTATCTTGTTATATCTCCTGGTCTCGTATCCAGCTATTTCTTTAATTTTTTTTTAATATATATTACATGTGTCATGTTTGTTTTGAAATATTTCAATTTCACTACAGTTCCCTTCATACAGTATCTTTTTTGCTAATCGTATTTTCTTTCTTATTTTTCTGTTGATATCATTATATTTTGCTATATCGTAGCAGATTTTATACTCGGAAAACGTGATAAAAGAGGAGATCGTTTAGTAGAGTTTTGTATACAATGTCAGCTATTTTCCAAATTATCAGCAAGAAGATTGTATACTAGGAAATACCCCAAGGATTCAATTAATAATGTAATAAGAAATCAAATTGATTACATTATAATTAACTATAGATATAGGAACGCAATAAAATCAGCAGTAACATTTCCGGATGCAAACGGTCCTTCAGGTCACAATCTTTTAGCGGGCGTTTTAATAGTAACTTTAAAAACAATCAAGAAGAAAAAACGTGTCGCAAACCGGATATAGAATATTCTAAAATTAATCGTCAATCTGTAACAGAAATGTGGGGAAGAAACTAGAAAAATAAAAATGATCACACACATATTGGAAATAATTATAAGTATGCAGCGCGTGATACAATATCTAAAATACCATAGAATCGTACTAAAAGGAAACTATATATATATATATTATTTATATATATATATATATGATGCGATGTAAATCAAAGTGTGGCAAACAATCCCTTTAGTTTTAAAAGTTTCTGAACCCTAGCCAATGCTCTAAGTATATAATTTGTTTAATGTGAAGTTTAGATATGCATGCGTAACAGTGAAAACGGGTCTTAACATTTCAATACCTGGGGACATTGGAATACGAAAAGACTAATCAATCAATAGAAATAACACAAAAGAGAAACACAGGGAAAGCTTCTCCTGAACATAAAAAGTTAGATGACTGCAACGGATTTGAATTTACAATTACGAATGCGTTCGATACGTTATATTACACCTGGTCAATACTACAATACGGAAAGCTGGTTTCTTACGCGAACTTTAAGAATAAAAATTGAAATACGATGGACACGTACACAAATTCTCTAAAAACTATCATCCATTCCAACTTGTATAATATGGAAAAATTACCGATCGTAGAGGGTGTGGTAGGCGTATAATTTCTCGGGAAGCAGGAATGAGAAGATGGTACGGAACGGATAAAGAATCGACAGATATGATTCGATCGGTGATGACGTAACAAGAAAAAGGATAATAGGATACAATTTCAAACGTTTCTGCACTAGTTTCGTAAATATAATGTTTAAATGTGTACAATTTTTCACGAATGACATTATAACGCTATAGAAATAGTTATAGTTTTAAAAACGAACAAGTGCTAAAGAAATAGGTTGGTAATCACTGATGCATAAATGTAACTTTAATTAATCAGTCAGCTTGTCACATATTAGTCAATTTTTTCATGGTCGTTAAATTAACTAGTAGTAGTGATATAATCAGAATTATTTATAAAGGATGCATGAAAAAAGATACGAGGTGGTAAATATTTCTTTTTACCATTATCATCGTTATTAATTATTATTACTATTATTTACACAATTTAACAAAAAAAAAAAAACAAAAAAAAAAAACTATTATTTAACTGATAATTTTCGGCCTGTAAGATAAAATTTTAATCATTCATTATTTTATTCTATACACGTGTATGTGAATAATTTTTTTTAAACACGAAGGCGTTGTATTTTTTTGACGTTGTTATCTTATTATCAACACCGAAATCGTTTTCATTCTCATTTATCTGTTTAGCAATCGACGTGTTTTTTTTCTTCCAATCGATTAATATGGTGACAAATTTTATACACGTGGAATGAACTGGTTTGGTCGCATTCTGACTGCGCTATTTCTAATCTATTAATGGCATCTTAACAATTCGGAAAGAACGTTTTCTATCTGCGCACGTTGACTTGAAGAAAATTTATCGTGCTAGTATTATTATTGCTACTACTAGAGTATTATTGTATTTTTAATCTTTAACATTGAAATACTTCTCGAATCCCTAAAATAAAACAAAATGAAAACACAGTTTAATCATTATATAATTTTTTTTATTATCTGCGCAAAGCTTTTTGACAATTACGTCAAGCGTACACGAAAAAACTTATATATATATATATATATATATATACTTTTCTAATCGTTCAGTTTATTAGTGTTTTACTTACTCTGTTATTCTTAGTTTAAATTTGTGATCATTTTAAATAATCCTAATATAATCAGGGAAGAGAAGTCTTGGAAGAAGGAGAACAGATTAGCTGAAAAATATTATAAACTGGACAAACAAGTCTTCTCTACAGCAATTACTGACAGATGCAAGACAGCGCAAAGTCTGATCGACCGATTAGTGATAGCCTACGCTTTGTGAAGAGTATGGCACGATGATGATGATGAATTGATCGAGGCTTGGATAAATTGATGTATATTGCTTCCCTAAACACGATAAAAATTTTGTGCGAAAAAATTGTTGATATAAATTATACCCCTTCAAATTTTACTTATAAGTATGTTTATAAACATGAAATAGGTCGAAGTTTCTCCGTTATAATCGAAAATTATTATTTGGAAAACATTGTAAAGAATTAAAATACGAAATCAATAATATTTGCCAAAATTATGAAATTTTACATAAGAAAAACTACTGGAAAAATGGAAATAATACAAGAGATAGTTAAAAATAATGACATTTTGATGCAAAATTAGCTTTAAAAAGTATATTATAAATTTAATCATTTTTATATTACACATTGTGTTACCCATCAGGTTATTTTATTGACATAGCTCAGTCTTTAATCAGGGCTGTTAGTGTAATATAGTGTATTAAGATTAAGTATTTTATTTTATTTTAGTTTTTTCTCATACTTTTTATTTTTATTTGCTCAAAAATGGCTTAATAGCAGAAAAGCTTTGTGCTGTTTTAACATATTAAATTTAGCGGTTTTAATTAGTTTTTTATTATTATTATTATAAGGATATTTAAAGTATCGTATGGTTAAAAAAAAACTTTTTAATGACAAATCAAAAAATAATGAACTTGAAACTTTAAAAAGTAATACATCACTGGGCCACTTTATGTTTGTTTTATTGTTTTAATTTAATTTAATTTTAAACTAACACGGTTGCACTCCATAGAATTCTTACTGATCTCCAAATGCAAACAAATGAAATACATTGTTTCTAACCTACATATACGAACATACATGCATGCACAACATACGTGCACACACACGTTTACAATTTTATATATATATGTATATATATAATAAAGCATTTATTTCATTTAAATACACCAAAAAATATATGCATAAAATAATTAAAATTTTTGTTAATAATGAAAGCCCAAATTGAGCAAAATGCGTCTTCGGTATAAACATATCCAATACTCATTTAAATCGTTCATCTCTTGCTTTGCTTTCCGCATCCAATTGATCCCAACATATTTAACAATGTCGTCTTTCCACCGTTTTTTTGGTCTTTGAATTTTCCTTTTCCTATTCAGCGGAATTCATTCTGTACATTTTCTGGTCCAGCTATCTGCTTCTTTCCGCATGACATGACCACACCATGTCCATTTCAGTTTTCTTGCTATCACCATTAGGTCATCTGTCCTTGACTATGGTCTTAATGCCTTGTTGTTTATTTTATCAAATTTTGTAAACATTTTCATTTTCATTGCTCGCTGCACAATTTGTACCTTTTTTATTTACTTAATATTGTATGACCATGTTTGTGATCCATAAGATGATACATGTATTAAATACTATATATATCATCATCATCATCACCATCATCGTAGTCACTTCCCCTTTACAGAAGATTGCGTACATCCTTTCTTATATGCTGCGATTCCTGGCGTCTTTAATGATTTCTGTCAGGGTTCTGCTTGGTGAGTCATCCGGTGGATTTGCCGTCATCAACTCCATCCGCTTTCTTCCTCTTGCTGGCTTTCACTGTATTTTTCCTTGTACTGCCAGCAGAAAGACTCCACCTTCACGGATTTTATGTGCTATGTATTTTTTTTTTCTGTTCTTAACATCATCTACCATGTTTTTCCGTTTTTCTCCTATTTTTAATAAAACTGCCACATTGGTTATGTAATCTTTCCATGAAATCCGGAGCAGTCTTCGGTAACACCATATCTCAAAAGCAGTAAGTTTTTTTTCGCACTTCGCGTTCAGAGTCCACACGTTTCACAGGCATATTTCAAAACGGACCATACATAACATTTCATTATCCGCTTTCGTAGGGTGAGGTTTATCGTTCGATTTCCAAGAACTTTGCTTAGGTTATTGAAGGCTTTTTCATCATACCAATTCGTGTCTTTATTTCCTTGTGGTCTCGAACATCGTTATTTATCAGCGTGCCAAGATATCTGAATTCATTTACATTTTCAATTTCATGTGTTCCAATTTTGATTATAACCTTCTTCTTGTCGTCATTCTTTGTAAATTTCATCACTTTTGTTTTACCTACATTGATTTTCATTCCGTATCTTAAGCCAGCGCTATTTATTCGGTCGATCATCTTCTGCGCTTGCGTTTCTGTTTCAGCAATTATTACCTTATCGTCTGCGTAACTAATTTTATTTATTCATTCCCCATTGATCTTCAATCCCATTTTTCCAATTCGCGCTTCTTTATTCATTTCGTCTGCATATATGTTGAACAGCCTTGGCGAGAGAGGACAGCCTTGCCTGACTCATTCTTTTCCGTTCCGATCTTTATATTAACGCTTTGACTCCAGTACAGATTATTGATAATTTTTAGGTCCTTATTATCGATATTATATTTCTTTAGGATTCCCATCAATTTCTCGTGATTGACACGATCAAATGCTTTTTCATAATCAATGAAGCACACAATGAGTTCCCTATTAGCATTTAATGTCCGTTGAATGATTACTTTCAGAAGGGCTATTGCATCTCTCGTTCCTTTTTTTGCTACGAATTCGTACTGGGTTTCACTTAGATTTTCATCTAACTTTCTTCCAATTCTGGCATTAATGATTGACAGTAACAATTTAAGCACATGACTCATTAGCGCGATGGTTCTATATTCTGAGCATTTTTGCGCATTATTTTTCTTTGGTAATTGCACGAGGTTTATCACTTTGAAGTCCTCGGGCAGCGTTCCTTCATCATATATTTTGTTCAGTATCTGCAAAATCCCTTTTTCATATGTCGGTGTTATGTGTTTGATTAAATCTACAGAAATAAGATCTTCCCCCACAGCTTTATGGTTTCTGACTCTTGTAACAGCGTTTCTCAGCGCCCACATTTCAATTCGTGGTGATTTTTCTGCAGTTGAAGTTTTAATTTGAACAGGCCGTGTATCGCCCCTGTGCAGTTCATCTATGTATTTTACCCAAATATCTTTTATATATATATATATATATATATATATATATATATATATATATATATATATATATATATATGATTAATAAGCGTATATAAAGGTCTGCAGTTCTGTTACATACGATAACATTCTTACAGACAACCTCATAATTTTCGTTTAGTTTACTGCGTTTATTTACATTGCGATCATCTTATTTACTTGTTAGGAATGATGTTCGTCGACGCTTGTAATTCAATAGATGAAAAATTTTAATTCAGCAAGTAGACGAATACATCCTAAGTGCCATATACCGTGATGTATCCTCGTACGGGTTTTATTAACATTAAGTATAGACTCTTTGGGAATTCTTCCAGATATGGTTTTCTCTTCATCGAATAATAATAATAATAATACGTTAAAATTTTCTGTACAATCGTAATAAATTTTTTATTTAACCTACAAAATTGAATTTTTATTAATTCACTTTAGGAGAAATAGAAGACCAGGTTACCGTAATTTAATTTTCCTCGTAGAATTTTCATAATTTACCATAAATATTTCATCGTTTCACGTTGTTAACTACTTTTGCATCGTTATCATCTCGTGGAAACTTCAAACAAGCCGCGCTCGTTCTAATAGAATGGGTTGCTATTTATTGCATTTTTTAAATTCTTTTTAAACATCCTTTATATAAAATCAATAAAGATAATTTTTTTATTTTAATTACTAAATGAATATATTTATGTGATTCGATCATTAATTAAATAAAAATAGTATCAGTTAATTAAGTCAGTTTAGAATAGATCAGCATTGCGATAATTTTCGTAGATAATAATTTAAATATGTATGTATATATAAGTGTATCCACCATCACACGAATAAAACAATATCAACTCTAAAAATAATAATAAAAAAAAAAAAAAAACACGAAGAAGAAAAGAATTAATAGGTACTTACAATTCTATATGGTACGTGTCATTTTAAACGTCTCATATTGGATTGTAAATTTTTACTATCTCTTCATATGTTGTTCACAAACCTAATCATAATGTCATTAATTATAATATATTTTTTATTTATTTACCATTAATTCATGGAAATTTTTTATTAAACTTCGATTAATACAATTTAATTTCGCGTATACAACCTTTCAATAATTTAATTATATCTTAATAATGCGTAATTATTATATTTCAATCTACTTATAATTAATCAGTTATGAACATAGGAAACAGAATTTAATCTTCAAAATGTTTAATATTGTGACGTTAAAAATGATTTATATTAATCGTTAAATTTTTTATTTTTTAATTATCAATTTCCTCAACCAGCGCGCGTATACATGTGTAATCCGACATGAATGATGAATATACAAAAATACGCTAGAGAATTGTAATCTATGTGACGCTGTTGATAGATATAAGAGAAACGGAAAAATGTACGTTATGTAGTTGGACGATGAATCAGTGATTCGAGTCACTGACTCACTGACTTGCATGTGTTTTGTCACATCGGGTTTATCTGATTATATGTTTGATATAGAATTTCCGAAGAACATGGTTTAGAATTTTAGTTTTGTTTACTTCTATTATTATTTGCGTTATTTAATAAGTTCTAAGTGAATTTTAAATTTTTCTACATTTTAATCTATTGTTATGTATTTAAATTATTACTGCAAATATATATACTTTAATGTGGAATGCAGTGGTTTTTTTTTAATAAACAACAAAAAAGAAGTTAAAATTACTAAAATTTTTCTTTAAAGTCTTTCGGCTGTTAGACCATTATCAAGTGAATATTTCAAAAAAATATATAAAATGAAGAAATATTAATTTATAAACCAAACAAAATGTAGCACCAATAATCACTAAAAGTTTTTTATTGCGAAGCTTTTCGACTTTAAAGTCTTTCGGCTGTTAGACCATTATCAAGTGAATATTTCAAAAAAATATATAAAATGAAGAAATATTAATTTATAAACCAAACAAAATGTAGCACCAATAATCACTAAAAGTTTTTTATTGCGAAGCTTTTCGACAATTGTCGTTTTCAAGCACGCACAAATAAATTTCGTAATATTTATTTGCGCGTGCTTGAAAATGACGTAATTGTCGAAAAGCTTCGCAATAAATAACTTTTACTGATTATTGGTGCTATATTTTGTTTGGTTTATAATTAATAAAATCACTACTCTCCAATATATTCAACATTTAATATTAATTTAGATTACAATTTACAAAAATCTCTAAAATGAAAAACAGTCACTGTCAGATCGTTTTAAATACTGTTTTAATGTAATCCTATGTACCATACATGCAGGTAGTATATGTAGTATTTCAACTTTTCAAGTGTTATTTTAGTTTACAAATTTTTCGATTAAAATGTGTATACTTATGCGCAGACACGATTACATATGAGCAAAGCATAAGTGATTTATATAGAGGGGGATAAATGAAAACTCGCTCGAAGAGTCAACTGACATGGCGAGAGAATTATTTTTAGAAGAAAACGCGTCAGGCAATTATTGATTCGATGTCTCGTTGAATCGAATCAGTGACTCGATTCATTCAAACTAAATAAATCGATATTGACTCGAATCATTTAAACGAATCGTTCCGTCCAAGTCTATACGCTGGGGGTAAAATCTATGAAGATGTATTTCTGCTGGTGGTGCAAAGAAAGATAGTCGTCAATGAAAAGAAAAAGAATAAAAGTGATAACAACAGGATTCAAGTAAAAGAAAATAAACGAAGCTGGGAAACGAGAAAGATAGTTTAGTTTAAAGCTGTTTTACGCTGTCTTTTGCTAAAAAGAACCCGCCATGATGATGATGATGATGATGATGATGATGGGGATATAATTATCTTTTCACTTTTGTTTCTAAGGACGAATGCTGTTTTTATTACGAATGTTCGTGGCGTAGTTGCGAGATCAAATCAGTAAGATGTTTATCTATGAAACCATATACACGACAAGAAATTCGTTGATGTACGAACGTGCACGAGATAGGCATTATTTGGTTTGAATTAGTTGAACTGTTCTGTTTCCGTCGCTATTGAAATGAAATGAAAAGTTTTTATTATATTTTTTTAACTGAAAACAATTTTCTTTCATAACTTAAAGCTAAGTATCTATACATGTTTAGAAATAATTTAATTTTAAAATATTTATACTTAACAATAGGTTAATTACAAGAATCTGTGCTTTAATCTACGATGCTTATACTTAGTATAACGTATGCGTAGGCGTTCCATATTGTAATTCCCTATTACTGAAGTTAATTTATTTTGATGAATTTTACAGTTTTCATAAAATTTTTTTTTTAAATTTTATTAATAAATGAATATGATCGTGTAGACTAGAAATTCTATTGTATCGCGTAGCATTCAATGAAATTCTGCGGCAATGATTTTGAACTACTTGTAATTTCCTATATGTGCTATCAGACACTGGTGACCATACAGGGCAAGCATTAATCTAGGGCGTATAACAGTCGTATAAATTAATTTTCTATTTACACAACTGAGACACGATTTCCTGTTAAATAATGGAAAAAGTGTGCGCGTAACTTTATGCGCTTTTTCTATAGCGAATGTAATATGGTTGTTGAAAGTTAGTCTGCTTCCTAAGATAACTCCTACATACCGAACTTGTTTAACCCGAGGAATTCTTTTAGAATTTATTGTTATTTCAGTTAGAGGTAGTGGTCGTCTTCTATTAAATAGAATTGTTTCTGATTTTTCTTCATTTAATTTTAAGTTCCATCTATTGTAATATTTAGATATTTTAATTCTAGCCTTTTGCAATCGGTTATATATTATATCTGCCCTATAAGAAGATATAAAAGGCAAGATCATCAGCATACAACGCAGTACTAACGAGAGGCCGTTCTGGAATTAATATTAGAAATAAGTAAGGCCTGAGCAACCCCCGCATTTAGTGTTTTAATCGAAATAATTGGTAACGTAATATGTTTTATGATTTAAGCAATTTAATAAGTAATAACGGAAATTTTAATCATTTTATATAATACTCCATCATGCCAAACTGTATCAAAAGCTTTTTCAACATCGATTAGCAGCATTCCGGTGTATTTATTGAGTTTAAAGTTATCAGTAATAGTGTCCCCTATTCGGGCTAGCCTGTGAACTGTTGAATGCTTAAGTTTAAAACCAAACTGCTCATCCCTTAGAATATTATTTGAATCCGAATAAGTTCGTAGCCTGTGCAAGATGACCTTTTCAGCTATTTTGCTTAAGTTTGTTAACAGATTATCTTTATCTAGTTTTGGTAACACGATAAATTTTATCAATTTTCCATTTTGTTGGGAAATAAGATATCGTGAACATTACTAAAATCGATAATTGCTTTGTTCCGAAGATTTTTAATCATTGCTACAGGCACGATACTTCATGTTTTAACTGTTTGATGTAATTTCGAATCTCAACAGGCGTAGTGAAGGTGTTTGCATGTATATGTACATTCACTGAATTTTTTAACATGTTATTAACGGTTTCGATTACATTATAATAATGCGTTCGTGGGACTTCGGTTCTGCAACTATCCGAAATATTATAAATGTGCGAAGCGAATAGCTTAATTTTTTTTTTCAGTTTTGTATACGGATGTTTGTGTAACAGAATCATATAGTGGCGGGAGTGATCTGTCGAGTAAAATGACCGCGAATCAGTAGCTGCCAGGATTGCGCGAGTAAATTTAGTGATCCTTTGAACCGCCGAGTCTGTAAGACTTTCTTCTGATTACAGTCAGAAAGTTTGTATTTTTTGTGGGCATGCTTCAATTTTCTGGCCACCTACACTTCACTTCCATATCTATATGGCTTTTATTTTTATTATTTTGCGGAATATCTGTGCTGTTTATAAAAAATCAAAATAAATGATTTAAAAGCATAATTACGAGGCGTAAACCTGCTATTATTGACAAATATGTCACCGTCGAATTAAATATCTCGACCCGACATAAGGTTAAATTTTAAATTATGTCACTTACAGAACATTGTAACGCACGTCGTGTCTTTTCACTATCTTTAATTACGGTCCAAATCTATCTGTACAGAATAAATTAGTAATTTATAAAAATGTCATAAACTTCGCTTAATTTACGTCACGTCTGTTTGTTGGTCAGTAAGTGGGAGCAATATTAATAATCTTTAAAGAAATACCGAAATAATTTTCACCGGATTATACTAAAAAAAGAACGTATACGTTAAAATTTCCATCGTGCGTGGAATTTTTTCTCACCTTCAATAGAACGGTGTCGAAAAATTCCACCACTTGTACGAAAAATCTAATTCGAATGTTTTAAAAAGTATCGGAGATTGTCACTAAGGTACAAATATAGAAAATATAAGCGTAGACCGCTCAAACTTTACTATTTACTTGGTATACTTAATAAACTCTATTCGAAAATATATTTCTGTATTAGTGCACTTTAACAGATTTAATCGTATTATCTCTATAGCGAATTGCCAGACTAAAGTAGAAACAAGTACGGCATGTCAATATATGGTGATGATGTATCCAAAGGAAGAAGAAAAAACCTTTCATTAATTAACCTACTTTTCACCGTTATTGGCCAAGTAACACTTCTAACCTTGGCAAGTAATTTTATTTTAATAATAAATTACATTTTTAATATTAAATATAAATCTGATCAAAAAGAAATACAGGCAAAATAAAAAACCTGCTAAGATGAGAGAAAAAACAACAACAATAAAAATCACTTAAGTTAACCCATACATCAGATAATTACACTTTACAATAGATACTTATTAATAAATCGCATAATATAATAATAGTATACTCGAAATGAGAAAATGATTTTTATAAAAATCTAAGCTTAATTCTACGGTGCTTATACTTAGTATATCGTGCACGGGGATGTGCCATACCGATAACTGATATTAATTTAACGCGATGGATAGAACAATTATCGAAGAAATTTTTGGAAATTCTGTTAATAAGTTGATCAATAAACGGTCTCATGTAAATATGAAATTTTTGTATTACGGGTATTTAATTTAATTCTACAACAATAATTTTCGGCTAACTGGAGCTTTTTATATGTACTTTTTTTTTTTTTAAACGTATATTTGTGATAAATGTTATAATGATATATACACTCATAATCACACCTCATGTATACACACAACAACACTCATACGACATAATACAATTATTTTAATACTACTTATCCCGTCAAGCTTTCGCTTGTCGACGGGTAATTACATTTCTTATGATTTAATATTATACATTTACGCTTAATATAAATTTTTATTTTGATTACATTTATTATATTGATTTCTTTAATTACCGTTTATTTATATAATTATAACTCATTTACACTCTCACATACTCTCTAACTTAACTGCCAAAGTGAGCTTAAGTACTGATCAGTACCATGCTCACATACACACACGCACACACACACACACACACATAGAATACATGTATACATCTGTAAGAGTAGTTTTAATTCATATTACCTTTCAATTTGCAAACAATATATTTCCACTCTAATCGTCCACATATAGACTCCCATTTACACCAAAATTTTAATTTTCCAATCGGTAGTAGAACCCTGACATCCGCATTGTATCATAGCGATAGCAGATCATAATGGACAAGCATAAATCTTTAACGAATAATAATCGCATACAGCAATTTTTTATTTAATCCGGTAAGGCCTGATTTTCTGTTAAATATTGGAAAAAGTGCGTACATTGCTTCGTGTGCTTTGTCTGTCGCATACTTATTGTGTACATTAAATGTTAATCTTTTGTCAAGAACTACTACCTAAATAACGAACTTCTTTTGACCATGGGATTTGTTTGGAATTAGTATTTATTTCAGACAGACGTAAGGATTAATATTACGAATTTATATGCATTTAGTTGCAATTTCCATTTTCTGTAATATTTAAAAATAGTATTTACCGCTTTTGCAATCGATTACGAATCGTGCTGACTCTATGTGGAGAACAGTATAATGCTAGGTCATCGACATATAATGCAGTTTCGACAAAAGGTATGTTGGGAAGATCATTTAATAGTAATAGAAATAAATATGGCCCAATTATGCTCCCTTGTCAATGTTGGCAGATTGGTAGTGTTAAATGTGGAAAGTTTTTCTAAAATGCATAGGAATCTATTAGATTCGATTCGCGTAAAACAGAAGCCGCTTGAAACGTTTTGAGGAGTGCCTACATTCAGCGATTGATTATATCTTATCTTAGTCGTCCAATATCGTGTCCGATGTGCAGTGATTATGAATTTGTCAATATGTTAGATTTTACGAGCATCTGTGAACCACTGCACGCCACACCATCCGATTATATACCAGCCTGAGCCTACGGTTTCCCTTGGATAGCAATTCTTGTTATATTATCTGCACGCATAGTGTGCCCAAAAAACTTCACAGTATATTGTTAGTAATCGATGTTTCCGATTTAATTGGAAATACGAACTCGTATTGAAATAATTAGAAATATACTTATGAAATTAAGAAGCACCCTTTGCGATAAGAAATTAAGCTTATAGATGAAAAATAAATTACTGAAATGCTACGTATGGTCGGTGTTTTTATATGGAAGCGAGAGTCAAAGATTTAGAAATGATAAGAGTAGAGAAAAATTATTTAGAATGGTTTAAAAATTTTCTTAATCTACAGGCAAAATGTAGTAAAAGTTTGTGATAATATGAGCAGCAAGAGAATAATGGAAACAGGAGTACCGCAAGGTAGTATACTGTCACCAATATTATACTTGATATATACGAATGAAATATATAAAGTACTTAAATATTCAACAGCATTTGGATATGCAGATGATATAGCTATAGTAATACCACACAACGATATAATAGAAGCTGCTAACTTATTAGGAAAAGATATAAACGAAATGAGCGAGTGGGCTCACGATAGAGGATTAAACATTAATATAGGAAAGACAAAACTGATGTGGATAAAAAGGAAGTAAGATTATAAGGGAGCCTGAGGTGATAATACATACTGAAAAATGTATACATCAAATGGAAAGGTGTAAATGCATAAGGATTGAAAGAGTAAAAAATATCTCGGAATAACAATAGACGAAAAAAACTTCAGGTGGAATGAACATATACTTCACATATAAAAAAAATTAAGATTTGTGATCCCGATAATGTATAAGTTAAAACGTTATCTGAGTGAACAAACACTGAAAGTAGCATATAACGCGCTATTAGAATATGGTATATTAGTTTGGGGCCAATCGGAAAGAAGTAAATTTAAAGGAATAAACTACTTACAAAAAAGGTGCTTGAAAATTGTATGTAATAGTAACAAGAATGAAGAAATACCTATAAAAAATCTTCTGGTAAGGTTAAATACATTATTACCGAAAATGCTATATTTTTACAGAAAACTGTTGTATTGTAAAGTTAAAGAAATAGAAATAAATAGTAAACAGAAAAACTATAATATCAGAAAAAGTAGCAGATATGAAGAACAATGCTGGACAAAGGAGAATAATAACTTTATATATAGAACAGAGGAGTATATATTGCCTATATTATATAATAAAATACCAAATACCAGCCGAAATCATGAACGAAAGGAAACTAGGAGTTTGGAAAAAAGAAATTAAATCATGGTTGATAAATAATGAGGGGATAACAATACCTTAAGATGAAAAAGAATTTGTTTTTAGTAAAAAACGAAACAAAATCGCCGAATGAGGAGAAAGGAAAGAGAAAACGAAAAAGAACACCGATAGCCGATTAAAACGTTTATTAATTTGTTTTTTTCATTTTTTTTTTTTGAAAATGAAGAATTAAAAGAACGAGGGATGATATTGGATTAAATAGATGTATGGAAGGGTGAACAGAAGAGGAAAAGGAGAAAAGAGAGGAGAGAATAAACAAGAAGCGTAATAATTGAAACAAGATAGTTTTATTTATCTATGTTGGATAATTACATATTTTGAATATGCATGTATGTATACATTAAATTTATATGTAATATGCTCGTAGTATAAGGAATTATTGTAAAATTTCAAAAATTGCAATAAACGAAAACACCCTTTATATGTCGTACCCGTTCGCAGCAATAAGATAGTAGTAGTACATAAACACATTTCACACAGTAAGAACACAAACCTTGGTAATACACACAAGAGGTGACATAACATATCTACATTTTCACAACACCCACAGTAACATAAACGTAACAACACAATCATAACACACAAATGGGTAGAGCAGTTGAGAAGTAATGAGAATATTCATTTTAATAACATAACATATTTCACGCACACCATGGTAGTACACACACATGAAGAAGAGGGAAAAATAATTAATAAATATAACAAAGGGTTGTCTGCCGACGGGTAAAACCGGCGGAAACCCATAATGTGAAAGAGATTGTTTAAAAAAAAAAAAAAAATATGAAGAAGCGGATATCATCAATTGAAATGAGGTGCTATCGAAGAATGTGGAAAATACCTTGGAGTAAAAAGATAAGAAATGAGGAGGTTCTAAAATTAATGGGAATAAGAGGAGAGAAGTACAAGCTACTACAAACGACAGCAATGGGCATGATTGAAGGAAAAAGAAACCGAGAATAAAATGTATATCGTGACTGGATAACATAAAAAAATGGATCGGAATGAATGAGACAGAAGAATTTGTCAAAATAGCAAGAAATAAGAACCGGCTACAACAGATTGTCCATTCGATGCATGCTGATGGTTAAACAATACCCGAATCGGGTTGTACAAGAAGAAGAAGAAAGGAATCATTCGTTCTTTTAGCTGTCTAAGGTGTTCGCAGCGGTTTCCTTCAGTCCCACATTACGCTGGTCTTTAATATTCATCACCCAAGTTTCTGAACCACATAGGAATACCGGGAATATTAAAGTTTTCACTGGTGCTATTTTAGTATTTTTTGTAATATCAGTGCTTTTCCGTAGCTTTGATAGTTGGTTTATTTTACAGAACGACCTAATTGGATCCGTCTACTTATTTTTAATTCAGTACTACCCTAATTACCCAATTTCGAACATAGATATGT
Source organism: Coronaproctus castanopsis (assembly GCA_032883995.1). Classification (NCBI taxonomy): domain Eukaryota; kingdom Metazoa; phylum Arthropoda; class Insecta; order Hemiptera; family Monophlebidae; genus Coronaproctus; species Coronaproctus castanopsis. The sequence goes on along the minus strand of CM065052.1, from coordinate 102,736,920 downwards.
AAATTGCTACACCATCTCACTTGGTTTTTTTGTATTTATGCATTCGTGACAAATTTTTATATATATATATATATATATATATATATGTGTGTGTGTATATATAAAAGGAGCCTGTGATAGATGCATCATTATTTTCAACATATACAGTGAGTGGATATTGAGAAAAACAATGGAATGATGAAAAAATGACAATAAAACCGTAGGAAACGTTAAAAACCTGCAATTTGTTTAAAAATCCTCAAATTTGACAGAGTAATTGAAGGATCGGGTTTATTAATGAATACAAAGGAAGTATGATAGTTGATTAAACGAGATAGAATCTACAAAGTTTACGTGGCCTTCAAGTGGTTAGTAAATTTATGTACTTGTGGTCACCTATCACAAACAAATGGAGGCTCAATAGCCGAAAATGCAAATAAACAATGACGGCGTGGACTGCATTAACTCAGCTAAGAAAAATCTGGAAATGCTATGACGTAACGAAGAGGAAAGTACACCTTTAGGAAAACGGTAGTGTTCTCCGTATTTTTATATGTATCTGAGTAGACATTGAAGGAAACCCGAAGGGTCGATGCTTTCAAATTATATTGTTTGAGACGAATTTTGAAAATGCCGTGGACTGCGGAAAGGATAAAAAAGTTAATGCGGATACTCGATCACGACACAGTTGAAAAATGTGTATCCACTTTCTTGGCTATATAATGCGACGGAATAACTTAAAAGAAATAATTTTGGCATAATTAAAAGTTGCAGACGAAGAAATGCGGTATTTGAACAACGTTAAAGTGGTCATTGGCATCAGTTAACTGCAACAAGTAATTAGGTACACCGATAATAGGAATAGGTGACGGTCAGTTGCAACGAACAATTGAAAATAATTTGACGATACTCAAAACGAGTTCATATATACATATATATATATATATATATATATATATATATATATATATATATATATATATGTATATATATATATATATATATGTATGTATATGTATATGTATATATGTATATGTATATGTATATGTATATGTATATGTATATGTATATGCATATGTATATGTATATATTAACGCGTTGAGTACGGCGGCTTTCCTCTAATTGCCGAAGTTAAGCAACGGTACTTGGATGGGTGACCGCCGGCTCAGTGTGTTGTGTGTTTGTTGGTATCTCCCAATTTGCCTGGCCCGCACGGGTGATTAGGCTATTTTCTCCCCCAAGAGACCTACGTCCAGCAGTGGACCGATATAGGTTTAAAAAATATATATATATGTGTGTGTGTAGGTGTAGGTGTCTGTATATCTAAACAGGATCTCGTTATTTCTGTTGGGAAAGTAAACAAATCAAAGAAGGCAATTTCAAACCACTCCCTATTTTCGAATATCGTCAGACAACGCGATGGGCTTTTATTTTTATCTATAAATGCATGATTTTACGTAATGGTTTGGCTTTCATGAAAAAAATACTTAATTTAACATGCCATATCTTTCCTCAAATTAAAACCTTTTTAATGTGACTCATTGATTAAAAAAAAAAAAACTGGAACTTCGTATATAATATTTTTTTAACATGTTTTTATGGAATTTATTGGTTGTAAAATATTATGTTTATATATATATATATACATATATATATATATATATATGTATATAATGCATATGTATGTGAGTTGACAGCTATTGCGAAATTACTGGAAAATGTTTATTTTATATTGAAAGATAGTGTCTTGACTGATAAGTTGGAAACAGCGTATTCGTTTGGTTTTGATTACTCAATATGCTCAACGGTTTTTTTTTTTACATACTCATTGGTTAAAATAAAATATGACTAATGTTTTTATTTTACACGTTCATTGCACGTTTTTGTATGTATGCGTTTAATTTGAATTTCACTGGATCATTATTACTTTCAGTATAATTAAATATGTATTCTAACGATATATATAAATTTTTTTTTTTATTATGAATTTTTGATTGTTGCTTGTAGACTAAACAGTATATGCCGCTTTGGAAAATGTTTGTCCGCTGAATGTTATAAATTATTCTCTCAACGAGTTTTAGGCGTGCTCAAAATTTATTCACTCATCGGGAATGATTTGAAGAAAAATTTTAAAGAAATATAATGTTTATTTTTTTTTATTATCTACGAAATTACAACAACGTGAATGTGTGTGCTTTTTCGTTCAACGTATGCTGAAAATAAACATATTCGTAGTTATGTTATACCAAAAGAAACAGAACACACGCTTGTATTTACGAACATTTTATTTAAATGAAAGGTACTTTCCTAATGAATACCACAATGATGTTCGAGCGAGTGAAGTGTACGTTTTGGGAGAACATGTCTTCCTACTTTGTTCGATGTCGTATCGCCGGCTTGTGATGATATTTATTGCTCATTTACGTATAGTTTATTGACCGCGAAATATGCCAGTTTCATCTTTCTTGAAGTGGCAACCGATGATATATCTCTATCTCTCCTGCACCGAGTCGACAAGTTGTTATGTCGACGTATCACCAATTCCGTTATTCGTCGATCAAAAATATGTAAACCGTAACGAGTTTCAATTTTTATATTGAAATATATCCTATTATTGTATTTTGCGTCGAACGCTTTTTTTATTGTTTTAATTATATTGTAATTTATTGCGTCGCTCTATTTCCTATTAATGCGCCTATTTGTATAGTTTTAATTTTTAGGTATCTATATAATACATGTATGTGTGTATAGATACTTTTCTACAGAACTTGTTGTTGTTGTTGTTGATGTAACGCATAATGTAATACAAAATAAGCAATGTAATAATCTGTAAATTGTGGTTTTGTTTGGCATTAAAGTAACATTTAACAGTTGTGAACGTTAAATAATAATATACATAATTATTAATGACATTAGTATGTACATGATATTTAACAAACCGAAAATTAAAGTGGATATATTAAAATAATACTTTAGGCGTCGAAAATAATTTTAATGTACCAAAGGAGTCTGTTTCTGGATACGTTTTGTGAAATATTTTATATTCTAATATTCTTTTGTAATTTAAAGACAAATATGAAGGTGTGTAATTTTACAGCTATGTTGATGATTTACACTTCGTTTATAATGTACTTATTTATTGTAAAAGCTTCTTATCTCTCTCTCTCTCTCTCTCTCTCTCTATATATATATATATATATATATATATATATATATATATATATATATATATATATATATATATATATAACATATAATATAATATATATATATAGATATATATGCGATGATGTAAGCAAACGATCTGGTTGTCATTAAAATCTCGATCAAATATTTTATTATAATATTAAAATGAATAATTGTGCATTCAGTTCTGCTGATCACATTGAATATTACTTGTTTACTGTTAACAGTAGACAATAAACATATTCATTATATAAATGATGCGATTAATAAATATTGTTACATCTTTAAAAGCACTTGGTGGGATAAACTATGGAGACTAAATATAATTCTAAAATAATATTGTAAAACGGTCTAGTACAGTCATTGTACTCATACTGTGCCGATATTTATTACAATCGGTTATCAAAAACTCAAGTATTGGAAATTTTTAATCATGCATTTTCATAATAAGGAGCATCTGATTGACACAGAATGTTTCAATTCTAAAAATATTTATATAATACATAAAAGTGATCTAGATCTGAAAAGCTTTAGTATATATATAAATTATTACTTCATATTTTCATCTCAAGGCACATTAAAATGAATAGTTTTGTGTAAAAAATTGGTATTACTAGAAGGATTAAAATAATAAGCGAGTTTCACTCCTAATGTGAACTTATTAATTTCTTTTATAAAGGATATGGATAATGCATATATGTTTTTTTTTTAATTTTCTTAATATAATATAACTTTATTGTAGTAATTTAAAAGAAAGAAATCAAGAATTGAGCATTCCACCAAACATTCTTCTACACTCCTCCACTTCTTGCTGTAACCTGTAATTATATTTATTTCGACGGAAGTAGTTCCTTCTGTTTTAGTATTGTATTCACGAAATTTATTGCTTTTCGTGTAATGCTCCTGTCCTTGAACCATCTTCTATAATCGTTGTCTATCTTGTATAGTCTGTCGCTGAATGGTTTTTTATCTTTATTTATGTATATACGTGGATAAGTATAATGTGTCCGTGTATGAATATATAGATGTAAGTGAAAAATCTGTTGAACGCATCTTTATATTGTTATTAAAGGCAATAATAACAGTAGTTAGAAATTGTGTATATACATTAAATCGATTTTTATTTTATTTTTTTAATAAACAACAAAAAAGTAGTTAAAATCGCTAAAAATATATTTTTTCTTGAAAGTTTTTGAAAGCACTTGTATTTTTCATTTTCAAACTCGTAATAAGTATACGAGATATTCTAGACGTTATATATATATATATATATATATATATATATATATATATATATATATATATATATATATATATAATGAATTTCCATAAATATCTTCAACCTGTGGAGGTGAGGTCAAATTTCACACGTGACATCTCCAAGTAAGAAATTTATTAAGGTTTATCTCAGGAATATGCAGAGTCCAGTTCAAAGATATATATATATATATATACATCTGGCATCCGTTGATAATAATTAAATAGTGCCATTATATAATTATATATAGCCTGTCAACAGCTAGTAATTCGGTTTCATTAAACTTTCATAATCATTATTATTAAGAAAATTCTAAAGGTGTTCCGTAATCGAGCAAATCAGTAAATTGTTCAGTCGTGAAGGTATATTTTTGTGATTTCCTAAATAACAAGAAATTGCATTGAACACATTCTGGGGGTGTTTGATAATCGGTGATATTAGTCATTTATTCAATTATAAAATATATTCAAATATATTCTATAAGTGCCTAAATCTCATGAACGAAAATTATTGGTAACCCCAAAGAAAAGGCAAGACGAATCGTTAATTCCCATTTTAATAATATGTAGACATAGTCACTAATTATCAGCAAAGTGTAGGAAGGATGAGAAAATAGCAGTTAAATCTGATGGAACAATATCAATATTTCGTAGTATATACATATCTTTATTATTTTATAAATAAGTTGCAAATAATAAAGTACCTTTTATCTAAAATATATCCTACAACCTATTTTCACCTGTTTCTTTTTTTTTAGAATTCGTTCTGTTTGCTAACAACACACAAACATACACGTTCATACACATTCAATATTTATTTCATTAAAATTATGAAGAATTTCATTATTAAAATTATAAATAAGTTTAATTATTTTTGTAGGAATGCGTTCTTTTCAATCTTAATGCTTTTATGCATATATAACTAAATATTTCAAATTTTTTTCTTGTATCCTTTTTGTTATCATTTGTATGATATATTTATATGAAAGTTGTGTTGACGATAGGCAATTCTGATATTTATAGCCCAATTTTTATAATATAAATAAAAAAATAATAGAAGTTGGGTATATATAAAAAATGTAAATACGTGCGCGTTGTATGATTAAAAACTATGTGAAAGTTTCCGGATAATGATTTTCATAAGTTCCTAAATATGTTATCGTCTTATCGGATTGACAAGAAAAGTTTGTCATATTAAAACAACATTAGCCTTCTGGGAACTATGTCGATATAAAACAGATATGCGAGTGCTTCATTATAGCTTCCTGTGTATGCGATAGTCACCAGTCACTGTCCATATAATGTCAACATTTGATATCTCCGTTCTCCTCTCACTATCTCTCTCTCTCTCTCTCTCTCTCTCTCTCTCTATATATATATATATATATATATATATATATATATATATATATATATATATATGTATATATGTATATATATATATATGTATATATGTATATATGCATGTTGAAATTTCAAATATCCTGATTAAGATAAATTGGATATTAAGATTAGTTAATTAATTGATAAAAAAGTTCCCTGTCTGTTATTTTGAGACGAAAAGTTTCTAGATTAGTGAAATAAATATTTAATTTTCAAGTTGTGTTATCCTAAGGGTTCGCAAAACTGAATTACTAAATTATATTCACTATTCACGGTTGAAAAATATTGAGAAAGATAGGAATTATGAAGGAGTACAAAATGAGGAAGAGTTTATCAAAAATTTGTCAGTCAAATATGTTCGACGCATATGTAAGTGGAAACCTTCGTCACCACTTTCACAGCTTGTATCGGAGTAATGAAAAGCGCTCCTAAGGATAAACTTTAAACTTTGTTCAATGTAGAAATATGTCCGGCTGGAGAATTATTATTAACAGGAAACTACGATAATCTATAGTACTACGTATGAAGGATTTTTTATAGAAACAACGAAATAACAAGATTACATTCAAAAGTTGTATGAGAAAGCAATTCTAAAAAGATTTTGTGCAGATAACCTCAACATGTTTATTTTGTATTTATGATCCAGTACAAAACCTAATTTTGTATGCGATATAAAAGCTGGAATACAGTAATTATTAATGATTAGTTATTTTATGGAGTAATTAATTACTTTTCTAAGAAATAATAACAGGAACTCATTTATGAGGAGAAAGAGGAAGGCCCATTTTGTTTAGTAATGTACTAAGGGAAGCTAATGCACTGTTTATTGACTGTATACAATTAGCCAGATTAGAATTAGTTCCGTAAACTATAAAGTCTTTCGCATAAGAAAGCATGTAAATGTTGCATAAGACAGCGCTTAAAGTCGACCCTTTTGGTATTAATTTTATTAATTTTATGATGGGATATGAGTACTTGAAAACTAAAATACAGTTTGTAAATAATTTACGTACAGCATTAGAGAAATGAAGCACAAGTAAAGTTATTGAATCAAAAGCCTTGTTTGTATCTAAAAAGCAAGCAATTAAATATTTGATTAATATGAAGGACTTATAATTGCTACCAAATGAGACACGCAGGTCCTATGTTTTTACTCACCCACACATCCTAGAAGAAAACAATTTTTTGTTTTTAAGCCACCAAAAAATCCTATATTATTTAGTATCTTTCATATATTTTATTTGAAAAAGAAATATGCTTTGTAAAATTTAGTAATTAGATTATATTATCAAGTTTTGCTTATTATTATAATTACTTCTAATTCCAGATTTAATTCATTGCACAAATGAGCCGAACGTTTCGATACCACAGTTGGCAAATCTCCTTATCGAAAGATCACAAAATACGAATTGGATAGTGGTGTTTAAATCGTTGATTACGGTTCATCACCTACTATGTTATGGAAATGAGGTTATTGTTTGTTCTTATAGAATTGATCTCGGCCTACTCGTTATTAATTAATTATATCGATTTATAAATTTTTATTTTAGATTTTGTATTAATATTTTATTCTATATTTCAGTGAACACGTTTTCAAAGAAACAAACATCTAATTTCTCCAAATAAAAAAAAAAAAAAAATAATATTTGGACGTATTAAAAAGTAACTGATTATAAATATTGTTACATTGACTATGAAATACAATATTTAATTTTAATTTATTTTAATGTCTTATATAAGAAATTTTAATATTTAATATTCTACAATAAATTTATTTATTGCCACAAACAGCAAAGAATTTTTCTTCAGCATTAAAAATGGTTTTTGTTCGGCGTGTTATAATTATGAATAGACGCGTACATAACAATAATGTTATAAGAAGTTACGTATGTTTGTTGAAAAACTTAAAATGATCAGTAGTTCACAAGTGTAAAATGTATTCTCTATGATCATACTATATTTATTAGTAATTATTTCGATGACCATCGACTGTAAGCTGTATAAGATGAATTTCGCTTTAAACAATATTTGCCTTAAAATCATCTTTAGGAAGAGACATGAGCAGTGTTCAAAAATTAATAGGAACCAAAGACGTAGTGGTCGCTGAATGAAGTCAACGCGGTGTAGAACTATTAAACGTATTGATGAAACGTTATTTTATCGTCATGAAGTCAACACTAAAACGCAATCGTCCCATTGAAGGCATTTTTAAACGACAACCTATTCACATTTCGTTGTTTGTTCATGAATTTTTAACAAAATATAACGCTAATTACTATCAAATTTCATATTCGCTAGACATAGCTCCGCGTGACTGTCCTTTATTCCCAAAAATAATAACCTTGAAGGGCTGTCGTTTTACATATATGGATAAGAGTAATGGTAAACCCGTGAAACAGCTCACGGTTATCCCAAAGTACGAGTTCCTAAAATGTTTAGGTATTTTCAAGAAGAGCTGATGCATAATACGTAACGGGGACTAGCGTTATCGTAAAGAGTAAATAAAATAAAAAAATCTTTTAATTTTTTGAATATATGTTGTATATTTGCGTTGAATTTTACGTTTCAAATAATTATAGTTTTATTTTTACCTATTTTATTTTTTTAGTGTTTATTTTAATTATTCATCGCGATTGATATTAATATAAAAATCATAAATATTATCGTATTTACAGCGATTTACACAATATTTGGCCTCAAGCAATAGTACGTTTCAGTTGAGCAATTTTTTAGACAAAAGTGGACAACAAGGTTAGTCATATATTATATTGAATTTGTTTTATAAACCTACCAGATATTTTTTTGTGTAATTTTAGCGATAAGTGGTTCCATTGTGCGAAAATTTCATAATGAGGAAGAGAATATGATAAAAATGAAATTGCCTAAATGTAGAAATCTATATTCATTCACATAGTTTTATACTATATGAATATATATATATATATATATATATATATGTGTGTGTGTGTGTGTGGTGTACATGTCTTAGTTTTAGGTGTATCGTGAAGTCCTGTGTTCAACCGCAAGTTCGTTTACCCTTTTGTATGTGTATATACATATATATTATATATATATATATATATATATATATATATATATATATATATTATTTATATTGCATTGCGTGTAAACTGTTATAATAGATATTGATATAGTTATGTTATCTTTACATAATTTATCAACATTGTTTATTGAAATATAAAATTTTGATAAGAAACAATCTGTATGTATTAAATAAAATAATAATAATTTTAATTTCTAAATGAATGAATTAGTAATAATTACGTAACCGAATTATACCATGTCTGTAATTAATTTTAATTCACTAATAGCATATTTATAATGAGTAATCACGTCCATCCTGAATATGTTGTAGTAATGTTATTGTCAAATAAGTTAATATAATATTTTTAATTTGATTACTAGTTCGAAGCTAGTGTAACTATTGAAAAGATTTGTTATTTTTTGACAATATTAAAAATATTAAACTTTCTTAAGAATAATCTATTAATGTATATGATTATATCACGTACCCAATTTGGATTCCGATCATAAATATTCAAGAAGTTATTACAGAGTTAACCATAAACTATCGAATGAAGAAGTTGAGCTGTCTTTAGGAATCCACATGAATAATATAAAGTTTTAAGGTATAACGAGATGTAAGAAGAGGTGCATACTCTAATTTCTCTCCTGTTTAATTTGTTCGCGGAGCAAGTAGAAATTAAACTAAGAGTAATGGAAGTCGGTATGCATATGATGTTATTCTAGTAGATTACCTGCATGGGTTCCGCTAGTTGATGAGATGATTGGCAAGTAATACAACCTACATATTAACGTTAAAAAAAACGATGATAGGAAACAGAAAATTAACCCGTTTTCAATCGCAACATTGAAATAGTGGAAAGAGTAAATAAATTTAAATATCTTGGCTGTACCGTAACAGAAAAGCTAAATTCAAATAACGAAGTTGAAAGCAGATACACCCCAGGCCGATCAGGATTTAAGAACATAATAAACGTTCTATGTGGTAGATCCTTGAATTTAAGCATACTACAACAGCTGGCAGAATGTTACATCTACTTTATATTTCTGTATGGTATAAAATCAATCACACCCAATAATTTCGTTTACTTAATCTAAGTAGGAACGAACAACATTAAAAATTTAGTTAATATTTCGATAAAGTCACTTTACGCCAATTCACTAAAAAGTTTTTTTTATCAGTTCTATCGTTTGCACAAATGTATAGGCCCGTAAAAGTACATATCGTATAATTCCAATTTTTTAAAATAACTTTATTTTATCTTTCCATGAGAAAATAAATCAACTTTCTTATTATTTTCATCTCAGATTTATTTTTGTAATACTTTTGACACAAACACACATATATATTTATGTGTGTGTGTACAATGTTAATGTGGATGTGCGTGTAATATATTCGATGCCAATTTAAAATGTATTCTATTAAAATAAATATAATTATATTACAGATGGTTTAAACAGATGTTTTTAATAACTATCTACTTACCTCCATTGCATCCGCCGTTATTCACTAATATTAAACTTTCCACGTTTTTTTTTTTTTTTTTTTTAACATTAGTCTTGTTTTCATGTTTTCTGATTTTTTGTATACTTTATATTGGTTTGCCAATTAAAAATGCATATTCTATTAAAGTAAATATAATTATATTACTCTGATGGTGTAAAACAGATGTTTTTAATAATTATCTACTTACTTTTTTAGCATTCAATATTGTTTTTCCGGTTATTCACTAATATTAAACTTTCCACAATTTTTTTGCAAAAATTAGCCTTGTTTTCATGTTTTTTGATCTTTTATATACTTTATATGTATATAAAAGGTCAGAAAACATCAAACAAAATAATGTTAGTGAATAACGCAAAGGTAATATCGACCACTGGGTAAGTAAATAGATAACCATTGAAAACATCTGTTTTATACCATGTTTAATTGGAATTATATTTATTTTAATAATATATATATTTTACAATGGCAACGAATATGTTATACGCACATTTTCGAATACTATACACACAACACACCTACTGTATATATGTTTTTCCCCATTACTTGGGTTATATCGTCATACCAACGAGTTAGCGATCTGCCAATGTTTCTTCTTTATGAATTGACCACCATTCCAGTACTCGCTCCGTCCATCTATTATCCTTCCCTCTGCTATGTGCCCTGCCCAAGTTCACTTCAGTTTGGCCATCTGCTCCACCACATTATGAAGTCCGGTATTCTCCTGTTTCCAGATATTTTGCTTCCGGTCGGATCGTATTATATTTAATATTATTCTTTCCTGTGCTGCTTGTGCTCTTATTATCCTTCTAATATTTGTTTTCGTGAAGGTCCATGTTTGTGAGTCATATGTAAACACCGGCAGCACACACTGATTATATAGTTTACGCTTCAAACATATTAGTATTTCGTTGTTTTTAAATACGTAACTTAGTTTCCAGAAAGCACTCTACCTGCATTATATTTTTCTTGACAGTTGTAATTTTTTCTCCGATGTACACGTACTCTGTGACCTTTTCCACCACTGTATTATTTATTTCCATTCGTACACTTTCCCGAGTATTTGTCATTACTTTGGTCTGATGAAAGTTTATTCTTAGTTCTATTTTATTTGATTGTATGTTTACTTCACTTATCATTTGAAGTTCTTCTGCGCTAGTACTTATTAGTGCTACATCATATGCAGATATCAGGTGGTTTAAATATTCTCCATCAATTCTTACACCACAGAGTCCCATTCTAATTTCCTGAATATGGTACCCAATGCGATAATTAACAATTTCGGTGAAAGCGTAACATCCTCTCTTACAGCTTTTTTTTTTTTTTTTTTTTTGTCTTCCCTAAGTTTATCTTCATCATTGCAGACTGGCTCACTGATTCCGTAGCTACGTAACGAATCTGTAAATATAATTTTAAAACAGACGGTGTAAAATAGATGTGCATAACGTTTGAAATTATCTTTCTGTCATTCACTAACATTGACGTTTTCAAGATTTTTTGCGAAAATTAGTTTTATTATGAAGTTTTCTGGCCCCCATTTTATTTTATATATATATATATATATATATATAAGAGAGAGAGAGAGAGAGAAAGTCTATATTGTGAGTTTTAGGGTATTTATATTTTATTTTTTCAAATTTACGGATATGTTTAAGTTTATATAATCTAACATTATTTATAGACATCTAATCTCAGGTTTTATTTTTAATAAGTTTTCAAATATAAATCATAATGTTACGAAAGTCCAGGTATTTTCAAGCTCTGCGTTTCATACTGTTAAATCAGATAACTCAAAAGTTCATAATTTTTCAGATTCTAAAAGTTGTCTCTCCGCCTTAAAGTTCTCACATTATAATCTTCATTCCACCCCATAATTCTTAAAATTCGTAACCATATTGCACTTTTACAGGGTGCCGGTATCTCTGTTAAGTTTGAATGGATTTTCTTGTCGATGATTATGCTAAATGTGCAACATACCTTGGTTCATTTATTGCTTACACACTTTGCATTGATCTGTCGATCATTAAGACAGCACATAAAGAATATTGGAAAGCTACTTGGAATAATCCATATAATGTTACACAATATAAGCTGTTCCAGCCTGAGCTTCCTTGCCTACCCTAGTTCTATAATATCGAAATACAAGTGGATCTGTCGCGTGGTTTTATTGTCGCTTTATGTAGAATACGATTTCTACACTTTTCAAATGCATCTCGTTGCTTCTCCGTTCTGTTTACATGCCTAAGATATCCACTGTATCATAGACGCAAATCACATCTTCCTGGAATGTTCACACTATCGCTCCTCTCGTAACACCTTCTATAATCACCTCATATCTCTACACGTTCCTTTTCCTATCAATATTTCTTTCTTACTCTATACATGTAACACTCATGTATACATCTGTTTATATAGGCTTATTGTTAATTGTAACATACTTATATAGTTAAAATAAGGATAATTTTATTTTGTTAAAACTATCTTATAAAGTTTAATGGATAAACCGCCGTGGAAGCCCAATAAAAAAAAAGTTCAGATAGGTACTTTTTTTATCATAGGTATAGTTATATATAATTTATGAATTTTCTTTGATATGTATATCGTAAATGGCCAATCGGTATCGCATTAGATAGCCAATTTTTATTTCGATATAAATCTATTTACTTTCGAAAAGAATACAATATTTTAATATATTTGTTTGATTTTTTAACTAGTTTTATCTTAGAAATCTAAAAACAAATTTTATCGATGATTATCCCCTCATTGCTAAAAATGAATTTTCAGTCTTGACTTGATCGTTGCTCTCTTTTTCGGAGACCAGTTTGACTTCGAAACTGAAGACTTACTTATGATCATAAATTAAGCGAAATATTGTGTAATGTACATATAAATATGTACTTCGAAAATATAAATTATTTGTGAAATTGTTTCATATCGCCGTACGTGTTTATTGTTTTTTGCTGCTATTGTTTTTACCTAAAAGGAGTTCGATTAGGTAAGATATATATATACTTATTTATTTATTTAAAATACCGTTATCATATTTCATATTTTTTAATTTCTAAACTTTAAAATAATAGTAATAAGCATATACTTATATTTTAATATTATTTTTGATTTTTCTAATTGAACCTATAAAATAATAATAAAATTATATTTCACCACCGAAATATGTGTACAAATATATACTTTTAAAATTATGATTTTAAAAAAAAAAAATTATTCACTTGATAATGGCGTAAATGCCGAAAAGCTTTGTGTTTTTCCATAAGAAAATAAGTATTAGTGATTTAACTAATTTTCAATTGATTGTTTAATAATATTCTCGTTTAAACAACTGTTCGTGCGATTCACGGGGACAGTATAAATATTGTTGTAGGTAGGCGTTATTAAATTACTTCGTGGCCAAATTTTCTTATAAGGTACTAGTTGATTAGAACTTTCTGAAATGTATCACGAATCAAAATATTACGACGTCGTGTACTAAAATAGTTTTTATCGTACAAAAATTGAAAACAAACAACTCAGTTATGAAGTTATAAAAAAAATTGTCTTAATTTATCTTAAAACTTATTAAATCGGTTAAAGAATAATAACAATTTGAATATAATTTTTGCTGTAAATATTGACATGTTGATATATGTTGTTTTTTATTTGAAACTTTTTAGTAATACAATATTCTACGTTTTACAGATGCTGTTGTTATTTATTTACATATTATAACATTTTTGTTTCGAAATTATTATTTTTTTATTAGTTTACTGATTTAAATTTGAAGTAGATGAAGTAGATTATTTACTATGTTAAGGAGAAAAGTCCCGTAATATTTCTTTATAAAAAAAATTTTGGCTAATATTCAACATTTCATAATCAGTGTATTAGCGGTTCCCTGTTTACCTGTGTTTATAAATTCGAACGTTAATTCGTTTCAAAATATTTTATGAAATTTGGTAATTTGATTTTTTACACGGGCGCTTCAAATTTTGTAACAGTACAAAATAAATTTCGCTTGTATTTTGGAAAATCCTTGGTTATTATTTTTTTATTATAAATGTGTTAATTATCGATGTCACTAACGGGGTTTTTAAACTGTTTTCAAATTATTAATTCGATACTTTACAACAATTAAATAAACTGTCTACCAAAAAAATTAAATGAAAACTGAAGTTACTGTAATACATAATCGGCAAATCTTTAACATAAATAAACAACAAAACAGTAGTTAAAAACGCTAAATTTTTATATATATAAAAAAAAACCACAATGGTTTTCGGCTATTAAACCATTACATCAAGTGGACATAAATGGAATAAAATATGAAAAATATACGATTTATAAAAATAAAAAAGGGAAACAAAAAATAAAATGTAAGAAAATTTAGATGTACAATGTTACAGAAAAAAGCAAAGTGAAAAACAATAAATTAATTGGATAGTGAATGTGATAAACAAAACAATCAAGTCGGCAAAATAAAATTTATAAATAAACAATTACATTAAATAGCTAAAAAAATAAAAACGTTTTGTCTAATAATCTGTTTTTTCACATTTCTATTTTTCTGTAATATTGTACATCTAAATAAAGTATTTTCTTGCATTTAATTTTTTTTTCTTTTTATACTCTCATAAATTGTATATTTTTCGTATTTTATTTTTTATGTCTGCTTAATGCAATGGTTTAATAGTCGAAAAGCTTTGATTTTTTTATATATATAAAAGTTTAGCGATTTTAAATATTTTTTAATTTATTTTTTTAAATATTTATAACTTTCACGCATTGTATTTTTATTTATTTTCGAAAATTCTATACTTATCTTTTCAGATTATACCGCTAATAATAACAATAATGTCGATAATATCATGCTAACATATTTTTCGTGAAAACGTGTGGATATGATTAAAACTGTTGTAGGAAGTAAATATTTAAATTGTTTTGTTTTCTGCGTATTGATATATATATATATATATATATATATATATATATATATATATATATATATATATATATATATATATATATAGCGTACTTTATGTTTATATTGTCTCGAATTACTTAGGCTACGAAATGTCACCGTTTATCAGAAGATATGCACGCTATCTGAATGAAAAAGCTCTTTCTTACCGCACCGTGGCATTTGACTTTTGTAAAGTTAAACGAGGGTATGTATGAATTGCTTTAATATGTATTGCGTTTGTATTTCGGGGTAGAATTCGTATGATACATTCGCTGATTACGTATTACTTTAAACCATAGTTATATAAGAAAACCGAATAAATTACATTATGGTTATTTTATATCTATTTTTTTCTATAAATTTATATTCGTTTAATATAATTACGATTAAATAAGTAATTACGTATACGGATTAAAAAGAAAATTAAGCCTACTCAAATAATAAATGAAACAAATATAATTTGTAAGTATAAGATGTTTAAAACTGAAAGAGTAAAATAATAATATGATGATAGTAATAATTCAATAAAAGGAAAAACGTAATTTAAAAATGTTTAGTTTTTTATAAGTCGAGGAAATATTCAAGAAGTTTTTCATTTCTTACGAATAATATAGCTTAATAAATAAAGTTTAGTGATTTTAACTGTTTTTTGTAATCAAATATATATATATATATATATTTCTTCTTCGCGTGCCACCCGATTGGGGTATTGCTTAATCATCATGTATTGATTCCACTATCTGATGGAAGGAGTTCCTATCTCTTGAGGCTTTGATTAGTTCTGCTGCACTCTGAATTTCAGTCCATATTTTAATATTGTCAAGCCAAGAGATCCTTCTTCTACCATTGATTGTTCCCATTAATATTGTTTATAAAAGCGGTATTTCGATCCTCGCATTAAGTGTCCCAAAAACGCATTTTTTCGTCTTTTTATTATAGTGATTAGTATCTGGCCAGTTCTCATAAGTTTTAACACTTCTTCGTTCTTAGTTTTACTTGTCACCGGAATTTTCCATATCCTTCTGTAACAGCACATTTCGAACGATAAGATGCGCTTCATATTTTCTTTTATCGTCCAAGTTTCGCACTCATACAAGAGTACTGACCACACGTAACAACCCAGAACCTTCTTTTTGACATCTAAGCTTAATTTTCGGTTACAAAGAACGTGTTTGAATTTCATGAACATGTCTCGGGCCATTTCAATTCGAGCTCGTATCTCTACATCCGGGTCACTATCTTTTGTGATCCAGCTACCTAAATATTTATATTTATTTACTTGTTCAATTTCATTCCCATTGAGAAATACCTTTTTTTTTTTGTAACTGGTTGTCGGGAAGCTACCATGAATTTTGTTTTTTTAATGTTTTGTATTGATTCCCATTTCTTGGCTTACAATAGCAACTGTATCTAATATTCGCTGCAGATCTTCTGCAGATTCAATGCCGTATCATCGGCCAAAACGAATCACTGAAATTTTATCACCTCCTATTTGTATTCCTATGTCTCGTCCTTGTAGAGCATGCTAAAAATTGCTTCTGAATATATGTTGAACAATGTTGGGGACAGTACACAACCCTGTCCAGCTCCACGTCGTATTGGTATTCGTGCAGTTAACTGATCATTTATTAATACTCTAGCGTGTTGGTTTTTATAAAGAATTTGTAAGAATCTTAAATCTGTCTGGTTAATACCAATGTTCCTCAACGTTTTAAATAATTCTCTGTGCTGTACTTTATCAAATGCTTTATTATAATCTATAAAACATATATAAACAGTTTTATGAAAATCAAGTTGTTTTTGAATTATTGTTTTCATGCAAAAAAGCGCTTCTCTAGTTCCCATCCCATTACGAAAACCAAATTGGTTCCATCTCATGTTTTTTTTTTCGCAAATTTGAAATATTCGCCGATGAATTATTCGCAAGAAAAGTTTCAGGACATGGCTTATAAGGCTTATTAATCTATGATCATCGCATTTATATGCATTAGGAGTTTTTGGTATGGTGATGAATACTGATTCTAGCCAATCTTTAGGTAAGATACCGCTTCTGTATACCTGAAAAACCTAGCCACTTTCTGTATTGCCATGGGACCTAATAGTTTCAATACATCAGCATGTATATCATCTGGTCCTACCGCTTTGCTGCGAGCTTTAACTCGCTTGATTGCAGTTTCCACCTCGGATTCTAAAATTGGCAAGGTATCCATTTCATCTTGAGGTGTTATCTCTTCTTGATCATTAAATAGAGTTTTTACGTATTCTTCCCACGTTTTTATTCTATCTATAGCTCCCGTAATGATATCTCCATTATCGATCTTAAGGATAGTTATGTGTCTTTTTTTATATGTGTGTGTTATTTCTCTAATTTTCTTACGAATATTAAATTCGTTATGTATCCTTTGTAATTCTTCAATCTCTTTACATTGCGCAATTAACCATTCTTCCTTTGCCTGTGCTATTTTAATGGTTCTGTCAATTTGTTTGTATTCGGATACATTGTTCTTTTTTTTTCTTCTCTGCTCCATTAAATCAAGTATTTCGTTAGTAATCTATTTCTTATGTCGTCTGTCAGTATAATTAGTAAGATGTTCTTTAGTCGCTTCATTGAGGTCAGATTTTATTTGCCGCCATCCTTCAATATTTTCAGTATCTTTCATTTTTTCCAGTTTATAGTTACTTCCCCTTTTACCTTTTGCTTCATTTCTTGATTCTGCAAAAATTGTAGATCTAGTTTTGTCGTTTGAGCCCTTCTGATTTTTTTAACTCTTACGCGTACCTTAGCGTGCAATAGAATATGATCTGTTCTGGCATCAGCGCTTGGCATGGTCTTTGCAGACAATACATTGTTTCTAGACCTCGTGTTCGCTATTATGTAGTCAATCTGATTACGAACAATTGTCTCAGGTTTATCAGTAGGGGATTTCCACGTATATAACCTCCTCGCTGGTAGTTTGAAATAAGTGTTTGCAATACATAGTTCATTTTGTTGGCAGAACTGTATTAAAGTATCTCCCTGATCATTTCTGATTCCCAATCCAAATGCTCCTGTGACATTTTTTGTAATTATATTACCCACTTTAGCATTGAAATCTTCAATGAGATATGTAGCTTCATGTTTCTCGCAAATTTTTAATACAGTCTCTATATCTGCGTAAAACTTGTCCAATTCATCCTCGGATGCTTCCGTTGTAGGTGTATATATCTGTATAATATTGATATTCACAGGTTGTGCTTTTAATTTAAGCAGTAGTACTCGATCAGTGTAAGGTACAAAAGAAGTAACACTGTTACACCATGTTTTATCCATCATTATTGTCACTCCTTTCTGATGTTTCCCATCTCTGTCACCTAATATTATTTTTCGAGTTCCAGGCCATCTTACCTCACTAAGGCCAAGTATATTCAATTTTAATCTGCGCATCATATAATGTACGTATGTTCCATGTACCAAGAGTAATCACTTCTGCAGAACTAGTTTTACTTCCGGGTATTCTTCGCACCCCTGCTGAAGAGCAGCACCGGAGACTCGGAGCTAATGGTATAATTTTGTCCTGCATGATGATTATTTTCTTGGAAGTTATACTGAAGTAGTTTTCCGTTGCTTTCTTCAGCGCAGTTTTTTAGCCGCTTCTACAATATGTGCACCACGTCCAAATATGTCTGTAATACAGCCGCTTCTGTAATAAGTGCATCACGCCTGTATTCAGTAATGAGTATCCTGCTTCCAATACTCATATTTTAAGCGGTTTGTTACTGAGGAGGTAACATTGTTAGGCTTATACGGCGACCTAAACCCGCCGAGGGAGAGACAGTCATAAGATTTATGCAGACTTTTATGGTCAATTCCTCAAGTTGACCATCTGCATCCTCGTTTCTCTTACCCTGTCACTACTTGAATCACCTGCCTGAGGCTTTCCACCAGTAGCCGTTCTTGGTCCGCGACTGCTTATTTGACTAATGTCTTATTCGCAGCTAACCTACATATCTGTAGGCCGTTACACTATCCGCCACCTGTGGACGCGCCCCCTAGCGGTTAGAGCTCCGGTCCCCAGAAGGTACAAAGTACTCTCTGGGGGGATATATATATATATATTGTTTATCGTTCGTACGTACGAGATAGTTGTTAGACATTGCCTTTGTTAACAATAATTCATACCAGGGACGATGTTTTAGATGCATCATTATTTAGAAACGAAAAAAAAACCACGAGATTGGGATTCGGCAATGTAAGAGAAGAAAATGCTCGGATTTTAATTTTAATTATTTATTATTATTATAAAATTTTACTTTCAAAATGATATTGTTTAGCAATAATTTTATTTGCTATTCGAAAATAGGAAGAGGAGAAGAAAGAACTTTATTTAAATAGTATGATACAGGATCTGCCTGAGGAGGGCAGCCGCGCACATTGAGGGTATCAGCGATGGCCCTGTTTGTTTTAGTAGCTGAATATACATCGCCGGTATAAGGATAGTACCAGGCTGTTTGAAGCCTACAAAAATAGAAAAGATATACTCACTTATGGGAATAGCACCTACCGAAATAAGATGGGAAGTAGCAGCAAATAAAGAACGAGCCTCGAAAATGATACATACTGTTCCAAGAAGCCGACTAAAATCTAGGAAGAGTTTTCTGAATACAGCATCTGTACCGATGGAACAACTAGAATATATGAGAGAACAATTATGGAAGATCACAGTTGGAACTAACCCGCAGAGCCTTCAAGAAAACCTGGCACCAAGTCATGATTTACCGTGGAATATTTGACGGTATCTTAACCGATTGAGAACCGGAATTACACGGTGTAAAGCTAATTTAAAATAATGGGGTATTATTGAAGATGATAGATGTGACAACGTCTGCGCATATGCTATGCTGTCCCCTAATGGACAAACATTGTGATATAGCCGATTTGTGGTCGGCAAATGACAAAGCCATTTACGCGGCTATATACTAGGCTGATGCGTGAGCTTTCCGGACACGGAAAGTAAGTGTGTGCAACAGAATCTTAATATTAAGTACGTAATACTATTTTCAACTAGCGCTGTATTGGAACAAATATTAATCAACAACGTTTAATAAATATTTGACCATACAGAAAAAGACAAATAAAAAACCTTCAATTTTAAAAAAATATCGTCGTTCTGTTTACAAATAAAAATTATTTAATGATCATAATATTCGTTTAATATATAAAACACTAATGGAATCGTGTTTTTACGCTGGTGTCGTCTGGGTGGATGAATATTTTGTTTTATATTAATTCGTCATAGGGTGTGTGTGAAGATGATTGAATTAATTATAATAAATTTCTTAGAATCGATCAGCAATATAGATTAATATGAATGAATATTGCAAAAAATAAAATAAAGTGAAACGTTAATTTTTACATTACGCAGAAATTAAAGTAATTCCCCTTTATTGCGCTATATGTGAATGAATATTTAGGCATACTACTTCAATGCATAGTTTTGTATGGTTTTTAATGTATAATGACGATTATATTATATATTATGTTTTTAAATTTCACTTTTTAAAAAAAAATATGTTTTACAGAAAAGAAGATGGTGTTTTACGTACCATGAATGCGGATAAATTATTAAAAACGTTACCAGTGTTACAAAGTCAATTGGACGCATTGTTAGAATTTGATTGTACACCAGCAGATTTATCAAATAGCGTTATCAATATGGCTTTCATGCTTTTATTTAGAGATTTAATCAGATTGTTTGCCGGATATAATGATAGTATTATCAATTTATTAGGTATACATACATACATACATATATATATAGTATCAAATTATCAAATATTGAGAAAATGAAACAAAACATTTAAATTACAAAATAAGTTATAAATGTTAAAATATCAACTTTTAAATATGCGGATTGAAGAAAAGCTTTGTTTTACCTCAGCGACATTTTAATTGTAACAAATTATCAGTAGATATGAAATGAACGTTGAAATTGAAGTAAATTTCATAAAATTTAGAATATTTTTCAGGTGTTCCCGTTTTAAAATAATAGATTTATTAAAACTATGTTTGTTCACGAGGACTCATTTGAAAAAACGGTATATATATATATATATATATATATATATATATATATATATATATACATACTTTTAAAATTCATTTGTTTAAAACTAATATTGTTTATGACTTCTATAAATTCACATGTAATTTTTAGTCACTGTATTTACTTAATAATATATTTTCTCATTCGAATCTTAGAAAATGTCTGTGTCTAAACATTCGAATTTTTACCTTATTAAATATTATGAATGATAATTCTTTCAATTGTTCCCTACATTGAAAACAGTCCATAGCTATATTCTGTTATTACAATTTTTTAACTAAGAAACTTGTGAAATAAATATATGTATCAACCGTAGGATACAGCGTAGAGAAAGATTTCATGTATATATATATATATCGTATCTTCTGGATCGTTGCGAGGTGTATATTATATCTAGTGTACTAAAAGAAAATATTTAGGTATGTATTGATAATTTTCCTTATAATCTCTTTCGACGGAAACAAACAATGTTTATAAAAAGTAATCGATAAAGTATACAACAATTATTGAGCAAATTGAAATAACCGTGTTATTTTCACTAAACAAAAATTTTTAATAAACCATTTCGTCCGAATAATGAAACATTAGATATCTTACGACTTACATAAAAAAAGGAAAAGTCTGATTTATTTATCAATAATTTTACCAAAACTTTTATGGGTAAATTCTGTGTAGTATTACATCTTCTTCTTCTTATTCTCCTCAACCCGGCGGTTGGTGGATATCATGACGAGTGAGATGTTCACGTGCTGTGGCTAGTGCTTTAATTTCCGTATACGGCCTTCCTTTAATGTCATCCACAAACTTCCTTCGCGGTCTTCCTATTTGAATTTTCCCGATTGTTTCTCCTTCTATCAGGTTAGCAATCCATATCGAGTGACGTATAATATGTCCTAGTATTATATCTAGAGTGATATAATTACAACAACCATCTTTGAATATGGTGATGATAAATTCTAGCAATTTAAACTGCATGCAAAAATTTTAATTATGTACCGAACTGTAAAAATGAAAAGGACATTTTTTTACTGTGTGAAATTTATCAGAAAACTATGTGATAAATTCTATCCATGACTGTGTTATCATTAATGTGTATACTGCAAATATAATATATGCAGGCGCCGTTGTATCAGTCGTGAGCTTTTAATATAATTTATAAGGCTAGTTGTAATATTGATATATATATTGAGATGTGATTTTTCATGCATATTGATTTTATCTACTAGAGTACACGTCAGAAAATCTGTTGGAGGAATATGATAATTAGTTGCCGTTGTTTTTTATTTTAATTATATACATCCATTTACATGTATTAATTTAGCTTAATATTATTACATCATGGCGATGTATATGCCGATCTTTGTTGTATTATATTTATCAGCTCTCTTTCTTCATACATCATTTCCAGTATTTTAAAATTAATGTTCTGCATTATTGAGGTGTTCATCATGCAACGTTTTCCTAGTATTTGAAAGGACTCCAATCAATTCGTCAGGGTTTGTGTTAACATCTACGTATGTTTCCATTCGTTAATGACTTTCTTATAATAGCTTCTTTACCCTATAAACCCTAAATTCGATCTATATCCAATATGAAGCTTACTTCTATTTCTCGTTGTCGTATATTATTCTATATTTTTCGCTCTAAAAATTTACAGTTTCCATCTTATCTATCATGTTTTTATTTTTTCTATCTTTTATATCTTTTCCTTTGTTCCGTGGTTTTCGGTTACATTCATGAAAATTCTTGATCATCTTTATTCAAAGTTTCGTTCCGATGGTAGAAATTGGAGAAAGTTACGCATTTTGATATAACCCTTGGGTGCAATATTTATTGATATGTCTCGTACTTATCATAGTTGATTAATAGGATAATTTCGGTGATGGTTTTTAACAGTTGTTACCGATATAAACAACCAACTCTAACCAAGGAGCTGTTTGTAATGCGGATAATTGACACTTCTAGATTTTGAATAAGAATGGTTGGTCATTCTCGCTTTTAACAATGCTTTATACATTTATGCAGTATTTTATAAGGAAAGTTTAATGTTTCCCACTGCATCTTGATACGTGATTAATTTACGACTGCTTATTTATCAGTGAATTATACATAACTAATAATCACATATCTGAATGTTACTTCACATCCACACTGTGTACGTCTTTCTTATTTTAAGCGCGGAGTCCTTCGGTTACACATTTGAAGGGTATTATATTTGTTGTAAAAAAAAAATTATTATAATTTTGTACATATATGTATAATCTGTAATTTTTTCTCGCTCCTGCGTATGTAAGATTTTTGGTGAATTTCCTTACATTTGCTACTAATTTTTAATATTTTAATAATAATAGTGCTATTACTTTGTAGGTTCAGTAATATATGAACTCAATTCAAAAATTATTAGTTAAATATATATCTTCTTCTTCTTGTAAATCCATCTCCTACCGGAGGTTGGTGACCATCTGACAATATATTTCTTTATCTCGTGCCGTGTGAACCAGTGTAGCCGTGTCAGGCATATTGAACCAATCTTTAAGATTTTTCGTCCATGACCCTCGTCTGCGTCCTCGACATCTGCTACCTTCTATTTTACCCTGTATTATGGTCTGCAATGTGACGTATTTCCTGTTCCGAATTATGTGCCCAAAGTAGGCTGCTTTTGCGTGTTTTTATTGACGCCATGACTTCGCATTTTTTCTTCATTTGTTTTAAAATGTCTTCATTGGAGTTCTTATCTATCCAAGATACTTTCAGAATCCGCCGGTATAGCCACACTTCTAAGGCCTCTATTTTCTTGATTGATGCAGCCTTGAGCGTCCAACTCTCGGCTCCATACAACAAAACCGCCAGCACGTAACACTTTGTAGCACGCCACCTTGTTTCCAGTGTAATGTTTCTATTACACAGTAATCGTTTCATTTTCTGAAACGTGCTTCGCGCCATTTCTATTCTAACTTTAATTTCGTAATCAGGATTCCAATCATCCGTTAGCCAATATCCTAAATATTTAATTTTTGTTACTCTTTCAATTTCTTTACCTGCAATGTGCAGATGTATATCCTGTATGTATGTTTTACTAACAGCCATAAATTTTGTCTTTTGTGTATTAATCTCAAGTCCCATTTCTTTACTCGTTTGATTTATTTTATTCAACATGTACTGTAAATCCCGCACATTATCAGCAAAAATAACTGCATCATCTGCATATCTAATATTATTCATCCATTTGCCATTTATTTTTATTCCCTTTTCTACATTATTCAGGGCATTTTCAAAAGTTCTTTCCGAATACAAATTGAACAGTGTTGGCGATAAAATACAGCCTTGCCGTACACCTTTAAGTATTTTGATCTCTCTAGTTGTCATCTGATTGGTTTTAATGTGGGCTGATTGATTCCAATATAACTGTTTAATAATGTTAATATCTTTGCTATCAAGTCTTATATCTTCTAATCGCTTTAATAAAATGTCGTGTTTTACGTTTGTCAAATGCCTTTTCATAATTAATGAAACAAACAAAAACGGGTTTTTGTTTGTCTAGGCACTTTTGAATAAGAACTTGAGCAGCTACCAGTACTTCGCGAGTTCCAAAACCCATTTCTGAAACCAAACTGCGTTTCCCCAAGCACCTCATTTATTTTACACTATATACGAGCATGTATAATTTTCAAAAATATCTTGAGCATATGACTCATCAAGCTTATAAGTCTATAATCGCTGCATTTTTTTGAAAATGATCTTTTTGGTAATGGTATGAAACTTGCTGTTAACCAATCCTTAGGAATTTGTCCCGTATTATAAATCTGATTAAATAATTTCAACAAAATGTTGTTTCTATCTATATCAATAAGTTTAATTAATTCGGCACTGATTCCATCTGGCCTCGCAGCTTTACCATTTTTTCACTGCTCCACTGCTTTTCTCAACTCACTTTTCATTATTTCAGGACCTTCTAGTACGATTTCTGTTTCGGCTTTGTATTCCTTTCGGGCGTCACTGTATAATTGGGTGATATACGATTCCCATATCTCTATTTGTTTGTCTTTTTCTATAATCACTTTATTATGTTTATCCAGAAGTTTGCTAAACTTCTTTTGACGCCCCGTATGTGTTATCTCTTTAATCTTTTTATTCAGATTAAAACTGTCATGTTTCTTTTCTAATTTCTCAATATCTTTACACTTGTCCTTCAACCATTCTTCTTTCGTATGTTTTATTTCACTTTTATCACTTTCTGTACATTATGGTATTCCGGTTTATTCTTATGTTTCCTTCTTTCTTCCATTAGTTATCCTTTCATTCATCCAGTCTTTCTTTTTTGCTATTTTTTGGTAACCCAATTGTTCTTTTGCTGTATTTTTGATTACATCCTTCAGCTGTGTCCATGTATTTTCGATATCATCCGTGTTTGTGATATTACTAATATTATTATTAAGTGTATATGCTAGATTACTTCTTTGTATTTCATTTTTTAACCCGCCAATATCCATTTTCTTTTGTATTGGTGGCCTAATTAGTCTTTTCAATCTTAGGAACATTTTACCCATTAATAAGTTATGGTCTGAATTTATTTCAGCTCCTGGGTAAGCTTTAACACTTGATACAGAGTTCCGAAATCGAGAATTTACTAATATAAAATCTATTTGATTTCTAATTATTAAATACGGTTTATCTCTTGGTGATCTCCATGTATAAAACCGTCTTGGTGGCACTTTGAACCATGTGTTTGTAATAATCAACTCGTGTTCTTGACAGAATTCCGACAGTTGATCTCCTCTAGAGTTTCGATCTCCTAACCCACAATCGCCGACAACATTTCCTACACGTACCTTCCCTATTTTAGAATTGAAGTCGCCCATAATGATATTAATATCTGCCTTTTTGATGCTTTGAAAAAGTTTTTCCAATTCTTTATAAAACAGCTGAGAATCTTCCTCACTACTTTCCGCTGTTGGCGCATAGACTTGAATTATGTTTATATTGCAGGGATGACCATTAATTTGTATTAACGTGCATCTTTCTGAATAAGGTACAAAACTGTTGACATATTTGGCGGTTTCATTACTTAAAAGGACAGCTACTCCATATCGATGATGTGAATTATTTTCTGGACTCCCAGGATAAAACATAGTTTTATCTTCCATTTTATATTTTCCATTGCCAGGCCAACGAATTTCACTTAGTCTTAATATATCAATTTGGAGTATTTCTATTTTAAGGATAACATTCTTCATCTTTCCTGCTTGATATAAAGTGCGTACGTTCCACGTCGCAATTTTCTTCCATGTGCCAGTCTTGTTCTTATTGACCAGTCGTATAGTTTCCATGTGAGGCCTGGTTCCTACCTCAGCATGGCCGGTCGCACATTTCACACCACTCGGCCCGGAACCCGAATGGCGCCGATTGCTAGTCGGATCACCTGGCACAACTATACTTTTTATTTTAATTGTCATGATGGTTTACTAGGGAGATGTAATGAGGTAGTTTCCCGTTGCTTTCCTCATCGCAGTATTATAGCCGACCAAATCTAATACTGATTATCGTCTATAAATTTTTTAAGGAAAGCTTTCCCACTGCACCCTGATACATCGTCGCTCGTGGTTCACGGTTGCTTATTTGTCAGAGACTTATTCCCAATTAACCTCCATATCTGGAGGCCGTTCCGCTATCCACCACCTGCGGACGTGCCCTGTCCCCTGAGCTCAGGGCCCCTCGGTTACACATATTTGTGTACCCCCGAGGGGTGAAATAACGGTTTATTGGTTAATATCTTAATTTAATTTATGTATATATATATATATATATATATAATAATCTTTTATTTTAATTTCAAATTACATCAATGAGTTTGTGAATCATATATTAATTAAGTAGCGTTAGCGAGCAATATTTGTTAAGCTGTATTATGTACATAAATAAGAAACTCAGATTTTTAATATATAGATTTAATACGGTTTATACGGCTAAAATTTACTTATTTAAATCTAATTAAAATATCTATATTCGTGAATATTTGAAATACTGATTGACATTTCAATACATATTATTATAGTCATAATGAAGAAAAACATTTGTATTTTCGCTAATAATTTTCTCTATTATAATTTTTTTTTATTATTATTACAGAAAAATATTTTGACATGAATAAAAAACAGTGTCGTGAGGCTTTAGATTTGTATAAAAAGTTCCTGATTAGAATGGATAGAGTAGCGGAATTTCTAAAAGTTGCCGAGAATGTTGGTATTGACAAGGGAGAAATACCGGATTTAACTAAAGTAAGAATACACTACGTTTCATTTATAATATCGACATTTTAGTAAATTTTCGTTTATTATTCTATTACTCAAAAAACACTCTCTTTATTTTTTAAAGGCACCTAGTAGTTTATTAGATGCTTTGGAACAACATCTAGCAACGTTAGAAGGGAAGAAAGCTGTAAGCACTCCAACACAAGCAGCAGTGACGTAAGAAAATCATCTATTAGTTTTACGCGTGTTTTTGTGTTTCTCGTAGTTACACTAATCGTATTTTGCTAAATAGTTTCGTCTGCTAATAGTAAATGAATGTTGGTGTGTTTCGTCACTGTTATGCTACAACAATTTTTCACATAATCAATTTACGAACAATTTATAAATATCGATGATGTTTTATATCGTATTTAATAATGCAATCAATTTGCAATCTGAACTATCCATAGATTGTTTACAAAGCGTTAAACGATGAAATCGCACGAATGATACTCGTATAATTTTCGTAAAACCGACCGTTTAAAGCGATTTTTATCGATTTTTTATTTTCGATGAGGTCGGAAAAGTTATGTCCTTCGCTTCTTGAAATAGAAATTTCGAAGCATCTAGTATATTTAATAAATCAATTATATGAAAATAATATAAACATCGTGCATATTGAAGGTCAAACGGAGTGAAAAGAATTCAAGGCGGAGAAGAAAGGTATAAGGCAGTGGCTTATCCTCGTTACTCTTCAATCTAAATGGAAAGCATATTATAAGACAAGTTCGGAATGGTTGCAACGTTGATGTATCCATGGATGGAAGAAAAATTAATAATCTACGCTTTGCAGATGATACAACGCTTATAACCAGCTGAATTGATTATATGAAAATATTACTAGACAGACTGAATAACATATATGGATTAAAATTAAATAGAAATAAAACAAAATTTATGGTATTTGATCGAAGAAATGTACACTGCCTGATCTGATATTGATAAACAAATCGAATGATATGAAACAGTACAAAGTTATACATACATGGATCTCTTAACGAGGATAGAGGCGATTCAACTGGTGAAATAAAAAGGCGAATCCATTTAGCTCGAAATATCACGAGCGGATTAAACAGAATATGGTGTGATACATCCATCACGAATGCAGTGAAAAAGAAGTTAAATTAAGTTAGTGCAGTGTTCGGTGATTTCTGTGTTCACATACGCAGCGGAAGCTCGGACGCTAAAAGCTATAGACATACAACGTAACGATAGTTTCGAAATGTGGGTTTGGAGCGTATGCTACGCATATACCCTGGACAGCAAAGGAAACAAACCGTTCCATATTACGGAAGCTCAATATTAAAAGTAGACTGCCCAATGATATTATATTAAGAATACTGCGATTTTTCGGTCATATTATGCGGAGTGAGCACTCAATGCAGCGATTAATGGGACAAATGCAAGGTACTCGTCCTCGTGGTAGATTACCCTCTAAGTGGCCAGACATCATCACAAAAGTACTTGGACAGCTCTGAGTTAAAAGTCAAACTGCAGGTTGAATACGATGGTGGGGGAAAAAATTAAGAAATCTGTAATATCAATATGGTCCCTACATCCCTCAGGAGGATAACGACTAGAGAAGAAGATTATAAAGTACATGTTTCGTATTTATACATTTATTGTGTAAGAAATTTTGAGAGAAAAATGTGGAACAGGATAGGACGGAAAATTTAGCCATATATCTTAACAAAACTAAAGGAAGCGATAGTTTTATATTTTGCGAAAATTACATTTTCAGTCAAGTAAATAAGAACCGATGGAAAGCTAATACTGTAATATTTCTGAACGTAAACTTATAAATTATGTTCAAAATTTATATTTTTCATAATATATATTTTGCGAAGACGAATTGAATGGATCGCCGACGTTCGAATATGGCACAGATTTTATATTATTTATAGCAAATACACAATTTGGTTGGATTGTGTGAGGTTATGCCATAACGTACGAGATAACGAAAATATTGTTGAATTATGGATGTGGGTTTCTCAATTTAAATAATTTGAGTTTTTGTTGCTTTTTCACCATGTCCTGTATGAAAGGGGTTAATATTAACCGGATTTGTTCACGGAAGCACATTTAACGTGTAACGAAGCGACAATATGAATTTAATTTTTCATGAAATTCGAAGAATTCGAACGGATGAATATTGGAGCTGATAGGATGTGAGATACTCGAATATAAATTCAGAAAAATGAAAATTTCCATATTTGTTCACTATTGATGTGTTTATTAACTATTTTTTGAATGGCAGTTGCTTTATTAATGTTACTAAACTGTATGGGGTGATTATGTGTGATCCTATAGCTGTGTACAAAACGATATGACGTATTGAATCCGAAAATCAATCATAGTCTAATTTAATATAGTTTAATAAGATATGTAAATTTAAAGCTGCGTATAAAAAATGTTAAAATTATTGAAAAATTATGAAAATTATTTTTTTCCGACTATAACTATTTTGTAAAACAACTTAAACGAGTAATTGTCAAACATAATGTAAGTTGTCGTTACCAGAAGCATAGTCGAGAAAGGTAATTCGTTTATTGTTATTATTATGCCATGAATAAATAATACGATTGTTATATTAAGCGAAAACCATTTCCTGTGATTGTTAATGTGAACGCCGAAGAATAAATTTTAAGACTGATAAAACGTTCTTGTAAAAATTTAGTTATATGTGAGGATTATCTACGTTTGATTTTAATGTTTTTTTTCGTTTTTTTTTTTTTTTTACATAAAACGTATTTCTATATACGATTATACGTTTTTTCACGGTCAAAAAACATTACGAATAAATTTTATTTATTATTTTTTTATAAATAAAATTTAAAATGTATTTATTAATGATCAATCTGATTGATGCAGATTTTTTGATTCTAAATAATAGGTCGGTCCTGTACGTTTTACGAATACAGGTTTCTTAAGAAAATACCGTGCTAAATGGAGACACTTGTCGCAAATTCAATAAAAGCCGAAACATCGATTTTCGATCTTAATTTATAGATAACTCGAATATTCTTTTTGTTGTGGAAAAACCTGCCTTTTAGCTCAACATCATTGTTGTTATCTTAGACTATACACTCAAATGATGTCAAGAAGATCGCTTGTTTTGTAAAAAACAGCCTAGTGTACAAAAACTACTACACAGAACAGTTACACTGGTATTAGTGTATTCAGTTGCAGAATGTTGATGCCATTTTGACGGACTAGCACGTGCACGAAAAAAATCGTTATGCAGCTGAACTGGATATTGCCTACAGTTACGGACACTTTTAAATTTTACTGCGTGATTTCTTGTGACTGCTAACGTTTCTCTTTGGTTTATTCGTAGAGAAAGTTCATCAAAATTAGAACGGTCTAAATACAGCTGAACTATTATTAATAAACATATCCAACTATATGCCCTTAATCTAGTTAATGTTGAACGAATTATAAATTAAAAATGACTACTACATGGAAAGAGTTATTAAAGAAAACAATCTAAAATCTAGCGATGAATGTTTTATATGTAAATTATACGTAGCAGGTGTAATTTATACGTATAAAAAAATTTTTGTAGAAAAAAAATTGTCTAATAAAGTGAATACGATGTTTTTTTTTTTTTATGTCAGAAGCAAAAATTTACATATTAGATAAAATATAATTCTACGATTATTGCACAGCTAACTTGATTACTGATATTCGCGATTAGAAGAAACATATAAGAATATATATTTATACGAATACGTGGACTGAGCTAGTTACGTGAAACCTCGTTATGTTTTAAGATAGGAAACGTGATTATAAACATGGGAATGGATGAAACTCGTTAGAATTGACATATATTTTTGGTTGCATTACGTATACTTAAACGACTAATTATGATCATTGCTAAAATATGATCCTTTTAGAAATACAACGTGTTACACGTAGTAGTTGATGAATTATTGATTGAATAAAAATAATCTATTAGTGATTAACAGTGTATGACATGTAATCGTACTTTTATGTGTGTTTATATATATATATATATATATATATATATATATATATATATATATATATATATATTCGAATTGTATGTACATTTTAATTTTGCAAATTTTTAATATAACTTTGACACGAAGTCTCTCGCCTAATAAAGCTCCGGTTAAATAATCTTGTCAGTTGACAGTGTTTTCGAAATGTTTTTTGCGTATTATTTATACCTTGTCCGTTTGAGATAATTAAGGTTTAATTTTTTATTTAATATTTGTCTTTAGGCAGCAACGTAGCGATGTAAAAACAGGAGTAAACGTTTTATCATCAACCAGTTCAGCATTTGGAACCGCCGCACAACAGGCTGACGTTGTTGATGAATCAATAGCGAAACAAGTTGTCGCTGAAGAAGAGGCAATTTTAAACCAATATAAGGTACGGTCACAGCAAAATTATAGACATGAATATTTCTTGATATACCCGATGTCTCTTAAAAGGTAACGATTTTCCGATCAATGTCATCTTTTATACTTTTCACGCGATTTAACTGATAAAACAAAAATGACTTTGAAAAAGTCGATCAGCTTTACAAATTGCTTTCAGAATTAAAAAATAAATTAACCAGCGATTCAATCGTCGGGTACTTTTTTTTTCTTTTTTTTTTTTATGGGGATGCCTTTACAGCTTACCCAACGTGGAGCTGTAATAATCACTAACTCATATTCTTATGAACTCGGACAACTTCTCGAGAAAAGTCGCTATGTCCGGGAACAAATCTAGATTCTCAACATGCAGAAGGGGCATTACGTTATAAGGAGGACCACCACGAGATGCGTACAGTAATTTGAGATACAGTTCAGAACGTAATGCTGTTAATGAAGGACATTCGAAGAACACGTGATCAGGGTTGCAGACTACACGACCAGCATGTAGAGGATAATATGGATTATCTCTAAGCTGCATAACGAACAGGCGGTCAGGCAACAAGCAATGCCCAAACCGCAATCTGCTGATAAACTTTTAACTTATTGAAAATTTACATTGCATTTTACAGTTTGCTGTTAATATATATTACCCGTAAAATTTAACATATTTCAATAAGGAAAATACTTTTAATTTTTCCAATAATGGTTTGCAATATCAGTTATAAGGTAAATTTATTTTATATAAATGGTTCAATCCGATGCACTTACCTTTTTTTTTTTTTTTTTTTTTTATTATTATTATGTTCTTGAGACCACAATTAATTTAGGTATTATTTATTTATATAATAACTTGTGCAAGGTGCACCCAATGGCCCATCCTGTTTACTAATCTAAGATGTCATTTAAGACATGTTTTCTCAACAATCTTCATCTTGTTTGACTGTTATCAAGAAGGCATTTCAACGTTTATATGTTGTTCGAGTCGCCTTACATGTCTGGATTTCAGTGTGTTAATAATTTTATCCACGTATTCTATTTCGCAATGAGAGTGAATATCTTTATTTGTTGCATACCAAGGAGCGTTGGTTATTGTTCTGAGAACTTTATTCTGAAATCTTTGTATTATATTACGATTAGAAAAGCTAGCCGTGTGCCCCATATTACAGCTCCATATATCCAAGTTGGTTTTATTATTGAATAATATTTTATTATCTAATGTTGGCTTACTGGAGCTCCTCATCATCCAGTACATTTTTTTGTATTTAAGATACATTTCTTTACGTTTAATTAAGTTTTATCAAAATTTAGTCCTAGATATTTAACTACATTTTTTTGAACTTACATTTAAATCGTCTGAATTTATATTATCAAATTTTGAATAAAACTAAAAATGAACTTTTTTTTTTTAAATGGCGACGATAAACTTAAAAACATTTTATTTTCGATGATAATGCAATTTCCATCAAAGGAGATGTCAATGTAAGTAACAATGATAATCCGATTAGTTTTACAAACTAAAAATAACTTGCAATTAAATGAAATTATAAATATTAAATAATTCATGGTTGATCCAATGTGCATTTTATTTTTATTGTAATGTATATGACAAACACGTAAGCGTGTGTTTTTCTAAATTTAGTATTAACTTGCGAACAAAAGAAAAAAAAACTGCGTTAGAAAAGTTGCCAAAATATTTTACGAGATACGATGTTTTTGAAGTATTTAGAATGTCATTCTCAACAATTATTAAAAAATAGTTTCTGCGTTACTATTTCAAGTAATTTCATTTTTTATTACGCCTTCTTCTTTGAAAAGTGTAACTGTAAAATATTTTCATGTTTCAACTATCAAAATTTTGATCGCGTATTAGAATAAATACCTTCGAGTTGTGTAAAATATGACTCCAATCATGCATGAGCCACATCTGTAGCGAATCACGTGATGTATAAATTTATATTGCGATTGTAATAGATCTGCAAATGAATATAATAGCTTTCGAATTATTTGTAACTGTATCTGAATGATGAAATTTATCAAAAGTTTTAAAGGTCGTCAAAATAGTTTTAAAATAATGAAATTTTCTTAAAAATCTATTTATAATCTTTATATCATTAAATGGCATGATAAAAAATTATGACATGATGGGTTCGTAATTCTGTGACTAGGCTCTAAGATCAGATTTAGTGGTTTAGTTCGCTTTAATCTGCGTATTCGCATTTGTGGTGAGTTATTCAATAGACTAATTGCAGTTCAGTTCGCATTATTATATAATCACGTTTGATGTTTTGTTCCCATAATATTTTTTTATCATGTCGGCTACGTACTCCACTCCAAGGTACCCTGAAAATATGCATAATTTTTAAAAATTTATCGTGAACAATGTCACACATAATTTACTTGTTTCTGGTGAAACGGCCATGATATACCGCCTTAATTATTCGTTTGATTTATGTTGGTTGCGGAACACATAAAAAATAACTACATTTTATTAGTGACATAATGTACTAACGTAATTGCTACTAGTCCTTTGGATTAATCTTAGTCTTAATATAATTTTATTAAGTATCCCAAGTCATACAGGTTTTTCACCGGATCAACTGGTAGACAAAACAGTTAGGAAATATTCAACTGTATCCATTAACTCCTATATCCGAATCTGATGCAATCACTTCCATGAACTTTAGAGCTATTCACTTTTTATTGAAAATATTTTTTTTACACAGTAGAAGGGGATATGCAGTTCTACCTCGTCTCCGCATTGGTCACACTGCATCGATTCGTGTTTGCATTATAAATAAAACAGATCTACTATCGTCCAGACACTCGTTAACATTCCGACACTTATTTCCTGAATGGCCACAATAATACTCTATATACGAACCTCAAAAATTTAGTTGCAATTCACTACAAGAAGTTTTGTCTGATAACCAAATTGCAGTACGAGCAGTCCTTCAATTTCTCCGAAATATAGATATGATCAACTCCGTATAACACCTAATAATTACTTTTGGACCCTGTTGGCCGTAGCAGCAGTACACGGTGCTCATCGAGAAAGTAGATAAATAAAAACTGTGTTAAATAACATTTCGAAATAAGAATCGTTTTCATAACTATGAGGTGAGAGAAGAAAACGTATATAAAAATTCTTAAATTATTACATAGTATAACCTTAGCAAATAATTTTATGCAAGACGCCAAAAATTGATACTCTAAATATTACATTATTAATTTATGTAGAAAAACCAAAGAAAAAAAAACGAAATTATATTTGATCAATTAAATTATATGACACAAGACTATAATCGACAATATGCAACTAGTTAAAATAGTATAAATACTTAATAATAATATAATTAATTATAAAAACCGATGTTTCAGCCGACGATGATGCCGATGCTTTATTATAATGTACAGTTCGAATTAATGTTTTTTTTTTATACATAACCTAATTTATTTGTTTGAATTTTATAGTTGCTTATTAGCATTGTTAATTTTAATTTCTTCTATTTTTGTCGACGTAAAACTATGTTATTTTTAGGCAAAAGTACAAAGTCCTGTTTCGGGCGCTGGTGTACTCAGTACTACAAATCCATTTTTAGCATCGCCCACGCAGCCGATTGTTGATCTACTTTCTACGCCGAATCAACCAGTTGTAACATCCAACAATGTTAATCAAGTTTGTTTATTAATTTTATTTTATTTTTGTATGTGCGGGTGTAAGACGTGTATGTTTAAAGGAAGAATAGCAAAATTATCTTAATTTTAACTAAAAAATTAATGAAAAAACTTTTTGATTAATATTAAAAATGTTCCAAAAATAATATTTGTAAAAACGGAAGTGGAAAAAATGATTTATTGAAGATCGCTTTGCCATACCTTAATAAATTTTGTGAGACAATTTAGAAGTTTCCAACTGTTTCATCTTTATAAAATGATTGACTTTTCTCAATTTCGGAAACATTTCTTTGACGAAATCTACAAAATTGCTATTCTTTCATTTTTCGATAAGTAAATATATTTATAAATTCTTAAATCTGACGTATATGTTAATTAATTTTAGACGGGAAAAGCGATAGATGATTTACTGCAACTTGGCAATCCATTTGCGGACACGTTTCCGCCCCAATCTACAACCGTCGCTCCACTTCCGATATCAGCGCAAAATGGCGTAAAAGCCAGTGTAGCTAATAACGTGTGGATGACTAATGGTTGGTATTTAGTTCTCTTTTTTCCCGTGGTTGTTCTATTTCATTTGTATTAGTTTATTTTTCATTAATTTCGCATGAGTGCACGAGTGTATTGTACTTATTCGTCGCTTTATTAAATTCTGAAATGAATTACATACGAATTAGTACAAAGTGTAAAATAAAGTATACGTGCGTTTTGTTGTAGCAATATTATCGTAGTTAATAATGCACTTTTTATGGGCTCGAGTATAGAGTTAAAGTATGAAAAACTCGTAATTTTTCGAAACTGTCAAATTTTTTATGCATCATTCGCGAATAAATGTTGAATGCAAATTAATACTCTGTAAGGTAATGTTTAAAAACTGACGCGCGAGTAAAACCGATAGAAATATTCAATAAAAATATGAGCTCACGATTTTTTTCGTTATAAACTACGTCAGTTTTTTTATTACGTGGCGTTTCGAAAACAAGTACAGTTTTCATTTTCTAAATGTACATAAATCAATCATGAAAGTTTGTCACGTTAAGTTTCATAATATAAAGTTGTATTTTATCAAATATACTATTTTTGAAAAAGAAAAAATCATGAAAGTTTAAAAGTGTATTTTTAAAAAAATATATTTTTTCTTTTCAAGATGTGGGCAAATAATAAAAGTACAATCGTAAAATTATTCATTTTTGAAATATTTTTTGATTCAATAAAAATTATCCCAAAATCGCCGAAAAATATTTCGTCATTTTAAATCATCGTAAATACGCAAGTTCGTCGGTTTGACGTCTAATTATTTTGCGCGGAATTAATAATGACGTTTAGACGAAATTTCCTAATAGTAATAAAAATTTATATAAAATTTTATCGGGTAAAATTATGAAATTAGAAAAAAACGATCGTAATTTTCGCTCTAGATCATCGTAACATCTAATGTACTATTTGTTGTTTCAATTTCGATTACTTATTTATTCATAATGTAACAAAACCTTTTTCTGAAACAGCCTTATTACGTTAGATTATGCAATTAAAATATATAACCGGCCATATTCGAACAATATTTACCGTTATTAATTTTATCGTTAACGATCGCGTAGGATTTAGTTGCAGTAATTCATTAACAAATGCATTTGTGGATGATAATTCATTTAGTTCAGTATTCGGCGATGCTAATCATAGCGTATCGATGTCTGCTTCGTCGACCGGTAAGACCGCTTATTTCGCTTTATTAATTTTTATCGGACTAGTTTTATTGTTGTAACGCATGAAATAGCTTCTCATTCGACTGATTTGAATCGGTTTAAGATTGCATTTTACCTTCATAATACATTTATTATTTTTCGTCACTGTCCCCCAATACACACACACACATGCTGCGTGTATATATACATACATTGCATTCATATTTGTATATGCATGTACACACATTAATATACTTATTTACGTGTTCGAGTGGGTGTCTATATATGTATGTATTTTCATATCTCTCGTTAATTTTATTTTATAATTGCGCGAATGTAAGAATTTACGCGGCCTTTCTTTATTTCAAAATTCTACACTCTCTGCATCAACATAAATGTAATAAAATCATAATGATCTATATACTTGTGTTTTTGTATGTGATCGTATAAATACGTTTAATCAAGTAGAAAATCTAATATTATGCCCGTCGGTACTAACTATCATGAATTATTTAATTGAAAGATCACGTGT
The DNA here is from genome assembly GCA_032883995.1 of Coronaproctus castanopsis. Classification (NCBI taxonomy): domain Eukaryota; kingdom Metazoa; phylum Arthropoda; class Insecta; order Hemiptera; family Monophlebidae; genus Coronaproctus; species Coronaproctus castanopsis. Next base: position 102,698,965 of record CM065052.1, on the reverse strand, counting down.
CGACATTTTTCTTTGTATTACAAACCTTATTAGTGTAGGAAATCTAAAATTCTTAATTGCAGTGGTACAGTCTGTGTCAGGTTCTTCTGTACTTTCCCTTGGATCAGCGTTTTCTCCGAGCCGTTCTGCCCCATAACGTGTCCGATGAACTTTAGTCCTTGTCGTATTACAGTACGTAATAATGTCTTTTTCTAACTGGCCAGTGTGTTACTGTTCATGGTCTATAATTTGACCGTCAAGGATGTTAAATCATTTGTATACAATTTGTCTTTAGAGAAGTTTCGTTTTCCTATGAATAACCATCATTTTTATTGTCGTTTTTGGAGTTCATTTGTACTACGAAGGTATTATGTACTCACCTTCTTTACTTTGATTTGAGGATGTTAAATTATCTCTGTGTAGTTATTAACACACGCGTGTTAGAATTGCACTTAGTTGTTAAACCACAATGGACATACGAAATATCTTGGTGTGACATTAGACCGATTACTCACGTACAAGAACCGGTGTAAATTTTTAAAAGTAAAGTAGCTACTTGAAACAATATTGCCAAGCTGATTTTATCTAAATGGTGAGTCAGACCAAAAATCCTCGAAACAATAGGCTTGGTATAGTGTTTCTCAGCGGCAGAATACGGAAATTTATCCTGGGATCAATATATATATATATATATATATATATATATATATATATATATATATATATATATATATATATATTATATATCACTGAACGATGCATGTATGATAGTAATTGGTTGTCTTAAATCAACAAATAACAAATTATTACACTTGGTATGCGGTATTGCTCCACCATATATAAGAATTATCTTGGGTATCGAAAAAAAAAGTTGACACAGATACCCGTCATTCGATGTTTGGACAGATTACAGTAAATGAACGATTGAAATCACGAAAATCTTTCATTCATAATAGTACACTGCACTATCTAACGAAAGTGGAAAACAAAAAGTAAAAATTCAAAGGAAAATTACAGCCAAAAAAAAAATTGGCTTCAATAGAGAACACTGAATAGATTGTGTACTGACTGTGCTAAATTAAAGGCAAACGCATGAAATGGAAATTAAGCATTGGTTGTTTGGTTGTATATAAGTCTATTGCAGATATGACGTATTTATGGAGTACAACCTGTAGTGACTATGTACTTGAACGTATATAGATTAACGTCTGTCCGATTCGACAACAACGGCAACAAATGTTTTGAGTAAATATTTTAGAAGAGCTAAGTTTTCAGCTTTACTTCAGTTACACGCTTATTGCATGACTTATTCTGTAATCAAAAATGTTTGTTAGAATAAATTTAATATATATATATATATATATATATATATATATATATATATATATATATATATATATATATATATATACTTGAAATATTTCATTGTTGACATGAATCCCTGTGAGCGATTGTATTTACCCTACGTCGAAATTCGAATACCAAATTATTCATCGTTACTTATGATATACGTCACAATATTCGGTCGTGTATATAAATAGTCTAAATGTATGCATATATATTCGAAGTATAATAATGATGAATTTAATTTTTTAATCTGAATTTTGCTTGAACCCGGCAAATTTAAAATTATGTCAGTGTAACGCTTCATTTTTTTCATTTTTTCCCCATTCATTAGGCCGAGCTTTTTTTTTTGCTTTGTTTAACGTCTCGCCAAATTCAACTGCTGGCCTACGTTTATGCAAATTTGATTTCATATATATCATTTTACTGGAATCAGTTTTGCAAAAGTCGGCAGTGAAAATATTGAACCAGAAGAAATACCAATTAAGAAAGGTGTGCGACAAGGTTGCGTACTGTCACCGTTGCTCTTTAATACATATTCAGAAGCAATTTTCAAGCAAGCGCTTAGGGATGACGATGGTATCAACATCGAAAATCGCCATATTTCAAACATAACATATGGAGACGATACAGTTCTAATCTCAGATAACATTGATAAGTTACAAGTGTCACCACAATAAGCAAAGAATATAGCCTTGAAATAAACAAAATGGTTAGCAATACAAAGAAAGAGCGATACCGGGCCATAGTAAAAATTAAATTAACAGTAAATGGTCGAGTCATAGACAGAGTTCATAAATCTCAATATCTCGGAACCTGGTTTCATGAGGAAACTGATCAATCGATCGAGATACGATTACGTGTAGAAAAAGTAAGGAAGATCTTTTTAAATATGAAAAAACTGTAGACCCGGAAAGGCATTAACCTGCAGTTAAGACTACGGCTGGTGCTATGTTACGTATGACCGGTACTACTCTACGGTATGGAAAGCTGGATTCTCACATCCACGCTTGAAAAGAAGATCGAAGCGCTGGAGACATATATATATCTCCGTATTTTGAAATATCAAAGCCAATGGAACTCATACGCTCCAGAAAATTAAAATATTACGATCATATAAATAGACATCCAGAAAGATATTATTTATCTCAACTTGTCCTGAATGGTGTCATCGAGAGACATCGGAAACCAGGGAGAAGAAAAATGTAATGGAGAGCTGATATCCGTCGGTGGTACAACAAGGCATTTACAGAGTTAGCAGAGGTGTCCAATGACAAAGAACAGTTTTGTCGATCTCCAAACTTCGGTCAGAGATGGCGTAAAAAGAAGAAGAAGATATATCATTTTGTTTAGTCTAACAGTTGTTATTTATACTTGCAACGATTTTAATTAGTGAATATATTAATTAAAAAAATTGGTACCAAATATAGTTAAGACATAAAAAACAGTTTTACAGATCGGTATGTGAGAAGGTTCTAATGGTTCTGATCTTTATTTCTCGTTCATATATAAAAAAAAAACAAACCCGGTCAAATATTTGAATTCTTAATAATCTATAACAGGCCATAACGTTAATGCAGGTACTGCTTATGTGTGTTTTGTATTAATATATTGGTTGAAAATGCAGGTTTCATTCGTGTTTTCGATGTTTTATTCATGTTTAAATTATCGTTATATTTGTATTACTGATTGTTTTTCAAAATACAATAATCAGTAAAATGATTTCATTTTTATTGTTTTTTGATCAACTTTTAATCTTTAAATACAAAAGAAAACAGAAGTAGAGTTTAGACGCATCTCATGATATTGAAAATAGATTACGAAATGACATTTTTATTCACAATTCTTTAAAATTGTGTATGTGTGAGGTGTAAGGTGTGAGAGAATATTCATTGCACGTGAATGTGTCAATTCGTCATCGAACGAGTTAGTAACAACACCACTTAATTGTACTAGTTCTGGTATTACTAGTTCATTCATTCGTTTAAAGATCCATTCGGGGTTGACACCATTCAATTGTACTTGTTCGTTCAAAGAATAAAGTAAGGCAAGCTGGTCGTTCAAAATTGAAAAATGGTTATCACACCGCTCAGCTAGAAGAGTTAGCATAATTGTATGATTCGTTCATGAACGACACATCGCTAATTAAATTTTTGTAACAGTTAAGTGTGCATGTGTGATATATAATTCAGCAAATATATATATAATATATATACTCGGTGGGGCAATTTTTCAGGTATAGTTATCAAAAATTTTTTCGAACCAATAACTTTTTTCTATATTATGATTTTTAAATAATACGAAAAAATCAACGTAATTATATATAAATTTTTCTCGGAAAAAAAAAATAAAAAATCATCATATCCTGTTTTATTTATAAATGTATACGTTTCTATTTAAAAACGTGAAACGCGAACTATTTAACATTTAAATACGTTACAGTGTCGTTTTGCCATCCAAACGGAATAGACTCATATATAACCCTGGTTGCTATGATAACATTCGTATAAGTGCTTTGGTTGTATACTGTGTGTGTAGTTTTACATGTAATACGGTAAAGCGTGTGGTAAAAAAATCTCAGATTTCTTAATAATATGTATAGGGTGATCCAGAGAAGACGGTCGGTTTTGTTTTTAACTAGTAACACTTCTACAACGCAAACCGCGTGCTCCATGTTTGGTATATCCACGAGAGATTCGTTTTTGTCCAGTTTCAATAATCGTGGTATCTTATAACGAGCAGGAGCGCGCGTATTGCGTGGAACGTTATTTTCGGCGTGAAACGATCACAGTGCAAAGAGAGTTTCGAAAACAATTCAAAGTTACGCGTTTTGAAGATACTTTAAGAGCCGCGTTTACGAAACACGTCCACGAGATCTGACACTTGAAAACTCGGACTTCTGAAGAAATTCAAAAATTCCGCCACCTCTGCTCGAAAAAGTCTTCGAATAATGAATATAATCTGAACGGTACTGTGTTCCACAAACGATTCTAAGCTAATCTCTCGTTTTCCTATTTTTAAATAATATTTCATTCAAAAATTTCGGTCGTATAGTTTTTGAGTTATCGAAAAACAACAAAACCGCCCGTCTTCTCTGAGTCACCCTTATACTAATTGTCTACAAAAACAGCAAGGAACGGGTGGATTGTAGATCACTTCCATCATCGAAAAATACCTTATTTTTGGATAATTATTAAAAATTATCTTTTAATTAAGTAACTAATATTCACTAAGATGTAAGGACAATTGTTACGTTTGAAAAATAACGATTTTAAAATATCTTACTCCTACAAACATGAAATAGAGCAAAGGTTCTTCATTATAGCAATAGTGTGGATTAGAATTTGCAACTTTCTCCGTTATAATGGTAGTGTCGATTAGGTTATTAAGTTTATTGTTTCATTTAAAAATTATTTTTTAATAAACTGTTTATAATAATGAATAATTAGGTTATTAAATTGGTAAAATCTTTAAATTTCTAAATGTTGACTATCGGGAGTTAGATTTGCATTTTTTTCTATAGATATCAGTAATGTCGAAATTTCTGATTGATCGAGTTTTTCAAAATTTCAGTTAGGCAGAAAATGTAAGCGAACATGTAATAGCCGTTGACCATGGCTGCTATTTGAACATAATTCGCGCTACGATAGATTTCGTAATTAATAAAATGAAAAAATTATGCGTTATAATGTTTACTATTACGTATTATCTTTGCATGTTAAAAATTACTTACATATGCACTTGTGTGTATTTCTCTTTTACAAGCAGCCGCAGTCATTAGCGGTGGAGTTGCCGAACAACCGATATGTTCTCTTCCAAGTACTTCCGTTCCAAATCCTTTCGGGGCTAATGAGGTAGTTTGTAATGCAGATTTACTAGATTCGACGGATTTCTTTTTATCCAGTATGGCTGAGAATAAATTAAATGACGCGTGTAATAATAATAAACGAGAAGAAATTGGACAATTAGGTAAACCTGTTTCAGGCCCTCCACCAAGACCACCGCCTCCAACTGCTGCTGTTTCGGGCAATCTCGCTAATAAAACAGCGATGGACGATCTAAATGATAGTATTCGTGTTGCACTAGGTTCTCCATCTCACGTTCAATCTACACCCAATGTCGGTTTAAAACAGTTTCAGTCACAACCATCTCTTCAATCCCAAACTTTAACTCAACCTCAGGCATTTCCTTCTTCCATGATTTCTTCCCAAATTCCTACTGCGTCCATGACGGCAACTAATATCCCTGTTTCGTCTCAAGGTATGTTCGGCTCTCCCGCTAAGTTTTCTGGTATGCCAGTCTCCGGTAAGAACATTTTTATACATATTTTTGGTTTTACTTATATAAATAATTGCTAAGCACGTATATATATATATATATATATATATATATATATATATATATATATATATATATATATATATATATGTATGTATGTATGTATATAATAAAGCCGAATTTCTTTCGGTACCAGTGTGAATTTTTTAATAATTATTTTAAAAGCTTACGTTATGTTTTTACACATATATTATCAAATATTTTTTTTAAATGTAAAAAAATTTATATTATTCACATTGTTAAATTTTACATATGCATTTTTGTGGGTTTCCAATAAGTTTACTGTAATCAATTAAACGTGCTTTAGTTATTATATTACAGCATTACTACTTAACACAAAAGAGTACAAAATAAGATAAACGGTAGAATTGATGATAAAATTAATTTGAATAGATGTAAGAGAAGAGTATAGTGTTTTATAATTGGAAAACATTTGAGAAATGTGGATATCGAGAAAACAATTATTACCAGAAATATACAAGCAGAAGGTGGAGGAGAGAGTACGTTATTGAAATAAAGAATTTGGGAAACTATTAATGTGGAAACGTATTCTGCAAATGATAGGTAATAATTTTTCGAATTAATTTGTCTTGTACGTAGGTTTCTTTTTAAACCAGGAGACTTTAAGGATTCTGTTTTGTAATGTATAACTGTCGAATCATAGATGATCCCTGTACTATTTATGAGAGTACTTCATAATGGATGGAAAATTTATATGCAGTAAGAGTGAGATTGTCAAACCGCAGTAGCAGCTGAAAAAGCTTACATTCATTTCCAAATATACAAAAGTAAACGAGGGATTCGCGATATGTATCACGGAGGTATAAGTTGATAAGCAGGACTTGAATTTTATAAAAATTAAAGAGGATGTATTTAAATTCGGAAATTATAAATCAGAAAAATTGTTCTTGGTAAAAACTAAGAACGTATTAAAGCCGTTAATTTTTGGCTTAAAGGTGCACTTTAATGCGTATATAAATGCGCGTTTATAAAATTAACGGGTATTTAAAATTTTTATTGGTAAATTGTGATTAATATTGCACATATTAGGAAACTCGTTCACGTCAAAATATTGTTTGTTACGTCCTTCAGTTGGATGTATGTATTTCTCTATTCTAAACGAAAATTTATTTTTATTTTTTTTTTAATACAACTCCCGAAAAGGATAGCCGCTTTATTTCTGCAATTTTAGATCTAAACTAAATAATCAGTATTTATAAATAGCATAACATGCGCAAAATATCCCAATGACTAAACTCTGCTAAATATTAATCGGTAACGACCAATTGATGAAGGTTTGATACGTTTCAAGTAGACAAAAGTGCCGATGCCTCCGGATTTGAATGGTAAAAAAAGCAGTTTCTGACGCTGTCGAGCATAATCATATATTACTCCATTGACCAATTTAATCTAGAGATGTGCATGGAGTGCATCATTTCGTTGAAACCAACGAACATTAGTGATCAGACGAGAAATTTATTTTTAGCTGTTTGAAGTACTTTTCGATTCGACGCTTTAGCGCATTCCCATATTTGTATTCCATAAGTCTATATTGGACATTTTATATATTAGGAGCTCGTTCTCTAACTTCGTTGTCCAATAAGCCAGTACATTTGACGTATTTTACTTCGTATTTGGGCAGCTTTATGATCGATATGTGTTCTCCGTGTTAGTTTTGAATCCGTAGTATTTCACAGAATTTGCAACTGGAACTTGCTGGTTACTTCTATAAAGCAAAAGTGACATAAAAAGATTTCTGTTCATTTAACTGAATTCTCCAATCTTTATTCTGCTATATGATCCACAGCACTCTGCAGGTTATCATTTGCTACAACTTGGGAATGACTGACTGCTTAGATGGCTGTGTCATCAGCAAACATTGCATTTGTATCCTGTATCGATGGTTAAAAATAATAAAATCTATTATTTCATCTTGCTGTTTTGGCAATATTGATCCTTATATTTTATTTTTCTTTTTTTTCTTTTATATTTATGTAATATGTATATATTTTATGTTCACTTGACAATGGCTTAATAGTTAAAAGGCTTTGTGATCTTTTTTATTAAAAAATTTAATTTTAACTACTTTTTTGTTGTTTATTTACATTACTTCGAACTTAATAAATAAAGGAACAGTCTCGAAAGATAGATAAATCGAAATGTATTGATACACTTTATTATTATATTATAAAAAGTATTATCTGAAAAAATACTTATAGTTATATACGTTTCGAATAGGAGTCGGTATGTGTGTTCAAAGTGGTGGTATTACTACGCAATCTGCGACTACAACGACGAAGGTGCTAACTGGAGATTTAGATAGTAGTCTTGCATCATTGGCCGAAAATCTTACTATCGATAAAACTGCACAAACAAAGTAGGTTAATTTGTCGATATCGTCTGTTTTATTACTATAGTCGGATGATAAAACCGATTAAAACTGGAATATTTTTTATTTATTTTCCTAGACAAATGCAATGGAATTCGCCCAAGAATACTGTTAAAACTGGAGCAGGTCAGTCTAACATGTGGACACCTCAGCCTATGGCCGCGACAACCGGTGCTAATTACAGGCCGATGGTACGTGTTTTTAATTCTAACGCAAATGTACGATAGTTTTTAACTTTAAAAATATCTTTTAAACGTACAATACAAATCAAGTTCAATTATTTAATGGCGATTTTAAATGAAATACCTTCTCAAACGATGGACGATATTTACTTTTTACGACGTACGAAATTATTTGCGGTAATGTATTACCGAGATTATTTTCATACGCGTGCAGATTATTACGAAAGATTAAGAAATAAATAATGACAATAATTAAAAATATGCGTCTATGGAGATTTGTGTAAAAGTGGATTTTTCATAATATTTTACTTACGCAATAGGAATACTTTGATAATCACTGATAAGGATCAAAATATTGATTTCCATTTTGCTTTCAAAATTGGCTACCATATGTTCACTAGATATAGCAATTTTAAAAAGTATCATATTTAAGAAAAATCATATTTTCTTTTGGTTCATCTTGTTAAAATTTATGCTAGGCATATATTTTTATGATTTACATTTTACTTTCAAAATCACAGACTGTTTTCAATTTATTAAACATCTGCTAATTGAATCATTCCGATTATTCGTTTAACAAACCTAACCTAACTTAAAGTCCCCGTTAACAACAACTCTAAACTGCTTGAGCTTCTGCTTTCAAATAATTTCGATCGGTGGTCAATACATAGAGCACTTTACTTTCAAGTTTCTAGTTTTCGTCGTTTCTTTCAATTCCGGGTACGTATTTGCTTTCGTATCTTCCATTATTTGGGTGATGTATTTTTGCCTCGGTCTTACTCGGTATCATTTATCCGGCCTTTACTGTTAATAAATATTTGTTATTTCTTATAATATTTCCTACCCAACTGTATCTTCTTTCGTTTATATATTTCATTAAGCAGCGTTTTTCGTTGATAGTCTTAAGAACATCTATATTTTTTGTTTGGACTGTCCATTTAACTTTTTGCATTTTTCGCCAACATCACATTTTGAACGTTTCTAATTATTTTTGTCTGCATTTGTTTATAATTCGTGTTTCTGAACCATACAAAAGCACGCTCTAAACATAAACCTTTATTAACCTTTCCGGTATTACTGTATTTAAATTTTTATATGTTAACAATGATTTCTTATTTTCTGTTATACTCCTTTACATGTTGTATTTTTTCATTTTTTTTTATATTTATTCTTTTATTTTCCATTTTACTACATTTCATTACCACTCTTTTATTATTTATTGTCATGTTATAGCGTTTTACAATCAAGTTTAGCTTTATCAGTACATTCTACAGGTTTTTTCACTTTCTGCGGTTACCGCTATGTCATTTGCAAATCTAAACGATTTAATCTTCGTTCCTTCTATGTTAATTACTTCATTACTATTGATTTATTTTTATTCTTTGAACGTCTGCTCTCTCTCTCTCTCTTTCTATATTATATATATATATATATTAAAGAACAGCGATGATCTTGTCTTACTCGTTTTGTGACTTTTGATTCAATTTCAGAGTTTTTTGCACGCTATTATTAACTTTTGCGTTCTATGCAACTCTTTTATTATTCTTCTATCTTTAAGATCGATGTTTATTCTTGTTAAAGTTTCATTGCTAAAGTTTCTTCTAGAATAGTCCAGTCACATTTATCGAATCCGTTTCCTAAATCGATCATTGTGATGTATACACTGGTTGGTTTACTTCGAATTTTTTTTCAATCACCATGCGTAGTCCGAATATAGCTGCTCCTGTTCTTCTTCCTGTTCTAAAACCATGTTGACCTTCATTTAATTCGTTCTCTATTTTATGTTTTATTTTGACTAATACTATTTTTGTTAGTATTTTTGAGCAGTGTGACAGTAGGCTTATCAACTGATGTTCTTGAGACTTTGTTGTGCCGTTCGTTTTCGGTATCATTATTAGTTTGTTTTTATTAAAATCGCCTGGTATTTCTCCTGTTTCGTACATACTCGAGATTAATTTATAAGTCTGTGCTTCATTTCCAACACTTTTATAAGCTCGCTGCTGATGTTATCGTATCCTGCTGATTTATGATTTTTTAGTTCCTTCATGTTCTTGGCAAATTCATCTCTTGTTATATTATCTTCTTGTATTGTTTCATTTATGACAATTTCTTGTTGTAGGTATTTTTTAATGCTATCTTTCATGTTCCATCTTTGAGTTATTTTTTCGTGTTACATTATTTTCTCCCCGTTTTCATTCTCGATATCACTTGTTATATTGAAATCCCCGAAGTATGTTTTGACTTGTTTGTATGCCTTTTCCGTATTGTCTTTTTTTAAATTTTCTGCTACTGGTGTTCTGTTTTGGCTTTTTTTATCTTCCCTATTTACCATGTTTCTATATTTTCTATACATATATTTGATAATCAAGAATAATAAAATACCCACTTTTAACAATCACAAAATGTAAAAAGCATTATTGATTATCACATTTTTCACGGAAGAGTTTTAGGGTTAGTTAGTGTCCTCGTTGATTGTTCCTTTCATCGGATGATTCAATCTAGTCATTTGATGTCTACAAAAGTCTGTTCTCCAAATGTGAATCGTATATATATATTGATGTTTTTCAATGCGGTACTAGTACTTCTCTAACCTATGTTATAAATTTCGAAGCAACTCGTTCATTTATAAGATAGCCAACATGTCACAAGTTGATGCAATGAATGAGCGGTTGACTTTTGGAAACCGGACCTTCAACAAGTCAGACAAAACTAACCTAACTGGGACAAAGAAAAACAAATGTATTATGTGAGCCAATTTTTCAATGACGCCGTTCTATAAGTTTTAAATAAAGAATATAAAATATGAATTACCAAATCTAAATTTCTACACTGGCTCTTAGCTCGTGTGAAGTAGCGCCGGTTCGGACGTCCGTATAAGTACGTATTTGAGAAACATAGAATCACTTCAATTTATGACATTATTATTAATAATATTCTAACAAGTAGTTGTTGATAATCTGCTCTGTTTGTATTCCACTACTGATTTGACTGCTCCCTTAACTAAGTCACACCTTTTAATAGTCAGAAAATTGAAAAACAAAGAAAGCACAGACATCCTATAAAAAAATAAAACTGTCGTAGTTTTGAATGCCAATTTTTCGGATTTTCTTATTACCATTGCTAATAAATATCTTAAATTTCAGGGTTTTCCAGAGTAATGGGTAGTGGTGAATATTAAGCTTCCTCCTAAACCCAGGAAGGACATCTTCTCTATCTCTACTTGATTTCTTTTGGTAAAATTCATGGAAGGGTTATCAATGGGATTCTTGTAAAAGAAGCTGATGGTATAAATTTATTCTACCCGAACCAGATTATTTTTTGAAGAGGTCTATCCACTGAGGAGCCTCCACAAATTGGAAGATAAATCTATACATCATTAATCTTATCATTATTTTAGTAATAGGCATGCTATTCTTAACATAGAGACGCCGTCACAGCGTGGTGTTCATTAACCACCTATTACAAAATCACGTGTTTAATAAAATTCAGATTTTCATCTATGTATATGCATGTAAATGTTTCAATTCCTGACTGAATGTGCGAAGTTCATTAATTTTTTTTCTACTTTTGGTTTCATTTTTTTTTGTTTAATAATTAAATTTTATTATAATTGACTCTAATTAGCTTTGAGTTATCAAGTACATAACATGAAGAATCTGTTGTACGTGTATTATACACGTATTTAAATAAATTTTATTTTTCATATATATATATATTGCTTATAACAAAAATTTATATAACTTTTGTACTATTTCCTTCTAGGGAATGCCTCCGTCTAATATGGCTACAACATTTCCACCCGGATACCCACAGATGGTATGTGTAGTAGAAATTCGGAGTAAATAATGTTATTATTTCGGTTACAAAATTAAAATTCGCATTTCTAATATAAAATTGTACGTATGCGCATGGCCGTAACCGAAAATGTAATAAGGACTCCAAATAATTCGGGGTCCTGTCATTACGTTTTCGTGTAATTTGATCTAAATTTGTATATCGACGTGTCTGGTGACACGTTCGACATTTGTACTATAAACGCATGTTTGCATGTTTATATGGGATAATTTTCAAATTGAAAATGTACGCACGCATTTGGGACGGTATAGCTGTATATATATATGTGTATATATATATATATATATATATATATATATATATATATATATATATGTATGTATGTATATATTAAAATAAACTTCCGTTCAATCTATGAAAGTCGGAATATTACATATATATATATGGATATATGTAACGTATTTCTTATTTTCGTTATATTCCTAGTTATGCTTTATAAGTTTATTACTCTATATTTTTAGCTTTCTACCGAAGTTCAGCAAGAACACATTCAATTGATTTTACATATAGGATATGTTTTATGTGATTAGATTATTTTTTATAGCGGTGTACACGTTAAACGTCTAAAAATTAGAGCATAAAAGGTTAGAAATTCATTGTAAACGTCGTTTTTGAAGTAAATTCATCGAATCTACTTCCTATGAAGTAGATAATGTACGCGTATTTTATTTAAGAGTGAAAGTTGATGCTGTTACGCGTTTTATTTTTTTTATTTTTAGTGAATATTTTTAATAACGAAATTCCTTGTCAAAGCTTATATTCCAGCACTGTGTTCTTGATGATGGTTCGTTTATATATAATAATAATTAAAATTCTAATTTATTTCAAGTTTCTGTTAGATTCGGAATAAATTAGTTAAAATAAAACACCTACGTGCGATAATGCGCGAATGGCAAAATACATTCTGTTGTTTACTCACGACACAAAAACATCACATAAATTCATATACATACGCGCACTTGTCAAACTCCCGTCTACGCGTAACACAATGATTTTCTCTACACGTTTGTAAATCGTGAATTCGAATAGTATATAAATGATACCCATATTATAATATATACAACGAACATATAAATACAATAAAACTAGCGCATTATTCAACAAACTTTTAATAATAAATTAGAGATCATGTTTATTTCATACATTAATGCGCAATAAATATAGAAGTAAATTTCAATTCAAGTTTTTTCGACAATACGTATAATAATAATAATGAAAATAACGTTAACGTGTATCGAAATGACACGGTCATTATTATTAATAAATAAAATACTTCAAATTTGTATCGCAAGTGAACACTAGTTGCGCGATTAGCGAATCTTTTATAAGTATAATTGTTTCAAACCGGTAATCGGTTAAAGCAATCCTAAAAATATCAGAAAAGAATTGTTACACATAAATAAGTAAAATTTTATTAATAGAAACCCTTTATAATAAATACTGTGTTAAGGGAAAAATAAATAATTTTATTATTAATTGACGATACTACCACTATTAAAAACAAACAAAAACATTTCGTATGTTTATTAAATTAATTAAATTTTGTAGAGAAAATTTTACGACATACAGGTCCGTCACAAGGGGGATACAACGGATAAATTACCTTGAGCACCCGACAAAAGGGCCCCCAAAAATCTAAAAAGTTAAAATCCCCTTCTCCCTACGTTTTTAGTCAGAAACACGGATGTAAATACATTGTTTATCTTATCTTTATTATTATTATCATTATTTAAATGCATGTACTTTGCATTCAGGGATCTCGCCAATCTCTGTATTTTGTCGGTAGGCTCCTATAAATTAACACATGTATGTAGGATTCGTTAAAAAATACAAAATAAAATACTATAGCGAATTCGCGATATATATAATTATCGCGAAACTTGCATATAGCAATAGTACTATACACATATAAACTTGAAGAATATTATAAAAATATTTCACACACTCCACGATAATGAAAAAAAAAAAAAACAAGAAAAGGAACCGAAAAAACAGAAGAACGTACGAAAACGAAATAACAGTCCAGTTATACTATGTACTTTCCCGACTAATTATCGTTATTTAAATTATAAACGTAACAATTTTAATTAATTGTTGTAATTATTATTATTATTTAAAATCTGTAAAAGTAGTGGGTTATTGGATTTTGATAAATCATATTCAATATCTTTTTTTTAGTATAGTTCTTTTTTTTATTTTAGGAGGCACAGTCATATTTTTGCCCTAGGTCACCCAAGTTTATACTATAACACTATATGCCTGTATTTACTCATTTCGTAATTTTTTAAAATATATTTTCAGTTCTTATGGTATTGAGTTATAATGTTTTGCTCCCTTATATGAAGGCTGCACTTTTGTATATGATTTATTAAAAATAATACATTGAATTAGTCACTAATGAACTGCGTCGTCAACTGCTCCTGAATTATTTTTTAAATCCTTACAAATTCTTGTTATTCCTTCATTGTTTTTTTTTTCAGTCTTCAGTCCGTAAGGTTGCGAATATCGTACAGTTTCTTTTTTCCGATCGTATTATTTAATTCTGTTGTATCGTATTTAACTTCCGTATGTAACGATTTATTCGCGGTTTATGTTTAGTTTTATCGTGTAATTAAATAATCTCTTACCGCGAATTTGTCAGGCTCCGTTATTTGCAAATGTCCGTAAAATCGATCCTGACCGCTGTGGTATTTTTTTTTATCATCGATATATTTTATATACTTTTTTTAATTTTTTTTTTTAATTCTCTCCTTTTTAATGTTTTCAATCTGTTCATTTAGTACTTTTCAATATTGGGCTTTTTCAGACATTTTAGGTGTGTCATTATATATATATATATATATATATGCAGTATTTTCATTGAGTAAAGAGCTGCCTTTTATTCGATTGTTTCTTGTCCGAACTTTTTTTACGCTATTAATTCGCTCAAATATTTAAATTTATTGACTCTTTGAATTTATTCGAAATATGAATTTTTGATTTCATTTGGAGCAGCTTTACGAGTTTGATTTTTCGAGAAAAAACAAATGCGACCCGTAATTTTATACGTTCTTGTTCTTTTAACGGTTCTAATCGTCCTTTTGAATATAATTTTTTTATACGCTGCTCTGGCTTTAATTCTTGTTCAACCCGTATACGCTACTATCAACGTGGAAATTAACGAAGACGATACACGGCTGAATAATAATTTATACTTGTTTAATGTATCAGTCCTTGGACTGGTTCGTTGCCGTTATGATCATTTTCTTCTATTTTGGCTTGTTCTTTTCAGTTTAACCAATGTTTGTAAACCCGTTTCTTGCTTTATACTATCCAGTATATTTAGTCTAGGTCTTACTCTTTTCATTTTTTGTCTGTGGTACTTTTCTTTCAACAACAGCCGTCAGCGTATACTTGAGTATCTTAGGATATGTCCAATCCATTTTAAACGCCTTCTGCGTATTACGAGTGTTAAAGATGTTTTCGTTTGTGACTGCCTGTCCATGATGCTTTCAATAATCTTATCCAGCATCAAGTTTCCAGCGTTTCCAATTTCTTTTTATCCTTACTAGTCGTAGTCCAAATTTCAACCCTATACAATGCTACTGACCAAACGTATCCTTTAATAATTCGTTCACGCAACTGAAGCGATATTTTTGTTTTCATTTTGTAGGTACGCGGTTTTTTTTTTCCATGACCACTCTTATGGCGATTTCTTGGCTACACGACGCACTTTCAGTTATCAACTGTCCCAAGATGATTAAATTAAACTACCGCCGTTCCAAATTCTTATATGACCGGAAATTTCTTAATTGCGACTTTTTCTTCGTAAATGCGTCGGAATTAACGAAAATACGCAATTTTTCAATTTGTAGTTATCGTGCGCACGTAAAAGAAGCTTTATATATAATTTACCGAACTGCTAACTCAGTAGACGATAAATAAGACGCGTATGTAGTATAACGTGAGACAAAAAAGATTAGATCGACAAGCAGCGCATAGTGAGATCATGTTGAGAAAGCGACACGCGCAAACTCCCAAAAATATACGATTAGCGAACGCAGCGAAATCTATGTAATTTATTTTAAACGATTACTTAATTTAAAACAATCGCAATTTATTTATTTACATAACATTACGGCTTACACAACAGCAAGACGCCAATTACAATTATTTTCATCTAATTTGGGAGTTTGGTTTTTCTAAAGCTCATTCGTGTTCTGAAACAAATTCCTTTATCTCGTTCAGACTACGGTAGATAGCTAATTTGTAATGTCAGAATTATTTGAATAACACAATTTTTTTCGATATATTTCATTCTTAGTTTTGATTTTTTTTCTTCTACGGTGTCTTCAATTATCTCTGTTAAATGTTCGCGGGGAAAATACAAAAATAGAAAATGTGAAACATGATTTTAACAGGCGCTAGTGTAAGACGACGAAGAACTCTGTGTCTCAATCACAGCACCATGCGACCGTGAATATTTAAAGGCTCCTTATAGGACGCAACCACGCCAATATAATTCGTCAACAACACCATCCACGGCTTTATTAATTTACCCCCTAAAATAAACTGCTACTCGTTTATCGAGCAATTCGATGGGTAGCCTAGTTGGTTAGAGGGCTTTTCTACTTTGAAAAATTCTCGTCCCCGGTAGAACGAACAGAATGTGAAAACCATTACCGTTAGTGCTCAATAAAGTTAAGTAATGATAAGTTCTAACTATAAAATACTTAACTGTAATATTTCTTATATGTCGTTTTTTATTATTATTATTATTAACGTTTGTATTATTATAACGTTTATTTTATAAACCGAAGATGGCGTAACTGCCGAAAATCTTTGTGAAAGGTTTTTCATTTATAATTAGGCGTTGTTTTATATATTATATATAAAGTTCTTTTTAATGTTAGTTAAGTTTTCGGATCGCGGTAATATGATGATTATAATAAAATATATATATATATATGTACATATATGTATATATATCGTGTATATATTAATGCGAACGACAACGCGCAGGGAAGACCTACCGTTCCCCCTTTGGTTGTACCAACACAAGCTGTTACTGGTAGGATTGCCGTAATACCACAGGCTGAGGCAAGTGTATCTTCTTCTCAAGTTACTCAGCTGGATCCGTTCGGTGCGTTTTAATTCGTTCTATAGCACAGGTTAGTTTAATTATTATACGTGTATTTAGTGCCCGTAATTTATATCGACAGATTTATATATATACATATAATCCAAAAATGCCTCGTAAGTGTGATGTATACGTCGTGAGATATTAAGTTTAAGAAATTTGGATACGTTATTATAAACGGTCGAATTTTTTCTTCCAGAAAAATAACCCAATGCAGTTATTATAATGGAAATATTCGCAAATCACAAATAGACACTACAGTTTTATTATTAGTTTAGATATAGACTATAAATATATATACATGTATATATATATATATATATATATATATATATATATATACATATATATATATATATATATATATATATATATATATATATATATACCATATATATACATACCATATATATATATACCATACATATATTATATACCATACATATGTTATCAGGTTCGCTAGTATCATATGAATTTCTGATTATTTTACTTTTACAGAAACCTTATCGAAGTGGAAATAGAAAATATTTTGTCCGGTCCAAAATTTATTATTAATACTATTGTTGTTATTATTATGATACCAACGTCGTCAAAATTCTTTTCTTCATCTAATGAGGCCTGCGCTGTTTGTATTGAACGGTTTCAGATGATTCGATTCAATTTTTCAAATAGACTTCTTGATCTTTGTACTGTTATTTTGCCGTGTACTTAAATATCGGTAGTAACGAGTCGTTTTCGAATATTTTAGGTTTGATTGTCCCTATACATTTTAAGTGATAAGTCGCGAAGTCTGTGTAGCGTATCTAATCAGTTTAATAGGGGGATATCCAGTTTTCACTTTAAAAATATTTATACTTTTGTTATATGCAACGCTAGTGACTGGTTCGAATTCACACCATCGTGTTAAAATAACTAGACGAACAACAATTAGATTTCGAATTGTGTACTTTGTCGCATGGTTATACTGTATTTACGCGGTTGTGGACTGCATCCTAATCGCTAGTCACCTGTACACGTGAGCTATTGAATGCTAATTGTTAGCGTAATTTTCTCACCGTTTGCTTATATCCGTATTCTGCTTTCTAAACATTAAATTTAAAATCATATTTCTCAATTAGTTACGACATAAATGCATTCCAGTATCTTTTGCTTTGATATTGATTGCTAAAATTATGTCGTACATATTAAAGTGTCCACGATTCAGGAGTTTTATATATTCTAATATGATCGAAAACGGCATCAAACAATATGCAGTGGATATTATGTACTCTCGATTGAATTGGAAAACTATCGGATTCGCCACAACACAGCTATTTAAATCAAATATTTTACCACAATTAAAATAATGTATTGTAATGAACGAAATTTAGAAATGACTCCCTAGTAATCTAGTAACTTAAATTTTTAACAAAACCGAAATAATTCAAAAATTATATCCGAATGCTTTTTGAAAAGTAATCGAATTTATTAAAAAAAAAAAAATAAACGGTATATATATTTAATAATTTAAATGCATTAAAAACAGATTTAACGTACTTTCCGGTTTAACGTGTCTAAAATTTTTTAAACTAATTTTGCAAATTTCGTCAAAATTTTAAAGCGTCAATATAAAACCAAAACTATAAATGTGAAAATGAAAAGATGCTGAAAATCCAGTACATGATGACTATGTGATTCATTTTTTTCCTTTAATAATTCTGGATAACCTTCGGAAATTAATTTAATATTTTTCCGGCCAAGGATAATCCCTACACATGTGTGAACTCGAGTTTTATAAAGTGCGATTAAAAAGTGGACAAATCAACTCTTTAGTCAATTTATTTTTGGAATCTACACTTTAAAAATTATAAAATATGAAACCAAAGTGCTTGCAATTAACGAATTATATATGTGTGTGCGTGCGTAAAAATGAATTAGAAAAAAATTCTGTAATCCCTACAATTTTGTAGTGTTACTCGAGTCTGAATAGATATATCAGCGAAAAATTTAATTAGTAGTTTTTAACACGAATTCCTTTATAAGTATTTGCATGTTTTCATAAATAAATTTATTCAATGTACATATTTTGCACGCGAGTAAACTCATGTGTATGCATGAAGCATCAAAATAAATCTTTGTATAAATTTAAATTAGAAGGTTGTCGAAATTATATATATATATATATGTAAATTTTGATGCTGATTAAAAATATGCAAATAATTACTTTTAAAATAAACTACAGCACGTTCTCCTTTAGTGTTTATTTTTGTTGCTAATTCTGACACATTCATCGTAATAAAATACAAAAAATAAAAAACGTCACCCGAATACTATCGGTAAATCATTAAAAATGAAAATTATCTTAATAGTTCATATTCATAAGAAGAAGGAAAAAACGGCCATCTATTACAATTTCAGAACGTAAACTGCTAAAGAAGAAGAAAAAAACACTTGTCAAACAACGAATTAACCGGATTAGAATTTAATGTCAACTTTTATAGTTTCGTTACTTTGATAATAATGTATATTAACGAAATTATACCGAAAAACACTAAAAAGTTGTCCGATAGTATATATCTGTCACCCTTGTAAAATTAGCGTGTAGTAAAAATATTGTTAAACTTATTTTCATATGCAATAACGATCTCGACGATAAAAGTATATTTTCTACGAAAAATATATTAAGCCGGTCGATTACACGCGAAATAAAGTAGATAGTATCTTAACGTGAAAAGGAAGAAAACATTATTTATAAATAAAAAGAAAAATTATTTATAACTGAGAAAAATAATTTCAAGACATTGTAAAATATAAAAACTAAAAACACGCGTACAAAATAAAGCACCGCAATTTACGTGGGAACAATTTTTTACTTATATCGAATTGCATTACTACTCGGATTATGTGTAGTGCAGTCTACGCATATTTTAAGTAAAAAATTTCTTCTTTCTAAAGTTATAATGTTTTATTTTTTATCTATGTTATTAACATTTTCTAATGTCTTAAAATTTTTCCTTTCGTTTTTCCGTTTATTTCAAATATGAGTCGAAATGGGTTAATTTATCGCGTAAATATAGTTTATATATATATATATATATATATATATATATATATATATATATATATATATATATATATATATATATAAGATATTCGTCCCAATTATTACAACCTCGTCTTTGAATTTGAAATATAGAGTGACCCAGAGAAGACGAACGGTTTTGTTCGTTTTTTGAATAACTTAACCAAAATTTTTGAATGAAATTAAAATAATGAATGCAATCGTTTGTAGAACACAATATCGTTCAGATTACATTCATTCGGTCTTTACAAAATTTTAAAAAGACTTTTTCGAGCATAGGTAGCTGAATTTTTGAAAAATCCGAGTTTTCACGTCCGAGATCTCGTGGACGTGTTCTCCGTAAACGCGGCTGTTATTCTCACAAAAAAAAAATCGTGTAACTTTGAATTGTTTTCGAAACTTACTTTGCACTGTGGTGATCGGTTCACGCCGAAAATAACGTTGCACGCAAAACGCGCGCTCCTCCTCGTTATAGGATAGCGTGATAATCGAAACTGGACAAAAACGAATCTCGTATGTATACTAAACGTGAAGCACGCGGTTTGCTTTGTAGTAGCGTCCAACTGCACTATTCAAAAAACAAAACCGTCCGTCTTCTCTGGGTCACCCTATATATATTACGTCTAATTTTACTAATCAACCGTATTTTTATGATTGGCGAAAGTATATCACCGTTTTCAATAATAATCCATTTAAGATCGTTGCGAAATATTTTTAACGATTTCCTCTAATATTAACGTCCACCGTTCTAATAAAATGAATATACTCTGGAATTTAATAATTCCATTTTACGCGATAGCGAGACCTTAATAAAAACATGCGTCTATCTTCTCGCGTGAATGCCTTCATCAAATTTAACCGCATGGGAAAATTTATACGATAACGTATAATTATTATAAGTTATTTTTTAAACGATATTACGTACACGCGTTATGTTACATAGAACGTAAATTATAGTTTCGTTTAATTATCGAAATCTTCTAACTTCGCGGCATCGTAACTTGTTAAATTTTAAAATGACGAGACTTTTCAATTTAACGAATAAAGTACATTTCGAGTTATAGTATAATAGAACGTTACATAGAGCTCGTACCTTTTCAATAATCATGTATGAAAAGTATGTAGCTAAACGCAGCTTTGCGTATAATTTCTGGTACAACTAAAAAAAAAATACGTTAACGAACATTATTATTAAACTAGTTCGCATTCGGAGAGAAATTTCGGCTGTTGAAGAATGAATAAAGTACATAAATGATGCGAATCTACCGATAACTTATAAGCACCTCAAAGCCGAGTAGGTTGACTTTAAAGTATCAAACTTTTTCGACGCAGTTTTATCCTGAAAGAAAAATTAAAAAAAAAAAAAATCTAGATCGAAGAAACACATCGGAATTGCAAGCCATTAAGTTTTGACCTAGCTGAATGCGTATGAATTGTGTCTGAACCGTTTTCGAACTGGTCGCAGACGTTGTGATCATGTACTCGCAAAGTAGAGTTTCAAAAATGATGCATCCTGCGACTGTTATCCATAGCGCAAACCTACATAGAGCCCTTAGTGGCGAATGAAAGGATATTCGCGCAGTATTAACACGGTGACGAAATTTAGGTGTGAATATTTAAGCCAACCGCAAACGTATGACATGATTATCATTTTTTTCTTCTTTTTTTTTAATATTGTAATATTTTTTATCGTATAAAAAAAAATATTAGCGGCGATTGTAAAAATTTGTTCGACGAAGTGAAAGTTACCAACCTATGAAATACTTAGAATGTGTTGTGTACACCGAATGGAGGAAACATTAGAAAACAATATCCGAATCGCTGTTATGCTCGCAAATTTACATAAACTGAAGAATATTGAATAGTTAATAATATCACAGCAGTCTGTTATTATTCATATAAATATAAAAAATATCTAAATTTATACTCGTGGTCTTAATCGAACATGAACCTGATGATGAGTGGTGTATGTCCGTTGTTTGAAAACGTGATTTATAACTGACAGAAATATTTTAAATATGCGGATTTTTCCGCTTAACCCTTCCCTGCATACATTAACATTTTTTAATATATATATATATATATATATATATATATATATATATATATATACACAAAATTATACAATGTTTCACATATGTATAATAGCAATTTTAATAGATAAATTTTAACGCGCGGTATAAAATATGGTAAAAATAAGTTTAGAATTGAAACATTCTGTATAGATCAAATGTCCCTTATCGAAAAATATAGTTTTGTTTTTTTTTAACGTTAAAAGATTATGTACTGTATAAGGACCATACGATATTTTTCTTTCTCAAAATAATTTATACAATAGTGTTTTTAAAAGATACTCGTCTAATTTTGTTTATCAAATGATTCGTAGGAATTTCAATGGACTATGGACGGATTTGGAAACATGAAACGATGAATGGTTCAATAATATATTTATTTTCATATTACACGTATATAAATTTTAAAAAGAAAAAATAAGGAATTAAAAAAACGTAAACTATATATATATATATATATATATATATATATATACATCTTCCTCTAATAGTCTCTCTCTTACATGCATTCTCGTTCGATTGAAAATCCTGATTGAGGTTTCCGTTAATTGCTTACTCGACATCAATGTGTTATAGTCATTCTTGTTCTAATGTATCTCCTTACGTTTAACAATAATTATACATTGTACGGTGTCACTTCGTTCCCCATTTATTTCATTTATTTATATTTTTGTGTATGTTATTATCAACGCATTAGCCTTTTTATATATATATATATATATTTTTGCTTATCATCATCGTTATTATTGATAGTTTTTTTCTTTCTTTTAATAATAATAATAAAATACTCGGTACTATTTTTCAAGTTATTTCGAATAGTATTTTAATTTAAAACGTTGTGTTTGACGCACTAGCGTATACTAATTAATAATATATATATAATCATTATACTTGGGTCATGACCTTTTATTGAACTATAATTTTACGGTGTCCTATCCTGTCTATCGTGATTATCAATTATTGCTAGACACGTCATTTTTTTTTTGTCGCCTTCTATTCATTTTTCCTTGAATAAAGTAACTTTTTTATTCCATCTTATCTAATAATATGTAGCTGCCCTATATGTGGACGTTCAAGCACGTATTAAACTTATCTCACTACTTCGCTTTCACACTTAATCTTCTTTCCTGTTTTCATTTTTCATGAAGACGGCTGTAGATGATCGTATCCATACATTATATATATATATATATATATATATATATATATATATATATATATATATATAATCGAATTACCCAAAGAAAGGTAAATGTAAAACAATGTTAATGTATGCCATAAGCTGCATGATATATCTATGCCATTTTATTTTACTATCGTACCTCCTTCTTTTCGTTGATCCTTTAGTACCATGAACGATATAGTTTATCGTCGTTATAGTTTTATTTTTTTTAAACAAAAAAAAAAAAAAGTTAAAAATCATTTTCATTTGTGATAATAGTCATTACTTAATAATAATAAACAAATTGCTCCGTTACAAGGCAATATTAAATTTGGTTCGAAAATTGATTAAATTTTTCATGAAAAAACTTACAAGAACACACAATGCAAAAAATATACAACCCCCGCCAGTTACTCCGCACCTTATTTTGCTTATTTATTTTTACTTCGATAATAGACTTTTTTTCAATGAAATTGAATAGAAATTGGCGCTAAATATCATCTAACGATTTAAACGAATCGATTTATTATTATTATTATTAAAATATGAAATTCCTCATTTTAAGTTGCTCCTTAAAATGATTACACTCTTACAACGTAATATGTCGCGATACGTTAAACGTTTATTATTATTTTTTTTTTTTTTGTCGAGAGACATTAATTATTAAATGCAATATACGTTAATTAATTAATTAATTAATTCATCGATAATCTCCCTCGGAAAGTTTGAAATTCGATATATAATATTGTACTTAATAATTCGTCATTTTATTATCGTGTTTCATTTCGTCTCATCGTATTTGTTGCCTGATGTAAAACTTTAATTATTTTCGTTATATATAAATATATATATATATGTAGGTTATATATATGGGAGACATATACTTTACCGTTACGATAATATTAATGTATATTACACAAGCAGTAGAAGTAACATCGTTGCGTATAAAAGAATTTTACCGCAATACAATATAAATATATCTGAAAATATTTTTATTTCGTGTATATTTTTTTACTTTGACGGCGTACAAATATTTGGGAATACTGATAGACGATCACCTCAGGTGGAAGACTGAAAAAATTTCCAAGAATTGCGTCTGATAGAAATGACGAATGAAACTGCGTGGAAAGTGAACGTTCAGGGTGTCGCGATGCTCGGGCCGAGCGAATGAATACGACGATGATGATTTTATTTTAAAAATGTACAAGTTGAAGAAACGGTATTTGAGCGGAAGAACTATTAAAATTGTAAGTCGCATATAAATTACGGTATTATATTTTGCGGACAAGCGGGAATTGGTAAATTTAATATGCGCGCTAGTAACAATATAGTACACTACGAAAACACGCAGGCCTGCCTTGTGTCGTGACAACAAAGCAATTACAATCAGTTCTCCGGAGTGTGTGTCTACTTGCGCTAGCGCTGTATTATGATTAGCGTGTACGCTACTTACACTGTATAACAAACATATGTATAGGTAAGTAGTCGCCTATCTCCATTACGGAGATGTCACTTAATGATATATATATATATATAAATCATCCAAACAATTTACTAGTTTAACTTAATGCTGTGTGAAACTAGTAGACTGTTTTGATGAAGTACATATATATTGTGATATAGTATAATATTTTTATTTAATTTAATTAATTTTTAAATTAAATGATTAATTATTAAATAATTGCCGATGATTAAGGCGAACCTACTTATATTGTATTTTTCATACTCGTTATGCGCGTATAATAATAGTTTTCATATTTTTGCTCAGACATATACTTTTGTTCTCATTTACACACATTTGCACTTCATCCGATCACAAAGGTATGTTTATTTTGATGTTTTTCTTTTTATGTAATATATGTAACAGCATCCACTTTTAAGCTATATACCTATATTTTCTTCAATTTATCTGTCTTTTTTTTTTTTTTTAAATTTTTTACCATAGTTTCAAATTTCTATTATCTTACGTTTTTAATCAAATTTTCATTCGTTAGTCCAATTTGTTATTTTTATTTTTCCCATATTTTTTCTCGTAGTATTTCACCCGACAATCGATATTTTTACTGGTGTCGAATGTGTGTAACGTGTAAACTCGTTCGGTCTTGCGTTCAATTGTTTTCTTAATAATAATTCTTTTCGAATCGGTTGCGGTAGTTTGAACAAATTAATATTCGTCGTATTAGTTTGTATGTGCGGCAAAGTGGTCGGCTTGTTTAAGTCGATATTTTGTTATATCTACAATTCAAGTAAACCGTCAGTATGGTTCAGTGTTCGCCTATTCTTCATCCTAAATTTACGATCAGCCGACAAATCGAAAATGCTGCTGCTTCTTCTGATAATCTCGTCCTAGAAAATGACGACTCGATGCAGATCACCGGTGAGTCCGTTCCTTTATCTCCGTTCGTTATTAATAGTAGCGATGTTACATATAATAATAATAACACTAACAATACAAATAATAATGTAACCACAAACACAACTAATAACTTTTCATTAAATAAACCTGCCAATATTTCTAATATAAATGTTCATAATAATTCGCTCGAAAGCATCGATGTTTCTACAAATAATAACTTGAAGTATGGTTGGCAAGAAGTTACGGGGGGGGGGTACACATAAAAAGGGACATAGACGGGGTAGATCATTAGGTACTACAAGTAGCCCTACGGCTGCTGGGACAAAAAAGGATCTTCATACAGGCCAGAAATCGTTACTCTCAACTTGCGGCTGATGATGAAAGTGTAAGTCAAGAAGATAATGTAAGCAGTAACGGATCTGTCAATAACGTAAATCCTCCACCAGTCATGGTCTACGGGATAACCTCAATTACAAATGTATGTTAGCCAACTTCACTATTTATTTAAAAAAATAATAAAAAAAAAAAAACATCATTTCAGTTGACAAAATACGTTCTAGGTCCTTATGCGACAAACGGGTTGAAATAAAAACGAAAGAAATCACGGAATATCGAAAGTTAATAACTTATTTAAGAACTAGTAACTTAGAATTTCATACTTATCAAATTAAAAATGATATAGCTTTCCGTGTTGTCCTCAGAAATTTACATCATAATCTCTTAAACCGAGAGAAAATAACAAAAAAAAAATTACAAAATACAATATCTTTTAAATATGAAAGTAAACGTTGAGGCGCATCATGTTAAAAACGAAATAATACAAATATACTATAATCGTAAAGCCATTTGTGAAAATATGTAAGTACCCACTTCACACTTGAATGTACCAAAGATATAAATTCACCTGCTATGTGTGCAAATTGTGGGCATAACCACCCGGCAAACTATAAGGGTTGCGATTTATATAAAAAAGAAGCTAAGATAAAAACGACCTTACAAAACAGAATTTGGTAAAAAACACAACAACAGTCGGAAACAGTAGTCGAGAAATATCACATCTGTTTCGTATGCTCAGATAGCACCAATTCCAGCACCTACTAATATCGAACAAACCTTTAGTGCGTTTCTGGTTGAAATAAAATCTTTATTCGAGGAAATGCTCTAACAACAGGCAGAAATGATAAATAATATAATCAACTCCATCATGCTGCTTTTGTAAACAAAAAATTATGGATAGCAAAGACAGTAAAAATCGGTCGCATATTACAAAATTTCGCTCTGGAATGCTAATGAATTACTACATCATCGATTAGAACTCGAACTTTATCTAAAATCGAATGACATCGATATTATGTTAATATCTGAAGCTTACATTAATATACCAAATTATAAAGCCTACTAAAGCACATGCAGGAACTGCAGTCTTAATTAAAGATAGCATTTTTCACAATGCTATGGGAAACTATCAAAAATACTATATTCAGGCCACTCGCATTACCATAAAACAGGGTTCTGAAGCGATAAATATGGCAGCAGTATACTGCCCTCGCCCAGTGCTCTTTATTATCGTAATATGTTCGTGTCTGTAAATATATTTATTTATTAGTGTGTAATATTTTAATATGTATATTTTATGTATTTTTTTTTAATGTTTACTTACTCTTTTTATTGCTTCTTCTATTTCGTAGCCCAAATGATTGAATAATTCAATTAATTCTTGTTTATCTTCGTTGTACTGCGTCTTTGTCGATATTTCGTCTTCCCGATTTTCGCGATCGATAGCAGAACTAGACTCACTTGCAATAAAATTCATGACTGAATGAAGTTATTGAGAGATATGTTGCCTTTTTATATAATTTTGTTTGTATATGTGTGGTATTTAATATATGTTTATTACGTTATGTCTAATTATAGATTCTTGATAAACTGGTTTATTAATGAAAGTTATTACTAACTGGTCCTTGTCCGGGTTCCATATGCGTACAGGCAGATCTAATGAATGAAAGAAGTGTACTTTTTTTTTGTCCATTTGTATGTCACGCGATGTTTTGAGTTCCCTTATTGTGCATCTGGTTCGGAAGTTCTTTATTTTTTGTTCGGGTTTTGGATTCTTTAAGAATCCCAGTGTCAAAGTGTCCTGCCAGTACAATGCTATAATATCATAAAATCCTATCTCGACTTTCAAGTCTTAGTAAATAATGAGCAATCTTAAATTCATAAAATTAAATCGAGCGTACCCCAAGGAATGCGTGTGTAGCAACATTTGCTGATGACACTGCAATAATGTCGACACGTAAGCTTCCGCAAATATCAAATAAAACCTTGCAAAGTGCAGTCAATGAGATTGAAAATTGATCGAGCAAATGGAAATTGGCAATAAATGAGGTCTAAGAGTACCCACATTCATTATATTTATTAAAAGGAGGATTGTTCGCGATAGATATACCTTTATCAAACGTAAGCGAATTGAACAAAGTCGAACCGTAACTAGACCAAACCTTAACATGAGCTACAAAGTTTGGAATCACATACCTCGGCTAGTCATTCTTAATGAATATAGTACGAAATTTAAAATAATTATTTTTAAAATTTAGATTTCTAAACATGAAAGAGCTCGATCATTTACCCGGGTATATAATTAAAGTTCAGTGTTTTCAGAACATAAGACTTGGTGTCTCAATTTGGTTCATTCCTAGTATACTTGTACAACTCAAATCGATTGGGGCTTGGATAAATTGATGCGTTTTGCTTCCCTAAGCGCGATAAAAAATTAAAAAAAAAAAAAACGAGGAAAAAATGTTTAATTGTAATTTACAACCTTTTAAATTTTACTTA
The DNA here is from genome assembly GCA_032883995.1 of Coronaproctus castanopsis. Lineage (NCBI taxonomy): Eukaryota > Metazoa > Arthropoda > Insecta > Hemiptera > Monophlebidae > Coronaproctus > Coronaproctus castanopsis. The sequence continues at coordinate 102,670,273 of CM065052.1, read as the reverse complement.
TAAGTATGTTTATAAACATGAAATAGGTCGAAGTTTCTTCGTTATAGCGGTAGTATCGATTGTATTATTATAGGATTTAAGGAGAAAACGAGAATAGCAAAATACCCAGCTAGGTTAGGTTAGAAATGGTTTGTTTCGGTTAGTTAGAAGTAGAATTAAAGGAAAAAACCAGAATAACAAAATACCTAGGTTAGGTTAGATTCAGTTAGATTAGAATCGGTCAGGTTTATTTCGGATAGTTAGAAGTAGAATTAAAAGAAAAAACGAGAATGACACATTACTCGGATAACTGCTAAATCGAAATTTACCGTAGGATCTGGTTTTATTAACTGTCGATTATTATTATTTACTTCTTTTTATACATTTTCCGTCTCAATTTTTACCTACTTTGGATATTTTCCTCCATTTATTCTAGTCATATCTATACTTCATCATTTTCTTCCTATAGAACTTTCAAAAATGGTTTCCGCCGATTTTTACCTTCGTAACTCGTTAAAAATAGTAATTTTTGATATATTTGAAAAAAAAAAACAACGAAAATCGGGAGTGTAGAAGTATTCTAGGAATCTACCCTAAGGCTTATGTAAGCTGAGTCTATATCCATACATAAATAAATGAGAATTACCTATATGCAATATGAAGTTTTATTTCAGTTTTTCACTGTTATACAAATAATTTTTGTAAACATTTTGTGTTAATCTTTAATGTGATAAATTACTATTACATTTTTTCTCGCCATAAAAATTAACTAGGTTCACAAGTAGTGAATTTAATAAAGTACAATAATTTTATTGAATAAAAAATTACTAAATTTACATCATTTACGAAACACAAAAAAAGCGCGAAGGAATCAGTGAATTGCGCCAAAAGTGCGTAAATAGCCAAACTAATTAAACAATGACCAATTGGAATTGGTAGTCAAAAACATGTTGAAACGTGTTTTAATGTCCTTGTTATTTGTTCAAAAATTGGTGGTTTTTAGTTCTGGTTAGTCCTTTTTTATATGCTATTCATCATTTGTGTGCATATTTATAATCTATCTAAATTGAACATTATACAATTGTAAATCGATTACTTTTACATTAAACATACTTTTGCAACATGTTGAACACTAAGGGAATGCTCCGAAAAATAATTTAGAATAATTTGAAATTGAAATATAAAACCGTAAGTACTAATTTAAGTTGTTAGTTTGATAATGACACTTATTTTAAGTTGAACATGTTAGTAAATAAGTATAATTTAAAAAATCATATTTAAGATATATTGTAAGATACATTTATACATTTAGCTATCAATAGTAATATTATGATATGACATAACATGGATGGAATGTTTCTAACAAAACCGTTTATGGTAACACTCAAAAGAATAATTTATAGATGTTATATGGAAAATTATAGTTTTTAAAATTTTTGTAGAGTATTATGATGCTTAGAAATATTTAAGCAATGAAAGCACGTTACTATAATTATTATTTTCTGTTACTGATAAATTGTATGGTAAAATGATTTTAAAAATAGAATTTACATAAAGAACTTTTAAATAAATTCTACGTAATTTAGAGCAGTTGATACTGTTTTGAGAAACCAGTCGTTTAACCTGTTATATTATCTAGAATTTCATTTCTAATTAAATATGCTCACAATTATATAATGCAAATAAAAATCACTTTTAAGAATTTATTTTATATACTATCTTCACTTCTTTTATGATAGTTGAAATAAATAACATTTTTCATAATAGTTATTTACTATTACGCAGTTTTCCATATAAATGACGGAAAACGAAACAAAATTATTGTAAGAGATTGAACAAGTGGAAGACATACATTTTTTGACCTATTAATACTTATTCTTGTGACTAGAATCACGCTGTAATGCCGACCATTTATGCAAACTATCGTTTACTCTGTCGTAATGTTAATTGTTCAATACCTGTCATCTAAAATGTAAATAAATAAATAAAAATTATATGTATATAGTCATAATACAATTATTTGCTGTAACATAAGGATTCAGAATTCCTCAATGTTATAAAAATAAGGTTATTTTTTATATTTACGTTTATTAATCTTCGTAATTTTTTCAAAATTGTTGATTTTAATTATTAGTGGGTTACTATCATCAATAGAATAAAGTAAATGTTACGGATATTAGATAACACAATGGCAAATAATCGATACACATAGAATACGAAGTACAAGAAAATATTATTTAAAATTCAAATAAAACTTTTAAATCTATAAAATTGTGTTTTATTTTTCATTTTTAGTTGAAAAAATTCTTTTGTATAAAAACTTTATATTAAGTTGACATAATACTGAATGTAGTAAACCGATTATGCTGCATTAATTAAGTTCTTAAGATAAGTTCTATTTAAAGTTCAAAAATACTTTTCCAGTTAGTTGTATAAAGTGACGATGCAGCTAATGCCCTAATAAGTAATACGCATTGGATAAAACGAAATTATTACAATTATTAAAAAGTATTAGATTTTTATTTCACCTGCAAGTTGCCATTTGTTACATCAAAGAAGTCATATTGATTTGATGAACTTAACTTTATAGAAAGCAGTATCTAAATTTTCTAAAACACATTTATCCATAGATGTATCTAAATGAAGTATAAGTATTGATTAAAATACTCTATAGGATTATTGTGAGGTTTATTACTTCATTTTATTTAATGGTCAAATTAGTGGAACCATATTTGTTACATTTAAGTTCTCTTTAAACAGAGACTACATCAGAAATAAATCCGGTATCTTGTTTATTTGCAAATTCATATTAACGTAAATTTTCAAATGTTTCAATAACAATATCTCTATTCTTTATAGTATAAAATGACTCATAATCATACGTTACTGATATTGATACATGCAATTTAAAACTAAATAGATATTCACAGAGTCGACGATATCATTTGACTGGTTTCAGATAACTAAAAAAAAATAAAGCACGGAAAAATGAAAGAAACGTATTAATCGCGCCCTGACGCTAAATAAATCTTGTTTCATGTAGAACCATCAAACATATTATTAGTGTTTTTTTGTTTTTGTTTTTTTATTTGCAATCTGTCTCATGGGGACGATAGGCGAATTTTATTTAAGATTCCATCTTAATTGGAGATACTACCCAATAGTAGCACTTCTCGAGATTTATGTTTTTATTTTATTATGTTGAACCTTGTGCTTAGGTCTTGCGACTGGTATCTTTTCAATCATCGCATGTCTTTGCTATGGTGTTGTAACTCCGTTGCCAGTGGATTTGTATAAAGTTGCAATATCGAAGCATAGTGTGCCCGCCAGCGACTTCTTGTACAGTTTGGAAGCGAGTATCCGTGTGGATAGTTTCATTTGTGACATACCATGGTGCTCCTAGTATTCATCTCATTAAATTGGAACCGCTGTATAGCCATCAGGTTTGTGTTTGGTGTGAAAGCCCTTAGTTCTATCCCCCAGGTCCAAATTGGTTTCAATACAGTTTTGTATACTAGTAGTTTTGACTCCAATGATAGGCGAGATTGATGTCCGATCAACCAGTAAAGTTGTGAAAATTTGATGTTCAACTGCTTACGTTTGGCTGCAATATGGTTTTTCCTTGTTAATCTTCTGTCTATGATGAAACCGAGGTACTTGACTGAGTCAGCTTTAGGAAGTATTTTGTTGTTTAATGAAACTGGAGGACAATTAAGTTTGCGTGTGGCAAATATAATTTGCTGAGTTTTATTCTCGTTGACTTTGATGTGTCACTGGTTAAATCATTCTTGAATCTCGTTTAAGTAGATTTGTAGTTTTTATGGGGCTGCTTTAGGATCTGTATCCATAGCCAAGATGGCTGTGTCATCTGCAAACGTAGCGGTTAAGTTCTGTTCTGTGACTGAGAAGTCCGCTGTATATATAATATATAGAAGTGGACCAAGTATCGAGCTCTGTGGTACTCCTGCTTTTATTTCATATAGTCCTGTGACTGTTTCCCGGTGCTTAACCCAGAAATATCTCTGCGAGAGGTATGATGTAATTAGCTGAAAGTATGTATCTGGGAGTAATAACTTAATTTTGTAAAGCAGACCTTGGTGTCAAACCTTGTCGAATGCTTGTTGTATATCTAAAAATGCTCCAGTACAGCATTTTTTGGTTTCAATACTTTAGTATATGAACGTCGTTACTCTGTGCACTTGTTCTACTGTGTAGTGTTTCTCTCTGAAACCAAACTGGTGGTTTGGAATGGTGTTACTTTCAATTATAACTTTCATTATTTGTTTCAATAAAATCTTTTCAAAAACTGGATAATATTGGCAAGAGACTAATAGGTCTGTATTATGTGACCTCGTGAGCAGATTTGTTGGGTTTTGGGATCATAATTATATCCGCCACTTTCCACTGAGCTGGAACGTGTTTAAGTTTTAAAATGCGGTTGAATAGTGTAGTAATGAAAACATATGCCTTGTATGGAAGTTCTTGCAACAGTTTACCCTTAATGTTTTCGAAGCCAGGTGCTTTAACTGGGTGGGGGTTTTAATTGTATATTTGATATCAGATGGTTCAAAGAAGGGAACAGATGCACTCGGTTGAACTGTTTTTAGGTAGTTTACAATGTGTTTTTCAAACTCAGAATCACTGTTTGAATTTGGACAGAAAATATTAGCTAGATGTTCAGTAAACACGACTGCGTTGTCAATATTTGTTCTTGCCCAAGATGCATCTGGCTTTTTAATTGATGGACTAGGACGTTGTGGTCTTTTGAAAGCTTTTTCTGACTTCCATAAGGAATATTGGGTGTCTGCATATGGTGTTAATTTGGAGAGGTAGCTTTAAAGAGAATCATCCTTTAGTTTAGCGATTGCTCGTGTGATGGATTGCAAGCCTTATTCAGTTCTCTCTTCAGATGAGTGTAGTTATCTGTCGTAGGTAAAATACCAGTTGATGTTATAGTTGTAGTTGTGATGGTGGTGGTAATTGTGGAAGAGATAGTACCGCTTGTTGTGGGGTGATTGTCTGAGGTAAATGATGTTGGAACGGACCAACGATTTAACAGCGGTGAGTGAACATGATATAACTGTATGAAATATACGCGGCTTATCAGCGAGTTAACGGTTTAACTCGCGCGCACGCGTGCACGAATGAACGTGTGAGGCTTACGTTAATGTACGTAGAACACAATGGCAAAATATCGAACGCACAGTACACGTGTCGAAACGCAGTAACTATGATGTACGAAAGCGAATGTTTTCTCCACAAGTATAAATTATTGACAAACATGTTTAAATTCTCATTCACTCTGCAAGGTAGTTTATTATAGAGGAACTTAAAAAAAAATCACATTGAACTAAATTCGGTCATAGCGTGTAATTTTCTAATATATCACACGTCTCTAAGTTAATCGTGATTTATTTTTTGCTTTTATGTCTATGATCTGTCGTAATAATAGAAAATAGTTTTTTAATTTCGGTTTTGTGTAACTTATAACATTTAATTTAAAAGAAAATTGTTATAACGATTGTTTTCATGATTTCGTTAGCTATGATCAGTATATCTCCCATTTCATCGCCGTTTCAAAAAATGTTCACCCGCTATATGAGGAAATTTATAATATAGAATATTATTACGAAAAATAACTTTTTCAGTGGCATCTTTCTATTTGTTTGAATAATACCACTACCCATTTTTTATTTTTGCCAGATTTCGCAATGTAACGGTTAAAAAATTTACTATCGCAATATGTACCATGATTTATTTTTTTAATGCGATAAAACTATTTTTAAACAACTTTTTGTCACTTCAAGTATTTGTTATTAAATTTAATAGTCGAAAAGTTAATATTCCTCCTGGCATAAACAATCCAAAATCTCATATTCATTATTTTAAGATTCTATTACTAGCCTAAATTTTGTAACTTATAGACGTCGTGCTATTTTAGAATTAATGAATATTTTCTCAAAAAATAATAAACAGCCATTAATATCTTCAAACAGCAACAATTGTCAATAAAAATCTATTGTACAATATAGTTCTAATATAAAAATTATTCAGCATCGTTTCCAAGCAAAGGTTCTATGTAATATCATAAAAGTACTATGATAATCATAATTTGCATAATAATCTTCATGTAATAACTGTAAAATAAAACATATAGGTATCATTGCTACTTATTGTTTGTTTAAGTACATTATCATAGTCGTGAAAATTTAAAAAAGAAACAGTTTTTTTTTTACAATTTTTCTATTCCACCGTGTTATATGTTAAAAGAGAGCTATATTCATTAAATTGTGGTAGTATATAAGTTAAAAAAAAAACACGTGTGCTTCTGCAAGTCGTATCATAAAGCTAACACGTGTAAATATTATTTTTCGGTAATTAATTTAAAAAAATTATTATATATACTGCAGTAAGAATTATTCTTGAAGTAGTTATATATACGAATGCAATGATTTGTTTTTAAAGAACCAATAAAGTTGCAAGTAAAATCGATAATTGTAAATTATTTCTCAGGTTTTGCCTGTTATATAACTTAACTAATTAACAATAATAAAATAAAATAATAATAAAATGATTCATATAATAATTCTTAACTATTAACAACCAATCTATATTGCATCTACTTTTAAACTCAGATGTTTGTTAACAGTTATTATGACAGTAATGAACAATTGAAATACCTGAACACTGAATACATTTATAAAATGGATTCATCATCAAATGTTGAAAATGCATTTAATAAATTATTTTTATTTCTTAATTGTATAGTTTCAACGTTTATCATATTGAAGGCAATTATACGAATTAACGGTCTTAATTAGTAAATTCATTTCCATCGAAATAAGTAATATATTTTATCATTTAATTCTATACAATAATTAATTCTTAAACTATTATACATAAATTAAATAATAGTTATTTTCTCTACTAGTTCGAGAGTTAATATATAACGATTAAAAAAATATATATAGAATCGAAATCAGTCATCTGGTGGTAGCTTCCCGATTGAGATAAAATCTGTTTCAGTCTTACGTTAACAGTTCCGTCAGTCCAACAACGAATACAGGTTGTCTTCTTAATAAGTATCATTTGGTTATTGCTCACAAATGAGACGAAGTTGAATTTTCATGTTTTTCGTATTTTAAAGAATACAAATCATCTCTTCGTTGGTACGATATGGGTATCTGCTGTCTTACACTACGAATGGATTCTAAATCTGAAATTTATTTTGTCGTTATGTTTAGATATGCAGCTTTATGAAATGTTCAAAACGTAAAAATTAATGTGACTGCTATTTACAGTACGAAGAAATTACAATTATTATAAGAGTTAAATATATACGGTTACAAGAAATGTTTTAAAATTTAAATAAATAGTTCGAATTAAGAAATTATCGAAATATATCAAGTTGTACTGTACACAACTAGTAATTAATTATAATAGTTATAGAATTATATTTACGTAATATGTAAAAGATAGTTTGTAGACTTTAATAATTCAATTAAATCACCAAGAATGTAAGAACATTTTAACAAATTATTCCGTAAAAGTATCTAGTTATACATACCTACATCCGCGTATAAAATATTTGAGTCCATTTCGCAGGAAGTAACTATTTCACCTAAAGGATTTACAAACATAGTATGACCCCAAGCAACATACCCAGCATCTTTATCAGTTGCTGAAGATACTCCCGCTACGTATACTTGGTTATCAACTGCTCTAGCTCTCAGTAAGTTTTCCCAGTGTAATGGACCAGTTGTTGTATTGAATGCTGCGGGGTATATAAGCATGTCACAACCTGTTATAAATATAATATGTTGATAATAAATTCTGATATTTCGATGTATAATTTTTGTGTTCCGAATTATGTTTCCTTTAAATTTAGCGTATACATACATACATACATACATATATATAAATAATTGGTGTCAATAAATATATAAAAAATGGAAACACGCAAATAGTTTTTCGGCCTGCATATTGAAGGAAAAGTGCCACATAGAAAAAAATTAAGCAATTAGCGGAGTTTTAATTTGGGACAGCGGTAACTAAAATATCGCTAAATTGCGCTTGACCAAGTTGCGAATAAAATAAAACATTTTTAAAAGTATATATACATGTAGTAACGCTTTCATATGAACTGATTAATTAGTGTTTATTACTCAGATAGATTGGTTATCGAATATAAAATACAAATATATTAGAAGCATTGTGTACATTATATATAAGTTCAAATACCTAAATTTCGATATATAGCTGCCAATTCAAAAAATCGCATGTCGTAACATATACCGAGCCCAATTTTGCAGTTTCCTATATTAAAAGTTGACAAAGAATTTCCTGCACTTAATATGTCGGATTCTTTGAACGTAATCTTCCCCGGAATATCGATGTCGAATAAATGTATCTAAAGCGAAATAAATTTACTTTTCTACATACTCGAATTGTTTTTAATTTTTATTCATATAACTAAATTAACACTAATAATTCCACCTAAAAAAGAAATATATGTCCCATCTATTTTTATTTTGAATTAGGGATTAATATTTCAACCACCATTTTGCCATATGCTGTTTCTGTCGCGCAAGCACATTATTTTCCAGTGTAAATCTAACTAATTTTTGCAGTAGACTCACCTAACATATAATCCCGATATTATATTTATCAGTGATGATGTAGAGGTATAGCGACTAAATATAAGGGATTTAACTTATGGCATCGACCAATTAGATTTTTGTATTTAATGCATCTCTTTTTAAAAGTGACGTATTTATATGATTATCTTTTGATTATTCATTAATATTAATGATAAAGTTTCAACTCGAAAGTTGGTAGACGTGGGCTGACGATTTTCATCAGTCTGAAGAGTGACAAAGGACCAGCCAAATGAAGTATCCTAAGCAAACCGGGTACTCATTTATGGATCAATTGGATTGATAGATGAGTTGGTTCGAGACGTTTTTTACCATATAAAGTTCTCGTCCCCGGTAAGATTTAGTTGTGCGAACAGAACACTCAAGAATTACCGTTGCGCTACAAGATCCATATATTAATATTAATGATGTAGTATTACATAATAAAAGATTTTTATATACAAATTATTTACACTCGTATACGAATTACATAAGTATAATTCGTCATTCATAAATAGTTTAATGATAGGAGTTTTTTAATCTAAAATACGTACAATTATTACTTCGATCTTTTAACAATTATTCATTTCGGGTTCATAAGTCAAGATGATAAAAAAAAAAAGAGATTGCAAATGGTGACGACAAATTCGGAAAATGCCATCGGTGAAAATTCATACATGATTTATATTTACTACTATAATGTTAAAAAAAAATGAGGAAAATTATTATGTAGTTTTTTTAGTAATAATTTCGTTTTTTTAAGAAATAATTTTAAAAATATACTCAAAATCAAGCATCAATAAATCAACGTATTTATTTATAAACTTTCCCTTATGGACGAATTACCGAAATCGTATTTTCCAATAAAACCGTGGTGACATATTATATGATTTTACATGCTTTGCATATTTTAGGTTACTTTAAATCATCCTACAATTACAAGTATTTAAGTTGGTATCTTAAATAAAGGTCTGCGTAATTTTAGTACATAATGAGTGTAGATGTGAAATTTCACCAATGTAAAATATTAATAAGTGTAAATTTTAATCCGTACAAAAGCTTTAAGTAATACCGGATTTTAATTTTTGTTTTTTAGATATACTATTTAGATTAGCTTTTTGCTAGTATTGTGATTCAAAATTTACGTCATTTCATTGTATACATTAATTTCGTTCTTTTCGCGATGTTTAATATTTATTTCGATGGTTTATAAATTTTCTGTATACACAATTGCACCCAACAATTTACATATATGCGCATATACCTTCCTAAATTTAGCAATTAATTTTCCATCGGGATCCCACACGGTGCATGTGTTATAAAATTTTCCATTTTCCACTTCCGGTATCGATCCACCGATAATGAATACTTTATTGCTTTTTGCACAATCCGATAATACTTTGCAAGTTTCTCCATTGGGAATAGGTTCGGCATAATTTGGAAAATGTTCTTTAAAACAAAAAAAATTACAGTTATTTAATTATTAGTATGCCAAATCTGTAATCAATTAAGTTCTAATGTACACGTTATTTGTTGTTGATATAAGTTTTTGTTTATTGATTTTGTTGTTAATTATATGGATATTATTTTGTTTTATTCAGGGTGGTACTGTAGAATGATTTTTATATATCGACATTCAATATATATATATATATACTTCACTTAATTGCAGCGTCGTTTTTCAGAAAATCAAGCGTCCGATCGAACTTTTTATTAACAACCAGAATCTCCGTCGTAATTAACAATTCAAGTATGACAGCTTTGTTATGAATATTCACACAAGCAGGTATGTATAGATTTCATTTATTAATTATAATTACACTTGTCCGCTAACATACACCAATATATTAAAAGAAAATCAACAGGATAACTAATTAAATAGATCCATAAATTAATTCCGACTGTTTATTTCTTTCATCAGTTTATTATATTATTTCGGAAGATCTAGTTTTTATGACATACTTAAACATACGTTACAATTGATTTTTGTTAGAACACAGTAAAAGTTAAAATTAAAGTTTATAAAAGATAAAATGTAATAAATTACTTGTCCCGTATGGAGAATTAAAACATTCCGGCAGAACAACAGCATGAGCTAAATTCCTTTTTGCTACGTTCACTTTATTGATAATATTTTCAAGATTAGTCTTTTTACAACTAGTTACAGTTGCTTGTATTAATGCAATCTTAAATCCTGTTGAACATAAACAATTATTTACGTTTCTTATATGGATATATAACATTAGAAATCAGCGATTATATTTTATAATATTCTTTTTATATAAGTGCACAATGCATTTTTCTCATTATTCCAAATGTATTAAAAAGTGAATACGCAAAATAATAAAGTTTTTACAAAATTAATTTTTGCCACACGTAAATATGTTTGTTTCTGTTTAAGTTGGGGGACGACTATAAATCGAACTGAATATAGATAAATATAAACGTGATGTTTAAATAAGTTATACAGAAATTATAAAATATAGAACTAATAAAGCTTAAATGTAACCATCTGATTTGTACATTTCAATCGTAACTATGTAATAGATAATATGAGAGTATAACTAACCTTTAACAAAATCCATTATTAGCTATAATACTAGTTTTTTTTCTTTTTTAAACGAAAACAGTATCTTTATGAATTCGGATTCACGCTTGTTTTCTCTGTTGTTATCTTAAATTTAAGAAGCCGAATTTGTGCTTATCACTTTTATACTCGATATATCGATTTAACCAGTGCATTATATACATTTTTTAAAACATTATATACACACACTGACAAGTAAATGATATAAAATTTTTAACAGCGTATTAATCTTTGCACGTATTTAACTCGTGATAAACTTATCGCGCATAATTTAGATTAGCCTAATTGCTGATAGTTGTAATCTTGTATAAACGATTGAAATATTTTTGAATCGATTATTTCACTTGTCCTATTCTTTTCATTCGAATTCTATTCACTCGGGTTCGCTGCTTGTTTATAAGTTACCCTATCGACGTTTGGGAACATCTTTCTGTCCACACACATTAAATGTTTGGTTGAAATGTGCATGTAAAATATTACCCTCGATCACACTTCTGTTTACAAGTTACAAATATACAAACAAACCAGAGACACTACAACGTATTGCAACTTTTTGTTAAAATCACACGTAACGCTGTAACACTTGCTTAAATGTATGTCCTGTACAATATATATATAGACTCGAAATAACATTGGCTACATTTTTTTGCGACTGATTAGGATTGTTTAGATTGTTGAAATATCCCTCTTGTAAGGTTTCAAAGGATGGAAATAAATACATCTTAATTAAGAGTATTCATTTACTTCACCTTATGTTTTCTTAAATATTTTTTTGGTTATGGCATTTTATAACTTATGATTTATTGTTTTTCATATATTTAACACTTTCATTTTAGATTATGTAGTAGTAAAAAAATTATGAAATAAACTGCATTGCAAAGGTTAAATAACGAATTCATTATTTTCAAATGATTTTGTTTAGGTTGTGTAAGGTACGGCAATTAAAATTCTAATTAATCATGATCAGAACATATTATTTTCTTTTTAAATTTGTTTGTATTTTAATTGTTGAAATATAAAATATTATAATTTGATTTATACATTTTTCACACTTCTCTGTTAATTAAAATCATCGTCCCACTCGATATCGAGTACAGTGGCGGCTCGTGACAAGTTAATTTGGGAGGCTCTAATATAAAACTATAATAATTTATAAAATGTAATGACGTAAACTTACCTCGCTTTTTTGTCCATGTTTTAAACTAAATAGAACTGGTTTAATACGTTCACGTTCTATTTAATTAAAAAAAGATGATAATCTGTTGAATGCACTGTATAACTAATGAAATTTTACAAAATGTAGAAAAAAACAACAGTCATAATGTCAAGGAAGGAATAATATTTATAGTGTACAATTAAAGAAGGATTGCTTATGCTGATGTATAAGGACGATAATAAATTTGGCAAAAGAGGCAAAGTTGAAAATGACGACTGCTCGTAATGACTTGTATTAATAGTCCAAAGTACGAAATGTATTAAAATCCTCTGTCGAGCAGATATAACGACGATAACGAATATTTAATCCGAAAAAATATACGCGAATTCAATAAATAGCAAAGCATAAAAAAAGAAAAAATATGATAACTAAAATCAGTTTTTGAAAGAATTAATTTTTATATAAAAAGTTTAACCTTCTATCTTTTTTTGAAACAAAATTTTCAATGACTTTTTCATCAAATTCTGATATATTGTGTATCAAACTTTTATTTACAGATATCATTGCTAAGCCATTAAGGCGATCTTCACTCATTGAATTTCTCAAAAACGTCTTTATTCTTTTAAGAGTGGAAAAACATCGCTCTGCTTCGGCAGTTGACATTGGAGTAACCAGAATAATTTTGATCAGTTTTACTGTTTCGCTGAATGTTTCGTATAATTCATTTTGAAATATCCAAGACATCATATTTAAACAACCAATAATACCTTGCAAATCTGATCTTGAATAAATTACTTCGAGTTCAGTCTTTAACTTATTTTTTTCCAACATGGGATAAAATTTAATTACGGATTCAAAAATTGATGTGGGAAACTGTTTAGAATAATTTGAAAAATTATCAGTGGAAACTAATAATGCAGCTTCTAAGTGGCCCCTATAAGACAGTCTTTCACTTAGTTATGGTGTCGCATACTTCTTTAGCAATAGCCGAATTTTTATTTTCTTGATCCACTTTTCGTCGTTTATTTTCATTATCGGTTATTTTGAACTGCGTTACATTTGAGTATCGAATAGTGGATACCATTTTTTCGAAGTCTTCTTTATCTCTTAAAAGCTGGGTGCTGTCTTTATTTTTAGACTGAAATTGATTAAACAATAAATCTACATGTGGCATAATTTTATGGAATAAGGTAAGCCAAAATATAAAATCTGGGTTCTTCGTAAACTATATGCTTCCTTGCAAGTAATATTTCTAGTTCTTCGAAACATTCTATTAATTTTTCCCGATTTTCGAAAACAGTATTTACTGTACGCGTATTATAATTCCAACGTACAGTGACAGTTCTAGGTAATTTCCTATTTACAATTTCTTGCAGTACATCGCATCTATGAGTCGAATTTGAAAAAAAGCTTGGTATAGCAGACAAATTTGAAAAAAAGATTCTAATTTTGGAATCCTGGCTTGTTGCTTTTTGCATAATTAAATTCAGTTGGTGCGCATAACAATGAATAAAATGAGCGTATTTATATTTTTGTTTTATCTTTGCCTGCACACCATTTGTAGAGCCGCTCATTACATTTGCTCCATCGTAAGTTTGAGCAATTAGCTTGAAAGGCGAGTCTCCAATTAATTTATCTAATTCAGTTTCTATGCATTGCATCAAACCATCAGCTGACCTATCAGTTATTCTTAAAAAACTCCAAAACCATTCATGTATATTTTCATGATGTAAATATCTTAGTATTATTATCATTTGGCACTGATTCGATATATCTGTGTTTTCGTCGCACTGAATAGCTAAAATTTCATTTTCCTTAATCTCTTTTTTAATCTCTTCTTGACACACTTCCAGCATACTTTCTAGGATATCATTTTGTATTGTTTTAGATGTACCTTTGAAAATAGTGGGAGTATTTAAATGTTCTTTTAAAATGGTAGCTAATTCTGCTGAAAAGTCAATTAATTCCCTGAAAACACCACGATTTTGAGAATCTTCAGATTCATTATGTCCTCTTAGAGCCAGTTCTAACTTACCACAAAACTTTATGCAGTTAATTATTCTTTTTAATATATATCTGTTTTTAGCGACTTCTTCATTATGTTTAATAATGTTTAACCTATAAGCAGAATCTAATTTAAGCGCAATATTTACAGAACCCGTTAAACCTAGTTCCATACAACAATTCATGTGACGAGCTGATAGTTCGTGCTTTTTTGCTCTTTGATTTAAATGTTTTAGATCATTAAATCCTAATCGTGCCATATCGTTATTTGTAGGTTCGAAAATGGCTAATAAATCCGAGTTCTGTTTGTACATTGTTTTCCACATTCATTGGAGGTCTACACGTTATACTCCAATCCAGGTGGAAGCTACCATATAGGGTTTACCGCCAGTCGTGTAAGATGCAGCTAATAAGCTCCAGCTCATCACTACCACCACCGCATGGACTTTTAATCGGGGAAGTAGGGAGAAGATAATAGAAACGAGATTTCTAACGATGCAGTTTCGCGGTGAGGACAGAGTTGATGCGCAGAAGTTCTAGTAATGCCATACAACTACCATATGTGACCCAGTGACAAGTATGGACTAAAATAACCGGCACATGATAGTTGATGCATTACAGTTGGCGTGTGGAAAGTGGGTTAACACTGGAAAGAACTTAGAGGTATGAAGATTTAGAATAAGGTTGGGAAGAGGAGTGAATGGGGAAAGTGTGATTTTATTCATGGTGACAACCTAGCCTTTGGATAAAAATCCTGACCGCAAGGCAGTGGTTTATTATTAGGAAGTTGAGCGAGATTGATACATTTTAGAAGTAATGGCGAATGGATGGATAACATGATTGGAGACAGAAAGGGTAGATTATGGGAAGTGAAGTCTTGTGAAAGATGTAATTATGAGATGATGAACCAATTCTCAGACAGTTAATTATTGTAAAGTCGTTTCAAATTATATCTTCAGTGGTTACCACGATTAATTTGATAGATCTTAAAAGTGTTTGTTTAGAAAACTAACGTGACTTCCATTCCTACTTGGATTTGTACTGTATTACTGGTGGTGGTTGAGCTGCATCTGGTCTCATGTAAGAGTAAATTTTCTGTCTACACGGACACTTCTATTCTTTCATTGCCACGTAACCCGACATGGCCAGAAGTCACTATGCAGTTGTCCTTCATGAGATTAACCATAATCTGTTGAATCTGACTAATGGATCTTTGGGTTGTAGGCTGGATATGTAATAAATCGAAGCAATTAAGTCTGTAATTACAAGGATTTTCTTTCGGCGGTATTTAGCAAAGTAGACATGGACAGTACGGGGTACAGCATCGAGAATTGTACATCAGTCGTTTACTCAAACAAGTGAACTGAGCCAGCCTTGAGTAATACTGAATTAGCCTTTACACTATCAGTATACACTGGTATGTCATGAACATATTTGTCTGTGGTTAGTAATATTTTCTTGAGAACAAATAGGATAGTTGTTTTGAACATAGGAGCGACGGGTTATATTTATGTCAGTGTCCAGATGATCCTCATGGTGTTGAAAAATTAAGTGTGTTAGGGTAAATTTTATGTTGTGAGTAGATTATTCAAATTACATTTTTAATATTTAAATACGCCAGTTCATTTAAAATTTCTGTTAAAAATGTGAATTTGATCAGACATATACATTTTAATTGGTTCGAAAATTTTCAAGCATTTGTAAGGGGTAATAAACATATATCAAATACTGAAACCTCATTATGTTCAACAGGCATCTCATAGTTTACATATAGTTTAAAGAAAAAATACCAGTTACATTAATTTTTAGAATCTAAGTTATTAATTAATATAAATCTCATTTTAAGGGTGTTAATAAGAAATTATCTTATTCAAAGATAAAAAGACTTCATTGTAATAAGCAGATAAGAATTTTCTTTGCATGAAAAAATGATCCATAAGCACAAAAATACACATCGCTATAATCTTACCATTTGATTCGTATATTTAAAATTTATTGTACAATTTGGTTTTCTGTTGTTCTCATAGTGGCATCTCCTTAACAGTAGTTTGTCTACATCATGGCTTGATAATTACTACCTCTAACATCTGTGCTTGGGCAATTAGGCAACACTAATTCAAAACATTCATCACCAATAGTGCTCAGCAACACTTTCATCACCAGCCGTGCTTAGCTACTAACCAGCAATACTCAGACACTAACCAGCAGTGCTCAATCACTAATCAGCAGTGTTTGGGGACTTACTTAGGTTAACCAGACCAGAGTGCTCGGGCAATTATTTTCGTTTCTCGTATTATTTTGAGGACTTTGTTTCCTGTAGTTGCTTTACCTTTGACCTTTTCTTGTTGTCAGCAGAAAGACTCCGTTTTCTCTTATCTTATGCGCTAGATACTCCTGTATTTTGTTTAAGATGTTCTATATGATTATTGTTCTTTTAACACGACAATTCTCCAGTATTTCTTTATTAATTTTTTTTTCTGTCCACAGTATTTTCCATATTCTTTGCAAGGTTTATATTTCAAAAGAATCCAAGCGCCTTATACTATGTCCATGTTTCGCATGCATTATTCTTTAAGTTTTAATTTAGTATTCATTTTCCTATTCTTCAGTAAGATTGCCATATTTTCAAACGTCTGTTTGGATCGTATAATGTTACATTTGTGTTATGATTTTTTTTTTTTATTTATTTATATACAGGTTAAACTAAATTTAATATACAAGTACTAATAGTTTTTTTTTTTTTTAATTTTTCCTATTGATATTTTACTGTTATTTTCTTTATTATTTCTTTAGTTTTGTAAAGTCATTTGGTTGTATTTAACTGCTAAGGTAACTTTAAGGATACTTGGCATATGTGTATGTACATATAAATTCTTCATAATTTATAAAATGTTGTATTGAAATATACTATACTACTACTACTAAACGCCTGTTTGGCCATAGCGATTTTTGTATTAACTTTTGTTTTATTTCTTCCATCAGTAGTAAGTAATATTCCCAAACATCGAAACTGATTCATAGTTCCTATGGTTTTATTTTTTGTTTTCAATACTCTCGACGATTTGTTGGTTGATCTTGTAAATTTTATCACTTTAGTTTTCTTAATTTTAGCATCGTTCGCATTTGCTTCATTTAGCATGATATTAAAACTTTGTCATCGGCCTAACTTACACAACTAGACCATTTTGCTGTTCGTTTTGAAACCTAAATGATCTTTGTTTATATTTTTCATAATTTCCTCCGCTTATATACTGAATAATCATAACACTTGATAAACTCCATTTCATATTTTAATCCCCCCTTTTTGTTGAGTACTTATCGTCTAACTTCACGTATGCAGAATTATTATTAATAAAAAATATTAAATGTTAACTATATAATTAAAAATGAAAATTTCAGGTAAAAACAAATTTAATAAAACCACATTTTAATAAAAGAAATAATGATACAAGACACAATATTCGAACAATTTGACAAAACGTAATTATTTTCTGTTACAAATAGGCCAGTCTTCATCATTATTGATTAGTCAAAGAGTTTGTATCTGTTTTAAACGTCCTCCTGAAAATAAAAGTGAAAAACGCAATTTTAAGTGATTTTCTGGCATAAAAAAAATTTATTATTTTTTTATATAAATGTTTTTGCATATTTTATTCCTAGCCTGCTTGGCTATCAACATATGATTTCAGTTGGAGATAACTGCTAGAATACATTCAGCTATCCAATGATAGGCAGAATTATGGTTTTAAGCTGAATCGAATAGTTTGTCTTCTTTAGTCTGATACTGGACTAATCAGCCAGATCAAATAGTTTTGTCCTCTTTAGTCTCCTAATTCCAAATCAATTATCCAGGAGATTTAACGCACAATATGTCTTTTTGGTGTTTCTTTAATGACGTCTTCTACATATCCAGTTTTTGTATCTTGGTGAAGGATATCATTGCTTATGAACCAAGGTGTAAACGTGTTCGAGAATTTTTTTATGTATTATGGACGTTATGGATTTATTTGTGAAAGTAACATGAGTACACTTTATTTCATTAATTTTAATCCTCCATTTTTGCACCAGCTTTTAATCTGGTCTACTGCCGTTTGCAAGATGAGAACAATGATTTGAGCACAATATGGCTGTATCGTTTCTAAAAGTTGCCACAAAGTTATCTGTTATTGCAAGTCAGCTGTATAAATAAGGTACAAAAGCGGCCCTAATACACTTCCCTGAGGAACGCCAGCACTGATAGTGTATATTTCTGAATTTGCATCTCCATATTTCACCTGGAAATGTCTTTCGTCTAACTAGGACGCGAAAAGTTTGTAGTAATGATAAGGAAAACTAATTTTAATTTTATGAAGCAACCCCGTGTGTCAGACTCTGTCAAAAGCCTGACTCACATCCAGAAATACAGTCGCAAACCTTTTTTTCTTCAAGGTCAGTTTCTATTTTTTTGACAACTCGGTGACCCTGCTGAGTTATTGAGTGCTTTGCTCTGAATCTATACTAAAATTTTGGAATAATTTCCTTTTGTTCAACTAAAGGAAGTATTCTTTTTAGTAGCAGTTTTTCAAAAAGTTTCGATATAACTGGCAATAAAAGAAGTCTTGTCAACAGGTGTTTTCCCTGGCTTCTGTATCATTATAATCTGCGAACATTTAAGCTGCACAGGGAAGTAGGCCAACCTAATTATATCATTAAACAAATAAGTTAGTGATACCAATCCCTTGTGTGGTAACTGTTTTAGTAATTTGGCGGTGATAAGGTCATATCCAGGAGCCTTTTTAGGGTTCATAGTTTTAATAATTGCTTTGATTTCACCAGGACTAGTTTGTTTAATTGCTCGATCTGTACTGCAATTTTTCCATTTCCTAGGCGAGACTGAAATATATTATCAAGATATGACCCAGTCTGCTTTTTCCTTTTCGCTATGTGCCCAGTTGGCATCATTTTTCCGGATTGAGTGAATATGGTTTTTTGGTTTTTTAACTTGCGCGTTGTTTTCCAGAGAGAATAATCTGGAGACAAGGATTTTTTTAGTTTGTTTAATTGTTTTTTGTCTAATGGGTGCCTGTAGGTTTGCCATTTCTTCCTTAGCGCTTTTTTTTTTTTGCTATTTTACTAAGTATAGCCGAAGGATAATGTATATCTGAAGCAGGGTTTGGACTCTTCTAGACTAAGCTGATCCTTGTAGTATTGTTATGAAAGATTGTAAGGCATTTACTATGTTGGTAATGTAAGGTTTATATTCTTATCAACTTTTTCTCTGAAATTATCCCACTTGGTATCTCTATGCAACCTCGGTTTAGCCTGTTTTGTTAATATTCTGTCGCTTATTTTGATAAGAACCGGTGAATGATCTGAAGACAAGTCATAAATCGGATCAATTTCTATGTAGTAAGAAACTAGCCCTTTAACTATGAAAAAATCGAGCAAATCGGGAATTTTATTTTTATCTGTGGGTGTTTCGGTAGTCAATGCATTGCATCTATTAGCATCTAGCGATTTTTTAAGCTCCTTACCTCGAGTTGTTATTAGTCTGGAGCCTCAATATGTATTCTTGGCATTGTAATCGCCTCCGATGACATATGTGTTACCAAGGCTCTTGCAAAAATATGTTGAAATGTTTCGAATCTTATGCTTTGGTTGGCAATACACTGCGGAGAATATTATTTGTTTATTTGCACATTTACATTAGTAGCCTGCACGTATTTTTCTTGAAACTTTTGTATTTCATAGTGTATTAAGCTATTTTTGATTACCACAGCTGACTCATCATGAGCTAAGCTATCCGGGTGAGGTAACGTGTAATTGTGCGAATAATTATGATAATTAAAAATTCCTATGTAATATTAAAACCTTTTTGATGTACAATACTCAACCGGGATGCCAATTCCTTGAATAGACGATCCCTACTGGTATTTTCCAAAACATTGTACATGTTATTATACATCGTCTTTTAAGATGGGTTATAAAGTGTACATTACATTTAAACATATATAACACAGGTAAAAATGTTTTCAAATAAATCGTGGATTATTATGTATTTTAAGGCGTCGAAAGTAATTATTATTTATGTTAACATAGTTACTTCACATTAGATTTATTTAAAATGATCAACATAAAATAATGATACATGCAACATAATGTACTACTTACGGTAACTAGTAAAAGTTTCTAGTTTAATTGCATTACCAAGTAATAAGGAAATACGTCTTCAAATAAAAACTAGATAGAAAAAATACAATACAACGCTACTTGTAAATTAAATTCCACTGATTATTATATATTTATAACTAGAATTTATATATATAAGTAAATGAGGAAAGAATCAGTAATTTAAGACATGCAGACGATTCAGTAATTGTAGCAAGACCCATTCAGGAAATACAATATATGCTAGATCAGCTAAGAATTCGTATTCGAATTAATACATCAAAGAATCATGGTGATTAAAAGTCATCACATCGTAAACAATAATGAATATTAGATACAAACGTCTAAATTTGGGAATGATGAAGGAATAAGAACAAAATACTGAAAAGCAAAAGCAACTTCCCGAAAAATAAAAAACACTCGACTCACTAATGATTTCCGATTCCACATATAGACCGCTACGTTATTCCAGTACTTTTGTATGGAGTGAAATATGGACCTTGAATGTCAACACTGTTAAATGTTTAGAAAAATATAGTTTCTAAGAAGGCTGGGACCGAAGAAGTTACGTATTGAAAAGTGTTGACGTATAAAGAAAGCTCATAAAAAATTTTAAAAAAATGGCACATGTAGGTTATATTCTAAGCAGAGAAAAGTATGACGTTTGTGACTAATACTACAAAGGAAGAATTCACGGTAAAAGACCAATCGGTCTTCTTCTTTTTACGCCTCTCCGACCGAAGTTTGGCGATCAACGTAGCTGTTCTGGCTGTGTCCTTGGACACCTCTGCTAACTCCGTAGATGTCATGTTGTACCATCCACGCATATCAGCTCTCCATGACATTTTTCTTCTCTCTGATTTCCGATGTCCCTCGATGACACCATTCAGAACAAGTTGGGATAAATGATACCTTTCTGGATGTCTATTTATATGATCGTAATATTTTAATTTTCTCGAGTGTATAGTGTATAGGAGTTCCATTGGCTTTGGCTTTTTTCGCAGCACATCTGTATTGGTCATATGGTCTCTGTATGAAATCTTCAAAATACGGCGATGTATATACATCTCCCAACGCTTCGATCTTGTTTTCAAGCGTGGATGTGAGAATCCAGCTTTCCATACCGTAGAGTAGTACCGGCCATACGTAACATCGCACCAGCCGTAGTCTTAACTGCAGGTTAATGTTTTTCCGGGTCCTCAGATTTTTCATATTTAAAATTGTCTTCCTTGCTTTTTCTATGCGTGATGGTATCTCATCGATTGATCGGTTTCCACATGAAACTAGGTTCCAAGATATTGAAATTTATGAACTCTGTCTATGACTTGACCATTTACTGTTAATTTAATTTTTACCCGGTATCGCTTCTGTGTGTTGCTAACCATTTTGTTTTGCTTACATTTATTTCAAGGCCATATTCTTTGCTTGAAAATTGCTTCCGAATATATGTTAAAGAGTAACGGTGACAATACGCAACCTTGTCGCACACCTTTCTTAACTGGTATTTCTTCTGATTCAATATTTTCGCTTTTGACTTTTGCAGTCTGATTCCATTAAAGTTCCCCCTATTAATCTTCTAATTTCCCAGTCTATTCCAATCGCCATCAAAATTTCAATCAACTTGTCATGTTTCACGCAGTCGAATGCCTTGTTATAATCAGTGAAACAGCAGTAAAGTCTGTGATTTACATCTCGACATCTTTGCGCTAGATCAAGCTTTTCGTGTTCCATAACCCATTCTAAATCCAAATTATAAAAAACATCAAGGAATAGTTACATTAACGATATCGGTTGGCTCTTTAGGGTAGCAAGGGGGAGAAATTATTGGAAATAGCCTACGCACTGCGTAGTGTACAGTAATAAAGATATATACATATGCACTTTTATATACATACAAACTTAAATTAGTTACATTACTTATTTTAATTTGTGTCTTCGTCTAAATCGCTATCTGCTACATCTCCTTTTCGTTCTCGTTTTAACTTTATCCTTTCTTTCCTGTGTTTTTGCTTCACCTTCATTCTGAATAATTCTTTATCGTGTTTGTCTTCTTCACGTAAGACCATTTGTGCAGTCTTTATGTCTATTCCAGCTTCGTTAGTATTAGCATATTGTTTCGCTAAATCCGACACGTATTCTTTCACTTTATTCGGAATTATCTACGGAAAATAAAAAAATTCAAACTGCGTATTCACCATTTGACAATTGACATTTAAATAAACAAATAAATAAAAATTACGAGATATTATTTTCATAACATAAATTTTCCATTCAGATTCCAATTATTCCCCGTATGTATAAGATAATTCTTTAATGTAATGTTTAAAGTGTTTCTTTCAATTAAATCAGTTTCATTTTCTCTGATTTGTTATATATATATATATATATATTGTACGTGTACGCGTACGGCGCAACGATCAAATACGTTAAAAATTGTTAACTATCAATTCAAATCCGGTTTGCATTTGTTCGTTAATTTTACGAAAATATAAAAATATTAATTATAACGTTAACAAATAAAAATTACTTCGCCTTCCTCATCAAAGATAATTTTTTTGTTGGGTAAAATTTTCTTCTTCATTAATTTCTTGGCCAATGTCGCTTTACTGGATTTTTTTATTTTTTTCGAATTGGACGAATTTTCTGTTATTTGTCCGTTTGCTTGATCACCATTACTGTCCGGAACATCTAATTCGTGATTTTTTCGTTTTAACGTTAAAAATTCGCTTTCTTCATCATTTCTGTCTTCGTCTATAAATAATTGAAAATAAGTAAATATTTGAGTTAATAAGAACTTATATATATACTTAAATATAACAATATACATTTCAAATAAAATTTGAGAAATTTTAAATTTAGTCGATGGAACTAAATTAGTTAAATTTCTTTAACGATACGTTACAAAATTATTTTCATTTGAAACAATTATTAGCAGATATAATTAGTATGGACAATAACGTTGCACGAATTAAAAACGATATATATATATATATATATATATATACAGAAAATGAAATATTTGATAGAAAATATACATTTCACTTATATACGTAATATTAATTATAATTCTATTTTTTAAAATAAATTCCTTTAATATTTGAATTTCGATTAAAACCAATTTTTAATTTGTAATATATTACCTTCGTAAAAGTTACACGTTCTCGATATTCTTTTATTTTCCTTAAATTCTTCGGACGCGATGTTCTCATCATCATCATTACAATCACTATCATTACTGATAGATGTTTTTTTATTTACATCTACAGAGATGCCTTTCGATTTCCTCCACTTTTGTAAAAAACGAATTCTCGGTGGGATTGCTAAACCTAGGGAACTTTATCGAATCAAAGACGGATTTGTTAAAAATACATATATATATATATATATATAAATAAATTGCAGATAATAGACAAATATATATTAATTCGTAATATTTCTAAACTAGAAACAAACAATTGAACTTTAAAATCGGTATGTACTGTGATTTTTAATTATTCGAACACTTTAAAAGAATTTGATGTGGACAACGGTTTTTTTTTATTCAATTATTCTGAGGAAAATCATGGATAAACTGAATTTTAATTTTTATTGTTACGTAGAACATCTCTTGAAAATTAATCAGTTTTATTCGAAAAAAATTAAGCATTTAATTCCAAATAAAAATTAATGCGCGGAACAATTAATTTCGACGGTTAATATAATGGAAAGTATATATCGAAAAAAATCATAAAATTGTGACAATTATACTGCAATGTTGTGTCGTCTTACATTATCGAACCGTTTGATGGCCAATTGAAAAATAGATTATCACTAAAAGAATTTTGTAACAATAGCGTTCAAGAGTAACGTAACGTGAAAAATTATATTAAACGCGTAATATTGATAATAAAATTTACGAATACAATTGATAGTTTGAAATGAATCTCAATTATCGGAATATAAATCTGCGCATTTGATAACTTGATACCGTCGATCGTAATACAAATAAAAGTAAATTATCTAGATATAAATAATTTGCAATACAAATTACGGATAAATTTATTTGTTTCCAGATTAGCGGATCTTAATTTAAAAATAAAAACATAATCGACAGTATAATAATAATCGATAGTGTTTGCGTTATTATATAAATACTAAATAATATAAAATTACCTCGCAAAAGCATCAGTATTAAGGGACAGTACGTTAAAGATTTCTTTATCTTTCATCAAAAACACAGATTTTACATACGCTACAAATGCCCTTTGTGCCGACGCTTTCAAATTATTATCTTTAGCAAGATGCGATTCTAAACTTCTCTGTATAGATTGTAATTTCTTACTGTTCACACTGAAAAAAATGCAATAAAATTTTTATGACTATATTTTATAATGAGATTGTATTCATAAATTTTCATAACGAAAAAAAAATAAATAAAAAATATCTCCATGATTCGTGCGGGCGATACTTTAGAATTTGAAAATTTATATGGGAAATATCGATCCGAAATAAAACGTATCCGTTTTCATCAACAATAATATCACTAATACGATTTTAAAAATAACCACTTATACACACACACACATATATATATATATATATTACTATATCACACATCTTCGTAAAAATGTTTCTAGGTTGTATCCATAGAATATAATATATATATATATATATATATATATATATATATATATATATATATATATATATATATAAAAAGATGGAATCCAATCTGAAGTTAACTATAATAAAAATTTTACTGGTAATTATATTATTTTGTTGGAGGTCCATTATATTGGATAAATATTATATATAGTGATCCAGCGAAGACGAACGATGTTGTTTTTTGAATAGCGCAGTTAGTAACATTGCTATAATGTAAACCGCGTACTTTACGTTTAGTGTACACATGAGAGATTTGTTTTTGTTCAGTTTCAGTTATTATTGAAAAGGAGCGCGCGTTTTGCGTAGAACATTATTGTCGGCGTTGAATCGAACACGACAGTGCAGACAGTTTCGAAAGAAATCAAAATTACGCGATTTTTTGTGAGGATACCGCGTTTACGTAACACGCCAACGAGATGTGAAAGACTTGATAACTCGGATTTCAGAAAAATTTTCAAAAATTCATCGACTTCTGCTCGAAAAAGCCTTCGAAAATTTTGTAAAGACCGAATGAATTTATTGTTGCAAATGGCAGTCATCCGAACGATATTGTGTTCCACAAATGATTGTAAGCTAATCTCTCATTTTCCTATTTTTAAGTAAAATTTCGTTCAAAAATTTTGGTCGAGTAGTTTTTGAGTTATTAAAAAACCAACAAAACCGTCCGCCTCCTCTGAGTCACCCTATAATAATTCCCATTTTGGTTATCACGTTGAAGAAATAAACTTTGGGACGCTATAAAACAAGAACAAACCGTAGTACCGAGTTGAAAATTTGCATTCTACTGGAGAATTTAGTCTGCTTTCAAACGCCACCACGATCGACCGGCTTGTAAACAGTCGCGCTGGAGCAAAAGTCTAGGAATAAAATTGACACACCTCGTATATAAGTTAATAAAATTTTTGCATGGCCAATACTTCTAAGATGTATGTCAAAATGTTGATTATGTAATCGGAACAAAATGTGTCCGTTTTCATCAACAATAAAGCTGATTCGACTAGAAGAGATCGTTACTTAAGTATCAGTGTATTTATGCTTGATAAACTGTAAATTTAATTACATTTCTCCAAACTATGTACATAGTAATTGAACAGTCTCAATCTTCTGATTTATCACCAACGTCGCCTAAGCCCAAACGAAATATTTTTCAATTTCTTAGTGTCGATGACAATGATGAAGACGATACCATCATGGAAAATACAAACGGCTGCTGGACGGTAAACTAATAACTCTACCCGTACACGAAACAAATTTATTAATCCTCCACCGATTATGGTCAAAAATATAGCTAACTTTAATAGTTTTAGAAAATTTCTTTTGGTCATATCTCATGTAGAGTTCAAGTTAAAATCTACACTATCTGATGTTACAATCAAACCGAAAAATCCAAAGAGTTTAAAATATTCGAAATTCGTAATGTGTTAAATACTATAGTGATAATCGAAGAACCCAGAAAGGACTCTCGACTCAAGCAATGTAAAACATGTTAATTATTCGGCCACATTGCTAACTACTGTAATTTACCAATACGCTGTGTTAAATGTGCTGATAGGCATGATACGGAAGCATGTACCAAGACTAAAACTGATCCTGCAAAATATGCATTATGTGAAGGGAATCATCCATCAAGTTATAGAGGATGTATGGTTTACAAGCAACAAGCAAAATTGTATAAAAACATAAGGTCCTCTCATGCTCGTGTCCAGTCGCATATATGACAAACCCAATAATAATTATCACAGACAAACATTAAATACAACAAATCGTCGGTCATATGCCAATGTCACTCAAAGTGGAAATTCTAAACAATCCGAAACATCTTCCAACATTATTACTATAATGGATAATGGACAACAATAGTAATTATGCTACTAATAATAATGATTTCTCAATAACATTAGTAACATTCCTTAATGAACTTAAGTCTACAATAAATCCTTTGATATCACTGTTTCATTGAGAAATTACTCCCATAATGATCAATAATAAAGTTATAATTACACACCATTCATTAGTAATAGCTCTGTGGAACGCAAGTGGTGTTACATAAAAAATACAATTTTTCCTTCAACGCAATGCAATTGACATTGCATTAATTACAGAAACGCATCTCACAACCCAAAACAGTTTTATCATTCATGGATATCATATTCAGCTCACCATCCTGATGAAACGGCTCATCAATCGTACTAGTCAGGAACATTTATAAGCGATACATGAATTTTATGCACAACACACTTGCGTACCAAATCGTAGCAGTGAATATAGAAACGCTTGTTAATGATTTCTCAGTAGCTGCGATCTATTGCATGGGGGTTTCTACATATCAGAGTCAGAATATAATGTAATTTTCAACAAACTAGGAAAAAATTTCATATGTTGTGGAGGCTATAATTGTAAAAACACTGGATGGGGATCGAGAATTACGAATTCATCTGGTAGGGAATTGTATAAAGTTATACAAGCAAATTCACTCACTATCTTATCTCCAATGACTCCTACATACTGGCCACTACACTCTAATAGAACTCCCGACGTATTAGATTTCTTTATTAGTAAAATGGCCTTCGTAGGTACAACCGGGAATGTAGGACACTTACGGATCTATCTTCCGATCATGCTCATGTGGTTGCTGGTCTGGATATAAATCCAAAAATTAGACAACGCCCCAATGGAAGCTCACAAATAAAACTACAAATTGGAATCTATTTTCAGATATAGTAAGTTAAATTGAAGGAAACTTGTGACACAGACCTAGCAGTAAAAAAATGTTCCGATCTCATCGAGCATGCGTGTAAAAATTCTACTAATTACGAGTCGAAAAAGTTCAATAATAGTATTTATGTACCTATCGAAATAAGAAAATTAATAAAAGAAACCAGAGCAGCCAGAAATAAGTGACAACGTAACCATTACCAATCATTAAAAAATATTTTCAAGAAATCTCAAAACAAATTAAAAAATAAATCAACGAATATAAAAATACAATGATGAATCAACGTATACAAGCTTTGAATAACAACGATAAATTATTATGGTCAGTTACTAAAAAAAGTACTGAGACAATCGGAGAATCAATATAACATCTGAGAGGAGGATGCATGGGCTAAAACGGATACAGAAAAGGCTGAAGCTTTCGCTAAACATCTTGAAACAGTCTTCACTCTACAACCCGATTATGGCAGGGAGCATTTAGCTCTTATACTAAGTACATTAAGAAAACCTCGTCATACTGAACATATTACCAAGAGCTTTTCTCCAAAAGAGGTCTCTGCATTCCTACGGAAAGCACCACTGCATAAGACCCCTAGTATCGATAAAATCACTGGAGAAATTCTGTCACATCTTCTGGAAAAAGCATCTATTATCCTATGCTATATATTTAATGCAATATTAAGATTGGGATACTATCCCGAACTATGGAAGAAGTCGATTGTTATCACGATTCGTAAAATGGGAAAAAAACCATCAGTGGTTTCTTCTTACAGACCAATAAGCCTGCTCTCCGCACTATCCAAGATTTTGGAGAAACTTATCCTTAATCGGATGAGTTCGGTTATAATAAATTGCAACATACTGCCGAACCATCAGTTTGGTTTCCGTGAGGAGCATTCTACTATTTAGCAATGCCATCGGCTAGTCGATGCGATTTCACTAACATTCGAAAAACAAGAGGTGTGTTCCGCTGTATTTCTCGATGTCAGCCAAGCTTTCGATAAGGTTTGGCATCCTGGATTGTTGTATAAAATAAGGCAGTCCTTTAACGAAGACGTCTATCCATTGTTAAAATCATATTTATATAACCGGACGATTCATTGTCAAAGGAACATTCGATCAGATCTTCTGTACCACAAGGCAACCTACTGGGGACCATTTCTATATTCTATCTATACGGCCGACCTACCTATTTCCAATCAAACTTTGTTGGCTACATATGTCGATGATATCACAATCAGATGCCACATATGCTAACATCGCTGTTCAAAATCATCTGAATCGATTAGAGGAATGGGCACGACTTTGACGCATATCGTTTAATCCAACTAAATGTCAACACATTACGTTTATAAATAAACTACTGACCTGTTCCCAGTTAAAAATTTCTAACACGAATATTCCACAACTAGAATCTGTACGCTATCTTGGAATGCACATGGATAGACGATTAACGTGGCGTGTTCATGTGGCTCACACGAGAAAGTCTGCATTTGCTCGTGCCAGACTACTTTGACCATTGTTACGAAGAACATCGCACCTTAATCTGGCAATAAAGAGAAACATATATCTCGCGATCATTGCTCCAATCTAGCGTTATGGAATAGAGATATACGGAACAACGTGTGACAGTAACCTTCTTAAAATTGAACGGCAACAGTCAAAGTTATTACACACAATAACATGTGCACCGTATTACGTGTCAAACCACACGCTGCATATTGTGGAGGATTACTATGTTCAGCAGTATAAAAGCTTCTTCGACAACATACGAGTTAACGCTAATCCATTAGTGTACAAAATGTCTACGGTGGATTTAGATACAACAGGGGACTAAAAAGAAGGAAATGGTGCCCTTCCAATCACTTGAAGAGCGATGGTTTACATAACTGTAAGCTAGGCATTCCGATTTAACAACCGGAAGAAAATATGTCATCGGATGTTTTTCTTTCATATAAGAATCTGGCATACTCGTTGGAGTTGTTAGATTTTTTTCTTTCTTTTTCTTTTCTTCTCTTCCTTTTTTATTTTCTTTCTCTTCTCCTACGTGATCACCGTTGTTTATGACAAACTTTTGTCGGTACAATGGAAAAAAAAACTAAGGTAAAATTACTTTCTACTCATTACAGGCAATAATGACGAATAAATGCTACCTTATCTCTTCGATCGGTATTTTCATTTCGGTTAGTCGATGTATCATTTTTACTTCGGACGGCAACAAAACTAGCACAGATTCTCCAGTACGTTTATAACGAGCCGTACGACCAGCTCTGTGAATGTACTCAACTGCACTCTCCGGGCAGTCCAGTTGTAGCACCCAATTTACATCGGGAAAATCTATAAAATTACTTAAAAATATATTACAATAATATGATAGCACATGCTTAGTTTAGATTAATTAATAACCTGAAGTATAAAATCGTTTAATAAAGAAATTATATACATACAATAAACTTTAGAAAATACCCCGTTAAATATCGAGAAATTAGAGCTTAAAAGTATTTCATCAATATTTGATACAAAAATGTTTTTTTCTTAGTATTTAAAATTCGATCAACATACCGAGACCTCTAGCTGCGATATCGGTAGCGAACAAAATAACATTTTGTTTGCGACAAAAAGAATCGTATATTGCCATACGTCTCTGTTGATGAAGCGTTCCATACAATGCTAATAAACTAATTCCTGACTTCAAACGGGAAAAAATTTCATATACGTATTTCACCTATTCGATTAGAACATCAGTAAGAATTATAAATATTTAAAAAGCGAATTGGAGTATTTTCAAAACCGAACAATTTATAACTAAATTACTTTAAAATCTCATTAATAAAATTAATAATCGAATAGGCATTTTATTTTATAAAAATCGATGTTTTTATTGGTCAATAAGTGATATATCTCTAATAAATACATTCACAAAAATAATGTAGTTTCTAACTGGCGTATTTTATAATACAGGTAATTTTTTTCTTTCATGAAATACGCGATTATCATTCATTTCTATTTCCTTCCTCTTGACGCTTTTCGATCGATTTCCTCCTATAAAACGAACATCAAAAAGGAAGTCAAACATCTTTCTTAAAGTATGAATTTCAGACTTACAGCCGTTTCGAGCGTTCTTTTTTCTACGTATTTCATGAAGGGTTTCATTCAATATCGATGTTTTTAAATTCTATTGGTTCTGACAATTCGTGTTCTAATTTCTTCGTGTATTTTCCATTATTAGTAACAAGCGCGTTTAAATCAACGGAAATTTTATAATTAATTGTACAACTTGTTCTTTAGTCTTTTTAAACACGTGTTTTTCTGTACGATAATTACGATATAAATGAGGCTTAATACAGTATTTATAATTCTTTAACATTATGGTAAATGCTTTCATTATTATAAAATTATTTTAAATAGAAACGAATAAAAATATACCTGTTTACAACTGGCCATAAATACTAAAGTTTTTTGTTTTCTATGATTTTTAATAAATGACCACAGAAAACTTATTTTATCTTGTAATTCGCAAATCAGATAATTTTGAACTAAACCGGAAGGTGTACTATGTTTGGCATCTTCGTGTACCGATACATATTTAGGATCTGTCAAACTCAATCGTGCTAAATCTCGTATAGACCTAAATAAAAATCGTAAATTATGCAATAGTATTTTTAAAGAAGAATATAGGACATAATTTTTACTCCATAAACAAGCATGTACTCAAATATAAATATATGTACGCATAGTTAAGAAATAATATCACTATTGCAATATTTACTTAGTTTGAGTAGCGGAAAATAGTAAAGTTTGACGTTTTTCGGGTAGATTTTCTATTATACTATTCATTGTTTGTTCAAAACCCAAATCAAGGCATCGATCTGCTTCGTCCAAAACTAATACCTAATATAATTGTTAGAATTATTCAGATTAATGTATAAGAATTAAGAGAAATTTAGATTTACCTAATTAAGATAAAATGTTTTTAACCAGGAATGTGAATGTTATATAAAATGCTATCTACTTGTAAAAAAATCGTACAACATTGAAGTTATTTATCAATCATCATTATTTTTTGGGGTATTTATTTATTTGTAGAGGGTTAACTGTCACATGTAAACCAAAAAAATAAAAAAAATTTATTATGCGTAAAAAAAAAATTTTTACCTGCAGATTTGAACAATCAAATAGTGGATTTTCATCCATATGTTGAAGTAATCTGCCCGGAGTACAAATGATAATATTACACTTATCCATGCGTTTCATTTCAAATTTTAAATCTTTACCGCCTAAAATATGAATCAATGAATAAATAAATAATCTTCATAATTCTATATATAAATGCAAATTATTTCAGTAATTACCAATAATTAGTCCAGCCGAGAAGTTATGATATTGTCCAACCTTTCGTAGTGTCTCAAAGATTTGATAAGCAAGCTCCCGAGTTGGTGTAATGACTAAAGCTCCCACACCATCAAAGTTGGTCCATTTTTTGGAGTGTAACCTTTCTAGAATCTAAAAGAGTAATAAATAGATTTAATTTGTCGTAACATATATATCACTATCTTGTTGAAAGAACAGATATATAAATAAAATATATAATTTGCAATAAAATACTGTACTTACCGGTATTAAAAAAGCCAGAGTTTTACCACTTCCTGTTTTCGCTGCTCCTAAAATATCATCCCCTTGAAGACTAGACTCAATAGTTTCCCTCTGTATTTTTGTCGGTATTTTATAACCATTTTCTACAAGACCTTTTTGAGTTTCATTACTGATTAGAAAATTTTCAAAGGATTTCATTTCAGTAGCAGATATCTACAAGCAAAATAAAACTACATAAAAACATGCCATTAATTCATGGTTATCAAATATTAAAAAGTAATATTAGTAATAATTTGTATTTTAAAGTTTACGTAAATAACTTACTCAAATTGTACCCGTATTTAACATATATATGTAAATTCTGAAAACATGTTATATTGATATGACGATACAAAGGACTTGAATGCTTTAAAATCAAAACAAACATGCGGTTCCACATTGAATATAATCGATATCAAAAATAATTTTTCCTTTTCTCTAATTTATTATTTGCTTTAGTTAATTCAATAATTATTCGCGCATGTATTCATAATTAAATTTAAATATATATTTTTTATATTTGCTCCAAAATATTTAAAAAATAAACATATACATCTTGTAATAGAAGAATAAAGGGACGAACTTTGAAAACCAATAAAATTTTTCATTTCGGTTTTAATAGAGTGAAAAGCGTATTCACTTTTCTTGAACTTTTATGATTTTACTGAAGTAGTAATGTGTTTGTTCCAGTGAGCTTACCAAACTTCACATGAAATGATTTCACTGTGTGGAAGGATATTTGTGAGGTATGCAGGGCATAGTCATTGGCATAATATTAAAGGTACAAAACAGGCAAAGGATGTAGCAAAAAATCAAATGTATAACAAATACATATTTTTAATGAGGAAGGCAGTTTACAGTAAGTTTATTCATATTTATTTTACTTTTATCTTTAAATAGTTTTCTATACGGATAATACTTCGTTACAAGCTATTTAAAATATAATTGTATTACATTTATTCTAATTTCTTAATTTTTGCGCGAAAATATAATAAGTTTCATAGTTTTATTATAATTTTAGTAACGTTTAATTTCGGATACATAAACTTGTATTTCCTGCCAATGAATTTTATCTATCTTGTGAAGTTGTTTTTTCTTAAAATTACATTTATTAAATTTATAGTTGGTAATGGTAATGCCGATCCAAATATAAACACAAAATTAGGAGATGTGGTAAATGCAGCGAAGAAAAATAATATGGCCGTATCTACTATTAATAACGTACTTAAAAAACTTGCAGTAAGTAGCAGTAAAATAATTTTTTTGTTTTATATTGTTTGTTCAAATCTTTTACATAAAAATTTCTTGTGATAATTCTCGGAACTCTAAAATTAACAACATTTAATACACATACTACATTCTGCAAACGATTACCGACAAAAAAACTTTTCGTCAGTGGTTAAAAATTTTCGAAAAAAATCAATTTTTGCAACCGCGTTTCGAAATTTATTAAATCAACGAGTTCGAAACAAAAAATTCGTTATTAACCCCGTTATTTATCGTATATGCTGTTTAAAATTACTAAATATATTTATTAAAAGCACTGCTCATAATTGGAAAAAACTTTTTTGTAAAAAATTATACTTATTTTCAAAGTTTAATGTTTATCATAGACAAACGTTGATACTGATATTCTACGATTGGTATCAATTATCGATTGGTCAGTTGGAGCTCTCGAGTATAGATTATAATTTAAATATTTGTTATTTTTTAAATTAATTTTATAGATATAAATATATTATATATAAGGATAGATAAGATAACAGTGTATCAGATATTAAGTAGAGATGCTAGTTTAAACTTTAAAGAGCTAGCTCTTTTTGTGGAATGAGTGAACGATGATTCATAAAAAAAAGACAACGTTCTATATTTTATAGTCTATGACTCTGTGTGCGTGTGTATGTTCAATAAATGCCTTAATAACGACTACCATTTGTGCGCTCTGCTTTTCCTGTTTAAAGTTGTAGAGGTAAAATGTACTGCACGTGTATCTACACCGTTCGTTCCAATACCCATTTAACATACCATAATAATATAAACGGTATCGCTATAGTCTTTTATGGGCGAAGACTAGTCGTTGGTCGGACGCCAATGAATTCGAGTAGAGAGGAAAGAGATATGATCATTTCTTACTGAGTTACTGACTCGCTGCTTTTCAGTTACGAGTTACGATCTTTTATTTCTTTTGATCATCCGATCTCTGATCTGATCACTCAGTGAATCGTTGAATGAGTGAAGAGTTAGATCATTTTATGTTTTCGAGTTACGATTTTTTATTTATTTTGATTATCCGATCTCTGATCTGATCACACAGTGAATCATTGAATGAGTAAAGAGTTAGATCATTTTATGTTTTAATTAATCGTTGCCAAGCGTTAGAACTTCCTAATTAATAGGTATGTAAATTGTTTATATGTAGAATATATTGGAGAGTGGTGATTTTATAAATTATAAACCGAACAAAATCATAACACCATTTAATCACTAAAAGTTTTTTGCAATAATTGTTCAGTTTATAATTTATAAAATCACTACTCTACAATATATACAACATTTAATGGAACCTGAACCTGATTAGGAGATATATATCAATTTTCATGAAGAATTATTTTTCAAAATCTGTTTTATAAATAAAATTTATTGTAAATAAATCTAAAAGTGAAATTATATCTGGCTATTGAAATATGTATATCAAATTTTAAATTGTTGTTATATAGATATTTCTGGTAATTCATATTTAATATTTATTGTGTTGTGCTTGAAAATGACGTAACTGTCGAAAAGCTTCGCGATAAAAAACTTTTAGTCATTAAATGGTGTCATTATTTTGTTCGGTTTGTAAATTGTTTAAATACTGTAATTTAACCAATTATGTTGGGAATTTTCCTGATATGATTTCTTTATTGAATATTATTGTATTACCGGTTGACTAGTGTATATGTATGGTGCATGGTGCTGCGTGCAAGATACAAATTGAAAAATATATGTTATGTATGATTTCTAGTACTTCACAGGAAACATGTTAGTATTTTAGCGCTTTTCTAGTTTGTTTACATATTTGTTTTAATACGTCTATGATTTTTTTTTATGAAAACCACGTTTTCACCTGAAAAAAACATAGACGTATGGATATCAATCATGAAAATTTGAAGGTGTACTTGTTTTAAGTTTGTATGTTGTGGTTTCCTTTAAAATTTCAAATTAACCATTAAATACTTAATTTTTTTAATATATTTGACAGAATACAATGTCAGTGCCAACACCCATAAGAACTGTCAGTGATATTTGGTAAAAAGGAAAATGTCATTATTGTTATCAATTAATTTCCTGCCCATCTGGATCATCATCAAATTTAAAGAGACACTTGGAACGACGAAATCGATCTAGGTCTCCATTATCTCGTGGTGACGTCGAGTTGGAGGAAATTGAGGAAATCCCTCCTCCCAATTCATCTTCGAGTTCTATTTTGGCTGAATTTTTCCATCCAGAAACAGAAAGTGACATTCCAAGGGCATCTCAAGATCCTGGACCTAGCTGTTCGTTTGTAACACATTCTTCATCAACTCGTCAACCAAATATAAATAAATTTGTTAATATAATCAAACCTATTACACCAAATCAAAGTGTTGCATTAGACACGCAACTATTGAAAATGATATGTAAAGAATTCCAACCTTTTTCAATATTTGAAAATGTGGAGTTTAAAAAATTTGTAAATATGCTTCGCCCAAATTATAACTTGCCAAGCAGGAAAACGTTATCAAATTCTTTATTACCCAGTCTGTTTTATCAATTATTTAATAAAATTAAAAATAGCATTGAACATCAGATCTGGTCCTGCCTAAAATACAAAAATAGAAACAGCTTTATTTGTGAACTTTTATCGACAAGGAATACACTTCCAATAAAACTTGAAGAAATTATGGTGGATCCTATCTCCTTAGATGCGCGTAGATTATATAGTTTTATTAAGGCCAATAATATAAGCTTATAGTCCGAACAGTTCACCTAAACTGGCCAAATGGTGAAAACTGGGCCAAAAAAAAAAAAAATTAAAAATGATTTATCACATGCAAAAGCAGTTAGTCTTACCTCTGATGGGTAGGCAAACATAAACAATGTCAGTTATTATGCACTCACTGCACATTTTATAGATAAAAACACCAAATTAAAATCATATTTATTAGAATGTTCTCAGTTTGAAGGCAGGCATACCTCTGAAAATATTGCTGCTTGGGTAAATGATGTTTGTAAAAAATTTGGGTAGATTCGAAGAATACTTGTACACTCCCAATTTTCGTGTTTTTTTTTTAAATATCACAAATTATTATTTTTAACGAGTTACAAAATCCGCGGAAACCATTTTTGAAAGTCTCGTTTTTTCTTTTAATTATACTGCTAACTAGCCGAAATAAACCTGACCGATTCTAACCTGACTGAATCTAACCTAACCTAGGTATGTTTATAAACATACTTATAAGTAAAATTAAAAATGTTGTAATTTACAATTAAAAATTTTTTCCGCGTTTTTTTTTTTATTTTTTATCCCGCTTAGGGAAGCAAAACACATCAATTTATCCAAGCCCCAATCGATTCTGAGTTGTACAAGTATGCCTCGAATGAACCAAAATTTGAAATTCACTATAAAATCACAGCAATAATTACAGATAATGCTTCAAATATGAAGTTATCTGCCAAGCTTTTAAACTTTCGTTATCTCCCCGGTTTTGCTCATTCATTAAATCTTGTTGTGTAAAATGCTATTCGACTGTCAATTTACACAACAATTGATGAAGTAAAACGAACCGTTATATTTTTTAAAAAAGTTCATTTGCCCTAAGCAAACTGGCGGAAATGCAAGAAAATTTAAAAATGGAAAAATTAAAGCTTAAACAAGATGTCCCAACAAGATGGAATTCGACTTACGACATGCTTAAAAGATTTTTAAATAATAAAGAAGCAATAATTTCATGTCTAGCCATATTAGAAACAAAATTATTCAATTTTGGTTTAAAAGATACAGACTGGGAGATAATAAAGCAATCCGTAAATATTTTGAAAATATTTGAAGTAACGAGAGAGATATCAGCCAAAAAGAATGTATCATTGTCAAAAATGGCGATCTTATCTAGATTAATGGTACGTCAATTAAGGGCACATGAAGAAGAGATTTTCCTCCAGAAATAGCTCAGTTGACAACTGAATTACTTAAAGGAGTGTCAGAACGGTTGGGGTTTACATCAAACAATGAATTAATACTGCAAGCGATGCTATTGGATCCCCGAATTAAAAAACAGGGATTTTCTGAAGAAAGTACATTCCGGGAATGTTATAACAATGTTGCATCAAAAATGAAAGTGCTGATTGCTCAACAAACTAATCACCAAACTTCCGAAATACCATGTGTCACAACATACAGTGAAAATATATCTATTTGGAAGGAGTTTGATGAAACCCTAAATCAACTCCAAGAAATGAATGATCCAAGATCTGCAGCAATAGTTGAGCTGGATAAATATTTATCCAGAACACAAGATGCATTAATCTGGTGGGAATTCAGGAAACTGTTGTATCCAACTTTGTATGAATTAGTTTTAAAAAGATTGTGCATTCCAGCCACTTCAGTGCCCTGCGAGCGTATATTCTCAAAAGCAGGCCAAATATGTACTGAAAAAAGAAACCGCCTCAACTCCAATAAAATGACACAAATTTTGTTTTTGAATAATAATAGCGATTAAGTTTAATTAAGCAGTTTTTCCTTTTTTTCCTTTTTAGTTTAATGTGTACCCATTGTATTGTTTTATTTTGATCATGCAAGTTGTATTGTATTTTTGTTTCAATTTAATTAGCACACTCAAAATTAGTTGTATTGATTTATATGTTGCTTATTTTATGTAAACTTAATTATTTTTCATTTGTATACATAATTTTCATTAAAAAATTCATCAATGTGAATGATAAGCCATCCCCTTAGATTTAAGTATTAATCTATTTGAGGTGAACGGTGAGTCATGAAAAAGAGCTTGAAGTGAATGAATGATTCTGATCCGATCGTTGAAAAGAATCATTTTGCCCCATCTCTAATATTAAGCAGAAGAGTACAGGTACCATATCACACTTTGATCGGTTGCCCAACAGGTCGAGAAGCGATATTAGTATGAATATTCTTAAATTTTAAAATTAATTGCTTAAAAAATAATATACTTTAAATATAGTGTTTTCATTAATTTAACTAAATGGGATGATTATCAATTATCAATTGAAGCTCTCAGTATCGATTATAAATTAAATATTTTTAAAATTAATAGTGTATTTTAAATAAAGCGTGTTTTCGCTAATTTAAGTCAATGGGATGCAAAATGGCGGTTAGTGACGCAATATAACGGTTACTCTTTAAGTTAAAAGGTTATGTGATTAATTGAAGTAGTGCGTTCTTTGGTTGTCTGCGCCTGCGCGGCTACTTAGTGTTCTTTGTTATTAAGTTTATTTTATTTCATTTAGTTACTTTTATTATTTTCATTAATTATTTACGTGTTTTAGTTTATTCTGTTTAATTATGTTAGTTTTTGAAAATGCATTTGACTTTTATACTCTGTGGTAGGATAAATAAAATACTGTTTAACCCTAGAATGCCAACGTTAATGACTACCCTGTTATTGCCAACGATGGGTCAAATTGACCCACACAATGGAAATCATAGTTTTACTACCTCAAAATACATTCTAATGATTTAAGAAGCAGTATAACTAATAAATGGGAATATCTAAACTTAAAAAAAGCAAGTAATTAAAAAAATATATATAATTTTTAATAATAATGGTAGGATAAGTAGTAAAAATTAAAACAAAATCAAAACTACAGTATTTGTAAGTATAAATATGTTGAATTATTATAAAACAAAATATATAAAATTAATTTAAATCGGTATAAATAAGTAATAACCCTCTCACTGTGAACAAAATTCATATTTGAACATGTAATGAAAAAATTTAATGTGATTCTATGTCTAAGTACAATCAAAATTATAATAATATTTACCTAACATTCGAGGCAGAGTTTTTTCTGATGTTCACCACAAATTGGTTTTTTGCAGTTAGTGCAATATGTTCCGGTCTTCCTCTGCTTTGTATAATGACACAGTGAGCAACGTTTTCTTTTATTTTTCTGTTGCAGATCGTCTTCTAATACCTCTTCAGAACTTTTTTCATTAGTAACGTTTTCTATCAATGTCCTTAGTTCCGTGCTGATAGTTGGAATCATAAGACGAGCTTTTTGCCACGATATCATCAGCTGATCACTTAATTGTAAAATATATTGCAGTCTATTCAGTGGCTGTAATTTATTTCTTTGTCTATTATGCGTATGAATAACATAAGAATTTACTGATGACATATTTAACATATTATAAAAATAACAGAGGGGCCATCTCCTCGTTTTTCTGTTGCAGCACAAATTTTGACACATCTGATCAAAAGTATCCACTACCCCTTTAGTGCTATTATAGTTCGGAACTATATCATTCCTCCTCTTTATCAACCTCATCTAGCAATCTCAAGATTCTCTCCGTTTCCTTTTTATTATCCGACATATTATTTGATATTTTTAACCTAAAGGTAAATAAAATAAACAATAAATCCTGTGTGATATAAATAATTTACGGCCTAAAATACACGTATAAAATAAAATAAATAAATTAAAAATATATTAAATACTACTTACTTACCAATCATGGGTCAATATTACCTACATAAAATTAACTTTGTTTACCAACTATGGGTCAAAATGACCCTCTTGTTTTTATAAAGGACACTGTAATATAAACAAATAAACACGTTAAACGATAACCATTACAGGAATAGATAAACAACTAACTGATTGAAGCATAGCTGGAAGACCGACGCGATCTACGAAATGTAGATGAAGGGGGAGTGGTTTTATCACTGCATGTGGGTCAAAATGACCCACATTGGCATTCTAGGGTTAATAAGCCGGTGAAGGGATTGGTGAGTTTACTGCTTTATTCCGCGAGGAATATACGATAAATAACGGGTTTAATAACGAGTTTTTTGTTTCGATGATTTAGTAAATTTGGAAACATGGTTCTAAAAATTTAATTTGTTCGAAAAAATTTTATAGATGCATATGAAGACAGTTCGGATCTAATAGGTGCGTTATTTTATATTTTATTATCTTGTTTTTAATAATGTATTTGTCTGTTTTCGTTTAGTTACATTAAAAGCTATTCAACACCATTTTTGGAACACAAATCACATTTGTACAACTAGGGATGAAAATATTTCCCTCCAAAATTTGATATTTGTGTCGTTTCCTCTATCTGTTTTTACACATTTCCTTTTTCCAAATTTTTTCTAAAAGTCATTTCCGACAAGAAAAAATCTTCACTTGTCGTTTTTATGCAAATGTGATTTAGTTCCAAACATCACTAATTCTGGTGTACAAATTAAGCCGTATGTGTTACATCAGATGATAAGGTTGTAGAAAATTGCGTATCTACCGAATAGGATCTCTTCAGTTTTCGCGTTAAAATATTCATATATATGTATATGTGTGTAACATCACTGCTTTTAAAATATTTTATTAGTTTGATCAACAATTAATTAAACATTTTTATTATATTATCGTATTTACATTCTGCGAAAGATTATATATTGTGTCCAGCAAGTTATCTCACTCAACCAGTTTTTCTTATGCCATTATACTACTAAGTAATTGTTTTTCCCTATTTATTTTTTCGGATTAATTATATTAATATATAGGTCTTACATCGAATACTACGGATTTTCCTCTTCATATTTTACTTTTTCGAAATTATTATGAAGGCAAAAAAATAAAATATTCTTCGAAAAAATTGATAATAATACTACTCTTGATAGCATTCCGTTTTTTGTTTTTGTTTTTTTATATGTGTCAATATTAGTTCTCAAAACTTAGGATTTTGATGAAGCATAAGATATTGAGTATATTGAGAAAAAATATAAGCCGGTATTTTTTTTATAATTTACTGGAATTAGATTTCATGACGTTTTGTAACGTGAAAAACGTTTACAAAAAGATGGTAAATATACTACATTCAAAAATTTTGACGTACGTCAAATTTGTTCGACAAATCCAAATGGTATTCAATATATTCTTTTATTCAAAGTTTTTTCCACAACATTTGCGAAATAAACAATATTTAAATATAATCGACACATTATGCATTAACTAAGTTAATTCAAGATCAAACGTTGAAGATTTTATGACATAAAATTACTTTCATATTTTTTACTAGTTTCTGTTATTTCACACGGAAAATTAAGTCGGAACTCGGGATATATGTTATAAACAAGCTGGTGTTATGTTCGTTTGCTATTAAAATCGGTAGATTAGTTTAAGTTATTTACAAGAATAAGATTAGGCTCGTGAAATTTCAATAATACGTGTTATACTTGTTCGCAGGAAAAAAAATCTAAACCCATATGGTTAGAATTGAAGGGTCCTAACAGGGTATCAGCTTTAGTATTGCTATATGGAGAGAAGAAATTACATTTGACTAATGTCGTAAGGGCACACGTTAAAAGAACATGGTAAGTGAATATACTTTTTTAGAAAATTTTGTACCCTGTATTGTAATTTACGAATTTTCCCAGCAATAATGTTAGGTATTTATCGACCATTTCATGAATATTCGCGTGATGCTGCTTTCTGGAGTGTGATAACAAGCGCTTAATATTTATGCTTTATTATTGAGACATATATTTTAAACATTGTATTGGAGTACATTTTGATGCTTAATGAAATACATTTTTATATTAGAAATGTGAATTATGAAGATGTTAATATGAATTACTTTCATTATTAAATTATCGAAGAGCTTGTTCATATTTAATAAATCCTTTCGAAGTGTTTTGACATATATTTCTAAAAAAACGATATATTCAATTTTTCTGGTCACTTTTGATTTCTAGATCACGTTGAACTGTTTTATTGTAATTCTATTTTTCTATTTTGAAAACAAGTACAACTTTGCTCTTGTTGTATATTTTTAACAGTATAAAAAAATTGTAAAATGCAAGTCTAAACAACTAATAGAATAAAAAAAATCGTAATATAGTAATATAATCAAACGTAATATTTTTCATGTATTGTACGTACTTGTTATTAATAAGTTTCATTTTTTTAAGTGTTTTCTCTTTTAATTATTAATATTGTTGTTTATTTATTTGTAATTTGTATAAATATGCGTTTTATCTAAATAATAATAATAAACGTGGAGCTAATACAAATTAAGATAACTTAAAGAATATATATATATATATATATATATATATATATATATATATATATATATATATATATATATATATATATTGAGTAAATGCGAATACTACAAAAGTATGATATCGACAACAAAGATCTGCAAATAAGCAAAAAATGGGAGCAATATGGAAATGTCAGAATAAAATACGAACCCTCTGTTAAAACATGCCAGATAAAGAAAGGTGTAAGGCAAGGATGGCCGCTTTTATCCAGATTTTTCAACATATACGCAGAAGAGATTACGAAAAATGCAAGTATAAATAATTCTGGCACAGTAGGATGTATCAGCTATGCAAGATGACAAAATTTTGATTTCACGTTCTACCGATGAAATGTAGATTATGTTAAATAAGGTGAACAAGGAAGGAAGAAAATTGGGTATGAAAATAAATTTTGGGAAACCAAAAATAATGAAATTCACAAGAACGTCCAATAAAGAAGTAAAAATAAAGATAGGATGTGAAACAATCGAATCAGTTAAAGAATTCAGATATTTGAGTTCTCTGTTCAGGACAGATGGCCGAGGCATCAAGGAAATTAGGCCGGATCTTTTGTTCTTTTTCATAAAGAAACAAATTTTAACTAATTTTTTGTTGTTTATTTT
The DNA here is from genome assembly GCA_032883995.1 of Coronaproctus castanopsis. Taxonomy (NCBI): domain Eukaryota; kingdom Metazoa; phylum Arthropoda; class Insecta; order Hemiptera; family Monophlebidae; genus Coronaproctus; species Coronaproctus castanopsis. The sequence goes on along the minus strand of CM065052.1, from coordinate 102,626,849 downwards.
TAAAAATCACTACTTTCCATATTCTTCATATTATAATAATAATGTCTATAATTTTGTGTTTTATTTATATGTTTTATGAATGTACCTAATCCGACTAGATTAAGTTTGACGTCATGTACGATATTATGATTCTGTTACATAGTTTTACTTTATCCGATACATTGTCAATGTTTGCTTTCGACCGTAAAGGATATATAACCGCGGTACCGCCAGAAGATATAACTGGTGAGGCCGCTAATTCAAAAAGTCTTGACGATGCGATAGAAGTCGGGGCGGAAGAAGTGGAATCAATCGAAGATACCGATCCTCAAAATTTTAAGGTAAATAAGATTATCTTTTTAATAAAAAGTGGAAATTATTCATTCTTCAATTTTCATTGTTACTTTATAGCATTGTATTTTCCTGTAATAATTCGGTATTAAAAATAGCTACTAGTCAGTATGGAATTTAAAAATTAGGTATTGTACAAAGTTAGCACTAGTTCATCAAAATTACTACGTGTCGTATTGTACATAAAAATCATTTTATAGCGATGTGTAGGGTCGTTTTTACAAAGTACTGAAATAATCAGAATTTCGTAAAACTGTATTTCGGATAATATTTGTCGCCATTTAACGGTATTTTTATTATTTTAACAATTTGACGGAAATAGTTCCCGTTAAAACAGAATTAATTTTTAGAGATATGTATTACGTTCCAGACTGTGTTCAGTAGCCTTAGAGCTAAAATCATGTTTTAGAGTATTTGATAACATTTCATACGATGCGATATATTTGAATATTCGTATCCGATTTGGTGTGCGGCATACAAAGGTGTCAAATGATAAAGTGTACACCTGAATGTTTTACACTTTTTTTTTTTAGGATTTCTGCGTTATCGAGTTTGACGAATGAAACGTTGACTATTCTGTCAGCAATGTTTCATTTATTGAATTGTGTTTAGATTGTTGTAAAGATTTTCGATTTCTCGCGAACAGTTCGGAGAGTATAAATTTTAAGGTTGCTAATTACCATAATTTTGAATTATCAAACGTAATATTTTAATTGAGACATTTATTCATTATATCTAACCGAATGAATGATAAACATGATTTAACTGAATAAATATTTCATTTTATTATTTTCCAATTGTTTAATGTATATTGCACATTTTTTAAAGTAGTATTTTATTTTCTAAAGCCATTAGACATTTGTTATTTTATATTGATGGAGGAGAGCAATACAGACACAACTTATTTTTATGTGTACATTAAAAATATTCGTCTTTTGTAGATTTTGTTTTCCTAAAGTGATTGATTTTGTGATTTTAGCTATTGATTTTAATTAATGAGTTGACTCGTCCTGTGTTTGAACTAGTAGGTATGTATGCAAAATATTCATATTAAAACATTTTTTTGTGAACGATGTCACGTTTTTCAAATTATTTTTTAAAAGTCAGATTGATATTGGTTTATTTGTTTTCTATACGAGTATTATTTTGATAATACTTGAATTTATGTAATCAGCATAAAGTTTCTTTTCTTGAAGATTATATTGATAATATATTGTTTTAAACCTAGATACTTATTTATATATCTTTTTTCTTAGAGAGTTGTATTTTTTAAAAATTTCATTCTTTTTTGACACTATTTTAAGCCGCTCTAATTTTCACGTTCGTATGTAACATAGACTGTTGACCTAGGTTCTGCATCGAAAATATTTAGTAGACAATTTATGCTTGAAGAACTCTCCCCTTCATATCGACTCTTCTTTCGTGTTCTTCCACAATTGTATGTCTGTCTTGATCATCGTTATTCTTAATGTATTTCTTTATTCTATTTTTTTAGTAATGAAAATTTACTTATTCCTTTAATTCATCCTTCCTATTTTGATTTGTCTTACATCTTAATACGCTTGAGATTGACTTAAATTATTTTATATCCCAAACGATTCAGTTAATTGATAGTGGATCATTATTTTCAAATGACCGACGAGTATTTAAAAAATTAATTAAGATGGTACAGCCGTTTTTACAAAAACAAAAAAATAGTAACGTGTGAAGCTGTACTTTGGTGATAGAAAAGTTAGCTGTTACTCTAAAATATCTAGCAACAGTTAGAAATTTTGAATATTTTAAATTTTTAGTCGTCATATCACCGGCATCAATTAGTGTATCAGTTTTAGATACTTGTGATGCCTTAGCATATGTTTTGCAAAGGCATATAATAATTTGCATATTTGTCTTTAGACCAATAATGTATTTGGGTATATTTTAATAGCTTGTATAAATGCATTTTTGTTTAATTTATTATTTTTGAACTGTTTTTTTTTTTTAATGTATTTATTTTAATTATTTTATATATTCGTTTCGTTTATTATTAGCGTTTTACTTTCCTTGAAACAGAATTTGTATAACATTAATCATGTATTTTTATACATTTTTTGTTTTAGTGTTTTTTGAACTGATTTTTATTTATTTATACTGTATTTGTATTATTTTATATATACGTTTTGCTATTCGTAATATTAGCGTTTTATTTTCCTTGATATAGAATTTGTATAACATTAATAAACGTTTTTTGTTTAGTGTAAGAATAAATAAAGTTTTTTACTAATTTTAATAAATAATTTATAATAGCAAGTAAACTTTTATTTCTTTCAGCATGAAATTGTGCTTTTATTTTGATTTTTAATATTACGGTGATCATTTTGTGTTTTAAGAACATACAGAGTTTAATTAATTTTAATACAAAATTAACAATAATGGTATTTCACTAAGTTCAGAATTTGATAAAATTAGTACAAAATTTTAATTCGTAAATGTGCATGAACCATCTTCATTTTTATCGTTGGTTATTCCAATCGTTTCATATTTTGTAACATTTGTATAAAAAGTAATTGTTTCATATTGAACTGTTTTAAACAAATTTCATGCACAACAAAATGTGTAGGTATAAAATCAATTAAATAATGATGTAAAATATAATACGCAAATTAAAATATCAAATTCTGAACTTTGAGAAATAAAAATATAGTTATTTTGTTAATTTTGTATTCAAATTAATAAAACTGTATATTCTCTGAACACAAAATTGTCACCATAATATTAAAAATCAAAATAAAAGCGTAATTGCAAGCTTTTAAAAAAATTACTATTATAAATTATTTATTAAAATTAGACAAAAACTTGAGATATCATTTATTCTTTAAACACAAAATAATCATTTAATTAACAAAGTAAAGAAATACTGAGGAATCATGAAAATACTGAAGAATTGCACGATCAATAATACTGCCAGTATACTTATAACCACCTCCAAATACTGAAGAACGCCGATCAAAAAATCCGGATCACTTCAGTATTTTTCATTAGTACATTAGTATTTTACACTACACGATAAGTAATATTGACAATATTTATAAATACTGTTATTATTGACCATGTGGGCCGCTTAACGCAAGGATGTACAATGTTTTTCTTGACAATCTAGAAGTTAGTTTTAAAATGTTTCAATCCGTCTATTCACCTAATAATATATACGTTTCATAATACATTATGTAAAATTGTTAACCAAGAATTTCTTATTTTAAAAGTTTATGTGCCATGCAGATGAAGTGAATGTGATCAAGTCTAAATTGGAAAAAATGGGTTATACGATTATGGAGGCAGAGGAATGCTTCGAACCGAAATATGTGGTCGAATTAGATGAAAAACTGCTGACCGAAGTTGAAGATACTTACAGTAAGTTAGAAAACATACCCGAATTCGAAAAGGTATACGATAATATTGCTCGTTAGTTTATTCTTTATTCTTTTCCTTGTTAAAGTTGATGTTCAAACTAGTACCAAATCATTATTTACTGCGATATAAAGAATATAATTTTGAACAGTTTGGTTAATTCGTTAAGTATTCTTTTATAATTATGTCAAACGTAAGTTATCGAGGGAATTATGTAATTGAAATTATTTTTTTTTTATATGTATGAAATATTCATAACGTGTTTTTTATATATATTTTTTGTCGGTACAAATTGCATTATAATAATCATTAAAATTTTAGATTTAAATTTAATGTTGTACAAAATGTTAAACTCTACCAGAAAAAATTAGCCTCCTGCTCTCGTTTATACCCGAAAATTTGTAAGTAAAGTATGTTACAGTTAGAGTTACTAATATGTCTATAAATACTTTGCTTCTAAGCAAGGAAAATATTTGTTTATAAATATCAACATTTTATAAATATTTTAACTTACGATTTTCTTGACGAACTCATGACTAACAACGGTTCATTTCCACTATACAGAACGTAATGTTTGTAAAACATTTCAAATAAATGAAATATATGAAAATCACTCGAAATGTATTATATTAATGAGATGCGAAGTTTTTAAGACAATTAAGTACTTTCCAAGCAATATTTTAAGTAAATAAATGCGTAATAACGAGTTCGTTATATACTTACTTAAAGATGAGTTTTACGTTTAAAAACGACTTATTTAATCAATTGATAAGCTACACCCTATAAAAATAAAATACATGTTAATTAATGTTGATACATTTATTTATATTAAATAATATCTGTAACACTTCAAAATGAGTAATATATATATATATTTTCGTGTACCGACCAAGAGGTCATAAACGCAATATCTAAATTAAAATTCTTCTTTCAGAACAACTTGTCCCAGTGGAGTAAGTTGTTTTGATGTCTTTGTGTCAGCTTAGTCCTGGCACTATTTAATCGTAATCAACTCCAAGGGCATCTCGGCACTGTGTTCTTTCAGTCGTCTTGAAGGCTTATCTGGCAAAGTGAATATCGACAACCGTGTTATAAGCGGATTTGAACTGTGATAAAATTTTTCATGCATTTTTGTATACTGATGTTTGTATATAGTCGCAACCGTAAGTATATCCAGATCATTGTGTATGATGCTGTTGCGAACATAATAGGGCGCATTTACGATTGCCCTCAGCGTCTTGGACTGAAATTGTTGTATCTTGCAGAGATGTGATTTAACAGTTGATCCGTATAATTCAAGTCCATACTTCCAAACAGGAGCAATAAGAGTGTTATATAATAGTACTTTATTTGCAAGGTTTAGCTTAGAGGTTCGACCTAGAAGTGGGTACATTTGTTGCATCGACAATGTAAGTTTTTTCCTTATATTAATAACGTGAGGGTTCCATGTTAAACCCCGGTCTAAAATGAGCCCTAAATATTTTACTTGGCATACTTGTGGTATAGCATGACCATTATAAAAGATTGGTGAGAAATTTTGACGTCGTTTTGTGAAAGTAACATGAACTGGTTTTTGATTGCTGATTTCAATTTTCCACTTTACCCACAGATGAATGCTATTAAGATGGTGCTGTATAAATCTGGATGCTTCTCGAGGATCTTTGTGGCTTGCTAAAATTAAGATGTCATCTGCAAAAGTAGCCTGCATAGTAACCAGAGTGGTTAGAATGTCCGCAGTATAAATATTATAAAATAATGGACCCAATATGCTTCCTTGAGGAACCGGCGCTTTTACAATCCGTATGCTTGACATAGAGTTACCTACTTTTATTTGAATTCGTCTGTTACTTAGATATGATTTAAGAAGGTGGTATAATTTTAGAGGTAATATTTCATAGAGCTTATAGAGTAATCCTTCATGTCAGACTCGGTCAAACGCTTTGGCCACATCTAAGAAAACTGCGGAACAACCATGTTGTAAGACAGATTCAATAACATCCATTACTCGATGACACTGTTGAATCGCTGAGTGGCTATGCCGGAAACCAAACTGATGATTTGGGACCAAATGATATTCATTCTTGATTGTATAAATAATCGGTTGTAATAGCTTTTCGAATATTTTTCCAGATGTGTCAAGTAGGCTAATCGGTCTGTATGATGCAGGGTCAGTAAGAGGTTTCCCCATGTTTGCGGATCATTTTACTTATTATTTTGCATCTTTCGGGAAATGAGAGTCTTAACATGGAATTATATATGTACAAGAGTAGAATAAGCCCCTCCTTGGGAAGATGTTTGATAATATTGTGCCATCTTCTTCGGTTGCTTTGTTGCTTTTTAGTGTTTTAATACACGACTGAAGTTTACTCGGTGCGATGTGAAATTTGTAATTGGGGCAATATTGCATTATACCGGAGTTATGCTTCATAATTTTCAAAGTATACTGCAGATTACCAATGCTGCGAGGTTGAAATACTTATTTATGTTTTGTAATTTTGCGAATTTATTATCTGAGTTTACAGTATGTAAAAATTTAACATGGAAACTGATTTCGTGGAATTATTCTAGCGTAGTTCTTTTGTATTGTATATTTTCATTTATTTAAAGACGCTCGACTTCTTGGTCATTTGCGTCTACTATAACTTAAATGATTGAATACAACTGAAAATAAATGCTATATCTTTTGGAATACATTTATACATTTCAAAAAAATAAAAATCAGATTGAACAGTAGCTTCATCATCCGCAAGCAGTACTTCTATCGTCGTTCTTTTGTCTGAACGCTTTCTCCCACTCCTTAGTGAACAGTGGACATTCAGTGATAATGTGATCGATGGACATTTTTTGGTTACCACAGTCTCTACACAACGGCTGTAGTCCACTCTGGAGTAGCGGACCGTGTGTTAATTTCGTATGACCAATACGGATTCTACATAATACAATTTCTTCTCGTCTGTTTTCACGTTGTGATGTTGCCCAGTGTTACAATTTGCCTTTGTCATAAATTGTTATTCGTTTGATTAGTCCATATATTTTGAGCAATGAACTTGATTGCGAGTATTATTTGTTTTCTTGCATTTAATAGCTCTTTTCCAAGTGTCGTTGTGGTCTGTTTACTATTTTCCTATGGCGGGTTTGTAGTCTTGGGTGGGCTGATGATAAACCGATTTACATGTAAGTAATTTAAATAATCATTACACATGATTTCAAACGGTTTATTTTTGTAACAGTAGAATTTATCATGATTGGAATGGAATGTTTTATAGAAATTTATATGCGTTTTGTTGCCACTGTTTTGCATAGTATTTCAGTGCCAATATTATTTGCTAGTGTTTTAATGGCGTTATATTTGTTTCTGCATGCAAGCTTATTACCAGACTTGTACAGAACGCCTCACTGCATATTCTGAGTACGCTATTCTGGATTACATTCAGTTTCCTTGTGTACTATCAGCCGCTGAGTTGTACGTGATCGCACTGTAATCCATTATTGGTCTGACAAAAGTTCCATATAATCTTAATAGCATGCTTCTATCAGCTCCCCATGATTTGCCATGCAACATTTTCAGTAAATTAAGAGCTTTTGTACATCTTAGTTTTATATTTTGAATGTGTGTCTTCCAGCTTAATTTATTATCGAATATGATCCCTAAAAATTTTATTCTGTTTTTATTAGTTATAAATGTATTGTTTAATTTTAAATTGATCTCGCGTTCTGTTGCTTTCTTTGTAAAATTAATTACATATGTTTTTTCAGTGGAAAAGTGTATATTCTTAGTGATGCCCCACTTTTCTACTTCTGTTATAATCTTTTGTATTTTTTCTTGTATTTCTGTGATATTATTTCCTCGTATGTAAATCACTAGATCATCTGCAATATTGAATAGTTGGCCGGGTATTTAATTAAGTGTTGTAAATCACTTAGTGCTAGTATAAATAGTACGGGACTTAATACCGATCCTTGTGGCACACCTGATGTTTAATTTTTTTCTGTTGATATCGAGTTGCCTATTCGAACTTTAAATTTCCTATTTTGTAGGAATGCTATAACAAATTTTGGTAGGTTCCTTCTAAAACCCATTTCATACAATGTATTTATAATTGATTCTTTGGCTATATAGTCAAATGCTTTTTCTATATCGAAAAACACGCATACAGTATATTGTCGCATTGTAAAGCCATCTAGAATTTCTTGTTGTAATCTTAATATGATCGACCTTTCCTAAAGCCACTTTGATGTTTGTCTAACAAGTATTTATAATCCTCATCATTCTCCTTGTAATTATCTTTTCTAAAAGTTTACACAATACGCATGTCAATGAAATTGGACGATAACTATTTGCTTCATATTTATCTTTGTTGGTCTTTAAATATCGGCACAATAGTTGTCTCATTCCATTTTTTTTTAGGAATTTTATGAAGTTTCCAAATTTGATTGAACATATGCAGGATACATTTAGTATTTTCAACTGTTAGATTTTTTAGCATCTCCGAATGTATATAATCCAGCCCTGCAACAGATCTTTTTTGTTCTTTTATCACATTATTTAGTTCGTGTTGAGTGATATCTTGATTATATTGTTCATTATTTGGCGAGTCAAAGTGGTATGCGTTATGAGATGTTTGTGTGTCATCGAAATTTTGTAATAGTGTTCAGTCATGACCTCCGCTATGTATTTACTCTCATATTGCAGATTTCTGTTGGAATCAGTTATCCCCGTGATGGTATGATCATTTTTCTTATTTGATTTCATACTATCGTAATGGCGGTTTTTGAGTTTATTCTTGAAATAAAGTCTTGCCAACACTTTTGTTACATTCGTTGATAGTTCTTTTTGTTGTGATCCTTGCCTTTTAAAATTTCAAAAGATTCTCATTAGTGAATGATGCTTATAAGTACTAAATAATTTATTTTTATTTTTAATAGCAGTCATACAGTCATGATTCCACCAGGGAACTCTTTTTTTCCGATGTTGTGGTTTCATTCTTGGTATGTGTATTTGAGCAGAGTGCAAGATACTATCTGAGATTTCTTGATTTATTTCATCCAGGTCGGTTAAATTTAATACATGTTTGAGGTCTATTAAGTTTTTAAAGCCTTTCCTAGTTTGTTTTATTTATAATCCAGTTTTCATACCATTTTCTAAATTGTTGATGATCTGTTAATATATTTCTGATCTGCAGGAAGTGATCACTACTGTATAATTTTCTGCACGCTCACCAGTATAACATATGGCTGATAGATGAACTATGAATGGTTAAATATATGGCTGACGTAGTACCTTTGTAGCTATTAAATCTTTTTGGCTCACCTGTATTCATAATAAATAAAAAACAAAAAATACTGATAGTAGGATCATTTAGAAATTTTTCTATTACTTGTCCTTTATTATCAGTATTCGCTGATCCCCATATTATGTTATGGCTGTTGAAATCGTCTGTTAATATATATGGCCGTGGAAGTTGATCAGTTAATGATTGTAAATCTTTTAAGGATACTTGATTATCTTTATGTAAATGAATAGTACATACCATAATTGGTATATCTAGGAATAGTTTTACTGCGGTTACTTGGTAAACTGACTGAATCTGTATGTCCTGTTTCTTTATACTATTGTGGATAGTAATTAAGAATCCGCCTTTAGTGTTACCAGTCATTAACAGGTCACTTCGGGTGATGTCCTAACATTTTAATTTTAAATTGTGATTAGGATTTAGTTTTGTCTCTTGTAGGCACATTACAGTAAGTTGTAAGTCTTGAATAAGTAATTGTAAGAACGGTAGTTTGGATATAACGCTGTTTATATTCCACGATACTATATTTATCATAACTCGTGAGTGATATTTAATTATGATTCTTCTACCAGGTCGGATAAACTGTCCAAACTATCCTCCTCAGACTCAGTTTTTATTGCATTTTTTAATAATACTTCTGATTTTAGTTTTTTCAAGTACCATATGAAAGTCCGTTTTGTATCTTTACTTAGATGAGGCTGTATTTCTTCTACCATATATATAATTCCTTGTAAATCGTCTGTATGTTTCCTTGTGAATTCTATTTTGTCTCTATGTCCTTTTAAATTTTGTAACAATTTTATAGTCATTCGTAGAAATAGGGCAAATATCAGGGTAAGTTATTATGAATGCATTTAACTGTGTGTGTATTTTCTCGATTTCATCCTTGTTTAGGTTTAATTGTGTAATATTTTCTTCTATTTTCGGTCTTTTATTTTTTTACTCTTTTTATCTACATTAACTAATTCGTTTACGATTGTTAAGTGATCTTTAAAAGTATCTTCGAGATTTGATTCTGTGATGGTATCTTTGCGAATTTCACTCTTTTCCGTCAGTTTAGTATTTGAATTTTCTGATTCAGTGTATGACTCTGATGTGTGGGGCTATTTTTTCAGCTGTTCTCTGTCTGTGGTTACATCATATAACCTACTATTTTCGTCAGTAATATTTGGTTCTTCATATTTAGTCTCTAATGGACATTTTTTTGCATAATATCCATTTTTTTTTTGCATGAGAACCAAACCCGGTTTTTATCTGTAGTCTTTTTCATTGTAGTTTACCAGTAATGAGTCCGGTATGTATATTTGTTGTTCATTTTCTTGAGTGTAATGCAGATATGCTGAAATATTGATCTGTAAGTATCTTTTCAGTGACATTGTGCACAATGATTGGGGATACATTAGATATAACTAGTTTTCTAACCGGACTTATTAGAGGTCTGATTTTTATTATTACATTATTTATTTTGATTTCTCCCTAATTCAGGATGAATTCATCAGCCATTTTGCTTGAATCAAAATAAAAACACAATCTATTATTGCACATGTGTGACAAAAAATGTGATTTTAGACGGCGACACATATTTGCTGAGTTCTATGAGATATTCTTCGTTTGTAAATTCCCCTATGACTGGGAAAATAATAGCTTGTTCTTCTGTAGGGAAGTTGAATGTACTGGCAGAATTTCTTTGGGATTTTACAGCGTTAGAAAAACTAATTGGTTCTTTTGGATGTTTGTTTTGTACTGTGGTTGTGGTTATCCCGGATTTTAATGCATTATTTGGATTATGTTTTGATTGTTGAACGGGAACTGTCGGAACAGAAATTTTTGATTTATTCGTAGGTTGATTTCTTTTAGACGAAACCGGTACAGGTGATGGTTTTATTTTCTTCAATTTGCGATCTTTTTTGTGGCCTAAATGGCCACACTGATTTTAATATCTTTCGAGCAGTCGCTTTAAAAGTTTACTTGTATTTATCAGTGAATTCGACAATGGAATACACTATGTAATACAGATCACACTAAGAGATAATAATACTTATAATTAGCCGATAATCGTTCGGTATCAAAGCTGATAATGACTTACCTACTGCTGTTCGGAACACTGATAATGCACGTTAAACTTCATTTCGATATAACGATCTCATCCTCTCTTATAATTTATTCACGGCAATTAAGGATACATAAAGTCATGTAGGGAACTGTATGCGTTAGAAGGTAAATCTATAAACATAAATTCAAATCTTGCTGTTGGTGATAGTTAAGAAATAATTTGATTTGTGTAATGTATACCAAGTGACTATAAGGAACGGTTTTTACGAATATACTTTTAATCATAATTTTTCTTATAATTCTATGTTGGTAAAGCAGAAATGTAGCGATAATCATATATCATCTAAATCTTAATATAAACTAATTATAAAAACGTTATGTATGTCGTGTCTTTATATATTTTTTTTTATTTTAATTGCTAATTTATAAGTAACCAAGGCGTGAGATTATCTGATATTCTCAACAAATAAGTATAAATCCAGGGATGTCTCCCCTTCGCTGGGGAAAAAACTATGGAGTTAAGTGTCTTATTTTGGTTAATTTAAGGCTTAGTGTAGATGGCACATCAGTGTGCAAAAGTGCCAACCTTAGTAGGTTGGTTGGTTATACAACAGTGTTAGATATTTATGTCGAGATTTTAGATTTCAAATGAATCTATTTTCAGAGTTTAGTGTATGACTATGAGCCATGTATCATGGTTTTAGATAAATTATACATAACGCCGTTAGCACATCCCCACAGTTGTACTGAATAAGCTCACACTGATCGCAATACGGTTTTGTAGTGATAATTTGGCATGATATCTTACTTACCAGTAGAATATTTTACTTTGATATTAATCTTTTCAGTCACACGTTATTAATTTTTGTTTATGAAATAATTTTAGAAAAATGACTCGAAAAATCTAAAGTAATATTTCGTGTATAATATTGGTTTTTAAGTGATTGTATAATTTTGTACCTTATTCTAAAATGTATATTAAAAGTTTATGTACCTGATATAGGACATTGTAACTGAAATGGTTAAGTTCTTTTTTTTTTGGATGTGGTTCATTATGTTACTGTTTGGTCTAAATAAACTCTTATGTACCAGACGCAAATCATATTTTCCTGGAATGTTCACACTATCGCTCCTCTTGTTACATCTTCTTTAATCACTCTACCTCTGCATGTTCCTAGTGTTGGGCGGTTTCATTATTTTTCAGTATCCGATATTGAATGATTACTCGGTACAAGTATTCATTACTTTGATTACTTTTGGTTAATGATTCATTCGTTCTTTCGAGTACAATAGAACGACACAGATTACAAAACGCACAAATCCAACCACGTTAAATGTTTATATAATAAATTTTACAGACTTTTTACTGTATTTAAAATTATAAGATTTTGATTTTTAGATCTCATCTTTTAAGAAAATGTGGAACCCGTTTTTCTTGTTTCATACTATTTAAGTACTTATTATTCAGTTTTAATTCGAAACAATTTATATATTGTGAGATATTAATATTTTTTATTATAAGGTTACATTGTTCTAACTAAAGTGTTGATTACCGTGCATGTTATATATAAATTTATTTGAAGTAACTTTTGTGATGATGACTGGTGAATTTAATTCTGGAATATCGTATACATTATCAATTACTACCCACAGTTTTTGAAACAATTTATTTTTCACTATTTATGAAAATAATACGTATCCTATAAATTACACACCAATTTTAGCTTTTAGTAGAAAAAATCTTCACTTATTTTATAACACACTATGAGCCTAATAGCGTTTTTACATACACAAAAAAAAAATTGTGTTTTTGGTGTAATTTAGCTAAGTATTTTTATATGTATAATGGTAAAGGATAAAATTACAACAGTGCAACAAAAAGTTAATAACATTTTGTTTTATATACAAATTAAATTGTATAAAAAATTACAAACAAACAGTTTCACACCGTTTCATTAATTTTAAAAAACAAACACATGAATGCAAAAATATTTAATACAAATTATATGCTTAATTCATTTTATAAATACACATTCTCATTTAAGTAGCTTAATTTTAATAACATTGTTACAGTAACAAATAGACAAAAAAAAAATCAAAAATTAATAATTAGAACTATTCATGTTACAGCAAGTGCCTATTACCGTTTTAAAAGATCAGATTCTGTACAGTTTTTGGACTTAGTCTATTCCTTTTTCTAGTTTACTTAAATTTGGATAAAGGATACACCCCTCTTTCCACAACTGAAGTGGTTCAGATTTTCGAGGAATATTATCTTCTGCAATATATTGTCACATTTCAACTATTGCGGTATTTCCAGGATTTGTTTGATATGTGTGTATATGGATATCAATATCATACCAAATATCTTTTTCTTCAAGTACATTTTCAATATGTTCTAAATTATCAGTAGGAGTTTGGTTAGATTCCTTTATTAGATGGACCATCTCTTTTTGAATATCACTTTTGACTTTTTCAAAAGCATTTGAATCTTTAAAGCTTTTTATAAAACGTGGATCTAAAAATGTTGCTCTTGCAACAATATAGTTATGTATTATTAAATTTATCATAAAGCGATTTATAAATACTTTGTATAAATTCTATAGCGGTTTTATTGCTTATTTGTTTTTCTATTCGCTTCAATGTTGCATATATTCCGTTTATCATTACAATGATTTTTGAAACTACTACATTTGAGTTAATGAATTCCATTCCTCAGCAGTTAAAGTTTCCACAGGATTATGAAGCATACCAAGTGTAGCTTCTACAGACTCTTGAACTTCAATTAATCTCTCAAATATGAAATATGTAGAATTCCATCTATGTGGAACATCTATTTTTAATTTTAATTCTTTGTTATTTAATTGCTTCCGAATACTGTTTAATTTCTCTGTGGCAATACAACTCGAATGAAAATATTTTACTATTGTTTTTACTTTGGTTGATATTGATGAAATTATGTTTAAGTTATTTTGGAGAACAGCATTAAGAATATGTGAAAAACAAGGAAGATGTTTGTATGGTGTCAGTCTAATTGCCGCTATCATATTTGGAGTGCTATCTGTTACAACAACATGTACTTTATTTGAGATCTCAAAAGACTCCAACTTCCATATTAATGATGTGGATAAATTTTCTGCTGTATATCTTTCCCCCAAGGTTACTACAATCTAAAAGAAATAATGACATGCACCATTCATTATCAATATAATGACATGTTATTGTCATGTAGTTTTCTGTGGACCTAGACGTCCAACAATCAGTTGTTATTGACAAATACTTTATTATTGGTAATTTCTGTATTAAAGTGTCATTAACAGATTTATATTTTTCATCTTCAACAACAGATAATGGCTGCATATCTTTAATGATCATATTAATTACATAATTATTGATTCTTTTTTGACGAGAAACAGATAGTGGTTTACAAACGTACGATGTTAATTTTGCTGTGTTGGTATACAGCCTAATTATGTTGTAGTAGAAGTAGAAGGGAAGATAACGTCTGACTTTGTAGTACTTACCTGTAATGACTCTGTCTTTTATTAAGTCATTGCCTTCGCCAGAAACTCTAAGCTGACTATCAAGTTGATATTCTGTTCCATGTCGGTCAGTTGCTCTTTTAGACCTAAATGTATATCAACAGATGGATGTTCCTGCTTCAAATGCTTTTTTAAAATTGGAAGTACTGCCGCCTCTATAAGATAATGTTGTACTACAAAAATTACATTTAGCCTTTTCATTTAACTCGGTTGAAAAATGCAACCAAACATTACTACGTTTTCTTAATTCTGATATTATTTATTATTAAAAGTTTAATAATTACACTTAAAAGTTTAAAGAAATTTTAAATTAGCTGAAATATTTATTAAACACAATTTTAAAATATTCAGTAGTTCTAGTATTAATCAATAAAGAATTTATTGTTGATAGTTGATACACGCTGTTATACAATATAGATAACCGGGAACCGAGATATATACGGATGACAAAATACTCAAAACTAACAGTGACTCATAAGGAGACGAATGAGTACATTGATTACTTTCGGGTTCGGCCAACGATTTCAAGTTTCGACTTTTCGAGTAGAAAAAAGAGCATAGTATAAAGTACGTTGAATGTGTATATAAATTTGACAGTAGTAGTAGTAGTAGTTGAAGGACGAGAGTATAAGATTTAACACGACAATAATCGACAACTTCTAGCAGTCTACCTACTCCATATTCTACCCTATATACGAGTACCGATAGTAACTGGAGAACTCGAAAGTAAAGAAGAAACGAAACAGTAAAAAGTAACGAATTCGTTAGAAATCGAGTACTCGTTACTTCGGGCAATTGTAACGAATACCGCGGTATTCGTTGATTACTTTTCGCCCATCACTACACGTTCCTTTTCCAGTCCATATTCCTTTCCTATTCTCTACACGTAACATGTACATATACATATGTTTATATAGGTTTTAAAATAAAATTGAAATAATTCTAAAACTTTACATTGAAATCTGCAACCGTACCATCATGTGATCTTGCTAATTTAAAACTTACGTGATAATTACTATAACAATTAATGTTACTATAATTCATATCCGAGTTCGTAAAATAAATAACGAATAACGATGGGTAGACGTTTAACGTTTGAATGCACGCCAGCAATCAAAAACTTCAAAATAAACTGTATGTTTGGCCTAAAGAGGAAAATAATAATTAGTTAAACTATTTCGGAAATTTATAAAATATACTGGCATAATCAAGTTATATGAAATTTAAGGCAAATAAACTATTTATACTTAAAATAATTCTTTTTAATGCGCAAACAATTTTATTTAAAGTATTGAAGATGATCTCTGGCTCTAGTGCAAATAAGTAAATAATTATTACTGAATTAAAATTATACTACGTTCGGAACAAATGAACACGAGTTAAAAGTTATTTACTCCACATTGTGCATTTATATAATTTAAAACAAATTAACATAATGCATCATAAAGTACCAGCCTAATTATTTTCTTTTCCGAAGTCTCCAAAAGATTTTTAGTGCTTCCAAAAAATAACATGGATTTATAAAAAAATTAAAATAGTTTAAAAAAATCATTAATTTTATAGCAATGCTCTACATTCATGCTGTATTATTTTGGAATTCGATTTGTCAGATTTAAGAATAAGGTAATTTCACATGATTCTTCTCTATTAACTTGCCTGAGTAGGTATTATTTTATACGGACCTTTTGTAATTTTCTAGATAACCCAGGTTTTGGATTTTTGTTAGTTATAATAACCAAATGTTTTTTTTTTTTTTTTTTAACTTTTGACGGTTTAGTTTTTTATCATATTGCTTTTTCAATTGGAAATTTGCGTCCAAAATATTGTCCCTTGCTAACTTGTGAGATATATTTAATCTTAATTTTAATTCATCATAGTAATTATCATAAATGTATTTAAATTCAGGTTCTCTTTTCATTACATTCGGAATACGTGCCTTATGTCCAAATATTCATTCAAATTTATTTTTATTCGTAATTTTATATATATTTATATTATAGCATTCTTCCTCGCGTCTTCTTTCCTTGTGTTTTTCCTTGAACAGTCATCGTAAATAATCCTTTTATTTTGTGCGCTAGGTGCCTTTTCTTCCTTTCAATATCTTCTACGACGTTCATCTTTTCCATTTCACTCCATTGTAGTACTTCTTTTATCGTTATCTTCGCCATCCACGGTATTCGCCACATTCTTCTTAACGTCCACATTTCAAAAGCATTTAAACGTTTAATACTCTCTGCGTTTAGAATCCACGTTTCAGATGCATATTTTAGGACGGACATGACGCAATATTGATTTACTTTAGTCTTTATATTCATTTTTAATTTTGTTTTTTAGTACAGCCACTAGGTTCCTAAACGCTTACTTTGCCATTCTGTTAGGTGTGATCTTTTAGTTTGCGGATGATATAGCTATGACAACGAGTGACGAATTCTGTATAATCTAGTTGGTTGATAAATAATTTCTGATGTAAATTCGATTCCCTGATCTGATAAAACAGTTTTAGGATTACTAAATAGGCTAAAACCTTTGATTGATGGTTCCGCTATCGTTAAAACTTCATGATTATGTATAAGGGTACAGCGTACGAATATTTCGTCAAAATCGTCTTGTGTATAGTTACAATAAATTTATTGCCATGTTCCGTAATGGTAAGAGGTCCAACATCTATTGCTAATCTTTGCAGCCCTCGTAATTTTCATAGCATTTATTATTGGTTTTAAATTTTTTTATTGAACTGGCAAAATTTGCAATTTTTTATGAAAGATTTTATATTGTTCTTCATACTGGGCCTATAATATTTCTGACTAATTCTACGATATATTTTAAAGAATCTAGTATGTCCAGATAATGAAGTAGAAAGGTTTTCTTCTAATATTTTCGAAATATCTTTTTTTTTTTTAATATAGTAGCAATTTTTTTTATTTAAACACATGGTTGCCGATATATAACTTATTAATTGCTTAAATTTTTCATAATTTATACACCAATTTTAAGATTTTCTGGTTTCGATATGTATATCTGCTTTTCTTATTTTTTATTTTTATTATTAATAAACTTTGAAGCATCTTCCTAGTATGAAAAAGATCGGAATAGTTTGTTGTATCAAAGTACATTTCTTGGTATGT
Organism: Coronaproctus castanopsis; assembly: GCA_032883995.1. Classification (NCBI taxonomy): domain Eukaryota; kingdom Metazoa; phylum Arthropoda; class Insecta; order Hemiptera; family Monophlebidae; genus Coronaproctus; species Coronaproctus castanopsis. Next base: position 102,609,119 of record CM065052.1, on the reverse strand, counting down.
AGAATTCATCCCTCATGCTATAATACAAATATACATAAAATTACGAATGAAACTAAATTCGAATTAATATTTGGACATAAGGTACGTATTCCGAATGTAATGAAAAGAGAACCTGAATTTAAATACATTTATAATAATTACTATGATCAATTAAAATTAAGATTAAATATATTTCACAAGTTAGCAAGGGACAATATTTTAGACGCAAATTTCCAATCGAAAAAGCAATATGATAAAAAAAAACTAAACCGTCAAAAGTTAAAAAAAAAAATGGTTATTATAGCTAACAAAAATCCAAAACCTGGGTTATCTAGAAAATTACAAAAGGTCCGTATAAAATAATACCCCTACTCAGGCAAGTTAATAGAGAAGAATCATGTGAAATTACCTTATTTTTAAATCTGACAAATTGAATTCCAAAATAATACAGCATGAATGTAGCAATCCTGAATTCCAATGTATGGAATAAGCTGCAAGACAATAAATGGCTCTACGTTGTAAAAAAAAAAACTAGTGATTTTAATGATTCTGTAGTGGAATTGAACAATTTCACTTAAAGCTACAGAATGTCGGAATCGTGTTCTTAAAAGAAAATTGTCGCGCTTACAGGTCAACGATAATATTAAACGCCAGAACTCAAAGAAATACATTTAATTTATCCATAATGTAATTAAAATATAAGAACATAATTTTCAAATGAACAATTTTTCTTTCTTATCCTCCGTCAGACTTATTATGAAGTCATTAAATTCTATTACATGAATAGATTAATATAAACTAATTTTCGTAGTCATGGTCAATGGACTACTGACTTGAACTCATAAGCTGGCTAATAGGACGATCTTGTTAGTGAGCTACACTTTACTAAATTTGATACTTATTTAACTTCAATGAGTTAAGATCGTATCTTTATTAAAAAAAAAAAATATTTACATCCTTGTAATTAACAAGTTGAATTCACAAACTAATCGTTACACCCAGTGATATATCTTACTATTTTAACCGACATCTATTTATTTATCTTAATACTGTGAAATTCATCATATTCATTCGTATTAGTCTTTTAAAGGGATTTCGTTATTGGCGTGTGCTTACAGCCACCAATTTTGACTTTATGTCCGTTGTTAAATTGTATTCAACTTTATCAATATGTAATTCTCAATGAATAAAATAATTTGGTACAAACCATTGCATTGTATAGATAGATCACAACTATTTTTCAGTGATATTTGTATCTGCCTTACAAGTGAGTATAGGTTTTTTTATCTGCAGATCTTTTTTTTTTTTTTTTTTTTTGTAAATGTACTTTTCATGTTATGGATATATATCAAAATACATATCCGAGAATTTGACTTCATTATTTTAAAGTATTACCCTGTTTCTCATTCTTATTTGTAAATTGTATATTTTTATGTTGACAAATCGGAGTTAATCTCCACATTAAAGAATAATTATTTAGTTTATTCAACAGTCGTAAAAAAAATAATTATCGATGAACGCTTTTAATGTTTTATTATTATTATTAATTTATTTATCCTCAATATTACTAATATAATAGTTTTATTATTTTACCTTTCTTTTTTTATCTTTTCTTATTCGATGGCATTTATTTTTTCAATAATTTAAATTAATAAACCGCACACTTCAAATAAATATTGTTTATATACAATAAAATATTTAAATAGGTATGGGCTAAAAAATAAAAGAATATATACATAAATATTTTATAGTAATTAACAGAAATAAAAACATTACTTACCTGATTAATTAACTTAAACCAGAACTTTGAAACCATAATTAAACTCATTAGCTTTCTAATCTAATTGAAGATTGGTCTTCTATCAAAAATTAAAATATATATTAAAGCTAGATCCAAACATGACATATTACGTAAGACAACCAAATTATGTTAAGTATTTATCAACGTATTTAATTGCCGATAAACAACGGAGACAATATGATAATTATAAATTTAATTTTTATTATTACTATTATTCCCATTAATGTGCCATGTACTGCTACTAGGCTGGAGGTACAGATGAGAAAAGCTTAGATCATGTTGAAGAGACCAGTATTGTACAGGAAGCGAAGAACTTGAAGATGCATGTTGCCCTTTGAGTTTAGCAGGCCTTTAATTGTTGTTTATAATGCTAGTTGGGAACGTTGAGAGTTGTAAGTGGTACAGTCTAGCAGAAGATGTTTGACAGTAATTTCCAGTGTCCACGGGAACATCTGACAGGAGATTCACGCCTTAATAAATGCCCATGTGTTATTAATGTATGGCTGAATCGGAGCCGTCTCAAAGTAATTTCTTCTTTTCTGGACAAATTAGGTGTTTTCAGCGGCTTGTATCCGATTTAATGTTTCTTAACGTGTTCGAGTTAGGTGTGAACATCCACATAGACTTCCATTTGCTTTTTAGTTCTGTGGCGATGATATTGTATGCATTTTCACGAGGGATGGATAAATTTATGTAAGGGTACATACATGTAGAGGACGCCTCCTTTGCTGCTCGATCAGCTAATTCATTTCCAGGAAATTGTGAATGACCTAGTATCCAGACAAACATTGGTCGATGAGAGGATTCCATTGATTCCAATAATTGAATAATTTCTTTAGCAATTGGATGTTGATTATTGTTCCAATATTTAGCGATTGAAGTTAAAGCTGCACTTTAATCGGAAAATATTACCAGTTTCTGAGGATATATAGCAAGATTTTCAATTATGTACACAATTGATAACTTGATAGCATATAACTCAGCTGAAAGAATTGAAAAGTACGGTGGCAATGAGTAGCGTATGAGGATTTTGCTAGCTGTAGAAACAGTACAGCCAACCTTATCCAACAATTTAGATACATCAGTATAGTATTATATTAGCATATTCTTATACCGATGAATTTTTTATTTGGACACTATTTGAAGTTTGAAAATTACAACCAATTTTGCACAGCAAATTTTAACAAAATAATAAATTTATAAACACTATTATTATTATTATCGTCCACGTTGAGATTTGATCATCATTTGTCTAGTATTATCATAACTAATGATATAATAATAACTGACCAAAATGCATATATCCTTTCTTCATCGAACACAACAAATTTAAATTACTAACACGTCAAGAACTTCATCTAACTATTTGTTCGATTTACATCGCAGAATTCGATGAACTTCATGTATGCTTAATCCTACACAGTATTATCTTTCACCTCTTAGAAAATTTTAATCAAATCTCGATATCCGGTTCTTTTCCTAGTGCCTGATGGCTAGCGGAGGTCATACCTATCTTAAATAAAAATAAAAATTACTTAATGAAACTGTATAGCTACAAATTCATTGGTCTTACAGATTTAGTTGACAAAATTATACGAAATATAGCAAATGCTATTTTCAATAGACACTAAGTAAAAGAAAAAATCTACTGGTTTGGGTTTTGCACTCACCGATTTACGTCAGTTTCAGGGGACTCTTGGCAACGTTAGATCAAAGCCTAACATGTTAAAAATTGGCCTTTTGCAAGACAGTCATAAACCTTAAACTTTTCATCATTGCTATAAACCCGATGTTGGGAAGATCAATCTGAAGCATCGAAAATACAGTATTTGTTGATGATGTGGTAATTTCTGTCCGCTGTCATAATCCTAAAAAGTCATGCTCCAAGTAGTTATACAAAAGCTTGATTATTGATTCACAAGTGGATTTTCTTTCTCACCGTCAAAAACGAAATCAGTACACTATGTAAAAGTGGTTATTGTCATCACCAATTGACTATCACGTTAAGATCGGAGCTCATACAAACTGTTCCTAACATTACAATTCTTTGGCTGATTTTTATAATAAGCTGACATTGAAAAATTATATAAATTACCCTAGTGCGTTGTTACACGCTATTTTTATGATGCAGATGAAATCTCTTTCCTTATGATATGTTGAGTCTTAATAAAATTAAAATAGAATTATTACTTAACCGACTCTTCATCTGCAACATTAACAGTTTTAAAAGCGTTAAAATCGATCTACCATTCAATCTTACGAGTAGTGAGAACAGTATCAATAAGTCATCTGTGCTACGATTTTAAAGAACTTTCTGTGAATCTTCACGCTCTCTTGTTTATAATTCCATGTTCCTGACGTCAGCTTGCTTCCTCTTAAATACACCTAGGGTAATTTTAAAAAAACTCACAGAACATCAGGTAAGGTTAATCAGTGCGAATATTAAATACGGCAACTAATAAATTAATGCTAAATGATTTTTTTCATATACAAAATCATCAATGAAATCAAATATAAACAAGAAAAAAGTAGTTGATATTAAATTTTTATATAAAAAAAATCAGAACGCTTTACGGCTATTAATCCATCATCGAGTGGACATAAAAAATAAAATATGTAAATATAATTTAAAAAAAAAATGTAAAAAGTAAAAATAAAAAAAAATGTAAGAAAATACTTAATTTACATGTTGAATATTACAAAATATATGGTCTTTTTTTATATAAAAATTTAGTGATTTTAACTACTTTTTTTTAAAAAAAAAATCACTACATTCCAAACTGTTCAAAAAATATAATGTATACAATTAACGAGCGAATGAAAGCGAATAAATAAAAAAGAAATAAATCGAATACCTTGAAGAAAATGAAATTAATTATTCGAAACGATCAATTCATTTTTGCCTCGTTCTATCGTGTAAAAATATAATAACTCAGCAACGTTTTCGCCATTTGAGAAAAATTTATAAAATTGTTTCACAGCTAGTATCATCCTGTTAAAAATTTTATCCATCGATTTTAGTTCATAAAAATAAACCAAATTTATAAATTACACGAAAATACAACGGGGTAAATGATGCCGATTATTAAAGTTTATTTTAACTTCGGTGTTATCCGCATTGAAAAAACTTCGCTATGCTTAACTTTCATAATATTGCCTGACAAGTTTTTAGATTTTTTTTACGTGACATCTACTTACTACTAAAGGTAATTTAAAGGGGACGTAGTTCCCCGACAAAGCCAACTGATTAAGTATAACAATCAATCATCCTAAGTAGATTACAAACACCGAAATCTTGAGCATTATAGAAGGGAATCTGCGGCTATAACATTTACACAACGCCATACAAACTTCCATTTTCATCCTGCCCGGAAACTATTTATGGAAACTCACGATATCTTCGACCTTAACGGTTCATTTCACACAAACCTATTAATTATTAAATTACTGCAAGTAGACTTTTTTTTTTATTTTTTACTTTTATACGCGCAACTGTTAACAAAAGTGCGTTTGGTGAGTGACCATAGCTTATTATAAATGTAAGAAGAAACGTTCCAATGAACGCACTTCCATAGCGTCGTACAGTTGTTAGCTAATCATGGGAACTCAGTATATCACGAGGCCATCGGCGTTTTAGTCTTCGCGTACGCGGTAATCGATTTTCTGCTAAGGCTGATATTAGAGCATTACTATTGTAGGCCAACATGTTTTTATATCTGGTCTTGACAACCTCTGCGACAAGCGATATGTTTAGATCTCGATGAATTATTTTATTCGAAACGAACCATGGAGCATTAATTATCTTTCTTAATATTTTGTATTGTACACTTTGAATACGATTCGTGTTTGATGATTTACAGCAACCCCATAATTCGGATCCATACAGCCAAATTGGTTTTAGTAAGTTGTTATATAGGACTTTGCTTGTAGCATTTAATTTGGATCGGTGATCAAGTAGCCGCATCAACACAGAGTATCTTTTTCGTAGCTCTTGGTTCTTAACATTTAAATGGTATCTCCAAGTTAAACGGCTATCGAGATAGAAACCAAGATAGCGGACACGATCGGAGCTAGGAATAATAGCATTATTGATACGTATGGGATTGCACGTTCCTCTTCTAAGTGTAAACGCGACGTGATGACATTTACTGACGTTTAGGCGAATACGCCATTTCATAAATCATGATTCGAGTAGATCAACATGTTGCATTTAATTATTAAATTCCTGCAGGCAGTGTTATTTAATTATTAAATTATCAATCACCGAGGTCGAGATTTAAAAGAACATTTTAAAAAGTAACAGGTGACATCAATTTTTTTCCTGGTAACATTGCAATTTATTATGGAAGTAGACTTCACAATATTCGCTGATAAATTTTTAGTAACTGTTTAGAACCATATTTTAGACATCATCACAGTGTATAGTGAAATTCTGTAAGAAATAATTCTACCGACAAATACATCGTATCGCGTATACATATTTTACTTCATTCCAACAAATTTACGAGAACGGTTAAAACATTTTGGTTAATTATTACAGTTTAAAGGTTTTCTTATATAATGCACCAGAACTATAAAATACCGACAGAGTAATTTTTGATCATGTCTCACTAATACATTCACCAACTTATATTTCAAACGTCCTTTGTGTTGGTTTAGAGAGTTTTTTCATCGTTAAATAACGAATTCGCATATATAAACTTAATATTACACATCATATCTTTAACGAAATTAAGCCGTTGATTATTCCTGATATTTTATGTAGTAATTTAACTTTTTCTAATGGTTTTTTCTCAATCATTTCTTCCCTAAAATCCAGCATGATAATTTTATTACAATTTCAAATCTTGGTTCAGTTGCTGCCTTAATCTGATGATGTAAGAAGTGTTATTAAAAATTTAATACAAAACGCTTGTAGTGATAAACTTAATAAGATTGTTAAATATATTGTTTCTAAATCTCCTGGTCTTTTCTGCACTATTTTTAACAAATGTTTGTGTTACCAACTTTTTCAAGATTATAGGAAGCTGGAAAATATAAAGCTTTTATCCAAAGCTGGTAAAGATTCCAAATTCGATGCGGGAGACATTGAGTTGGAACACAAATCACATTTGCATAAAAACAACTAGTGACGAAAACAATTTTATCCGGAAGATTACTTGGCCAATAGGATACATGCGTACTTTTTTAAACTTTACCCTTTGTTTAGTAGAAAATCTGTTAACACGCTCGACAAATTACTAATATATAAAACGACTATAAGGCCAATACTTTTATATACATGCCCTGTATAATCATACATAAGCCGGTTGACTCCAATTCTTCAAACATAGCTTTATTCAACTTTACGAGTTCGTGGCTTCATCATAACTTCGGAAACGTAACTGTCTTTCGATAAAAGTCAACGTACAATCGTAGAGATCGACATAAAAGATAGTTCCATAAACTTTCCGTTTTTGCTTCCAAAGTTGTTACAGCATCTTTCCAGCCGTCGACACTTCTAAATAAATACGTTAAAAACACGTGATTAATAGAAAAACTGTTGCAGGTTGAACAAGTAAATCAAAAAGTATTAAATATAAATAAATAATAATTGAGAATGATCGAAGAAAGTACCTGTTCTAAAAGATACTTTAGTTCCACAAACCTTCCGTTTCTGCTTCCAAAGTTGTTACAGCATCTTTCCAGCCGTCGACACTTCTAAATAAATACGTTAAAAACACATAATTAATAAGAAAAACTGTTGCAAGTTGAACAAGTAAATCAAAAAATCAAACAGTATTAGCAGTTCAACTGGATAACATATATACGTTATCTAGAATCATTATATAATTTTAATTCTCTATTGCACTTTGCAGATTTATAAACTTCTTCATTCGGAACAGACCCCAACTTACACAACTTATTTAATAATCTTAAGTCATCTGTACACAATACTGATATATAATTTAATTTAATAACGCGGAAAATATGATCCCGAATAAACGTTCATGGAGGAAATATAATTACTTCACGGTTATTTATGAATATTTTTTAAACTAAAGTAATAAAATTTAAAGTTTTATAAAAGGTTTATTAAAATAATGTTTTAAATTCATACTTTTGTTCTAAATAATTTTAAAAGTAAAATATTGTCGGAAGTTGACAGGCAAACTACACCGCTACAATGCCAAAATTTCTGAAGTTTTTCAAAATATTTGTTTCTGTAAAAAATTTTTTATTGATAGTCATTTTTATCGAATTGTGATGTTTGAAAAAAAAACACCACGATTTTTGGACTCTCTTGCAAGAGCTACAATCCAGCCACGGGGGAAAATGAAAAATGAATTTATGTAATAAATTGTTATTAGAAAATATAGCGAACTTAAAGTAAAATCTAATATGTATTTAAAAACTAAAGTAATACGTTTTGATGAATTAATGCGCCAAATGATGGTAGTTGGAAATTAAATGTACAAAGTGATTTAACAGCTTGCCTGAAAAATATGAATCTATTTAACTAACTGGTATCGAAGTCTGGTAAACAATTGTCATTAGTCGGGCTGAATTGCAGTTTATAACGGAATAATACGCATGTTTTATTTTACGAAAATGATTAAAACATTAATTTTGAACAAGTGAAAATACTTATTAATGCGCGGAAATCGGTTTTAAAATATATAAGATCTTTTGAAATTTTACTCAAACTTCACACATAATTATGTTCACAAAAATTGTGGTAGCAGTGTTGTCGGTTTTTAGAACATTTTCTCTGTCATAATGGTGTTGTTGCTTAGGACATTTTGATTGAAATCTTTAAAAATTAATTTAGAATTGAATATTTTGTAATTTTTAAATTTAAAACAAATTTTTCAATATAAACAATTTTGTAGTCTAAATTCAAAAACATTATATATATATATGGTTAGGTAAATTGGAGTGTATCAGATATTAAACTGTCAGATCAGATAACATACAACACTAGATAGGTTTCCCAACAGGTCGTGAAACGATATTAAGTTAACAATAATTTTATTCAAAATTACTATCAAAATTAATTACAAAATTTTTTAAATTATTTAAACATAATTGAAATATATTTTTGTTAATATTATTTAAATTTTGTTAATTTAAGTCAATGGTATTGACAACAGGGGTTGCTAATTTTAAGCCAATGGGCGATATACAACATGGTCGTTGTGTTACATATTACGTAATTGGTTATTCGTAATTTCGTACACTGATTTCTTCCACTTGTTGCTATTGTTTGGTTTCGTATTTTAATTTCATTATGTTACTTGTTCGGGTGCTTATTTTTTTTAGTGTTTTTAATATTATTCAACGATTTTAATTATGTGTACTGTAAATTTGCCTTATTTAACTACACTGTGTCTAGATAAAGTGAAATTATGCGGCATAATTCCTAATGTAGGGAATTATAAATGTTCGAGATGTTTCAATTAGGATTAGGTTAGGTAAGGTAGAAGTATGAACAATGAAAAAAGGAGAATGGATTCATCACCCCCGACCGTGTTCAGAATCGACAAAAATAACATGGGAAACATTCACATTTGAGGATTCTACTGAAGATTAACCCATTCAGGTATGTTATTTTATCATTAAATAATTTATTTATTTCGTTGTTTTTCAAAAATCACATTTCAATATTTTTGATGGTAATGATAAATTTTCTTGTGGAAAGTTGCCTTGTTATATTTCTAAATGCGAGTACCAACACTACTGCTATCTAGCGAAATTAAAGTTCGCAATGTGTCCACAGATAACGTCAGTGTCCAAATTTCTAGTTAAAACCAACTTGTAAAAATTTTGTTTGCTGGAAAAATATTGATTTCCGCAAGAAAAAATTTTTGTTACCGATCATTTTTATCTAAATGTGATTGAGTTGGAATAAACACATAACCTCCAAACGTACACAGATCAGATTGAAACTGAGAAATATGAACTGAATGGTTACCTAAGCATATTTTTTTGCATACAATCTTTTCGCGATCTTTTTTTTTTTAAAAAAAAAGATTTATTACCATAATTGTCATTTAGTTTTGTGGCTATATAATTATAGCTACATGTAAATCCTTTTCATGTTATATAAGTATCATATACTGCATAAATTAAATAACTTTGACATATGAAAAGTTATATGATACTTACTTGATAACTGGGTATGCCCACTCTCTGTCATTTACTATTCTATATTTATACTTTTCATTTTTTTTTGTCCAATAAAACATTTTTTTTTAACTTCTGAAATCAACTTTTCCATTTTTCTCGGAAGAAACAAAATAACACAAAAACGGGAATTCAAACGCACGATAGTGCGAGTAAAATCGAATATTTTAATAATTAAAACATTGCGTGCGTTTTTATCCGATAGTCGTATGTTTGAATCGAGCACGTTGGACAACCTCATCCAAATATGTTGACTAATTTTTGTCGCTAGTCACGACTAAATCGTAATGCACGAGTCACGTTATGCTGGTCATGGCATTGAACTATGCGTTGAATTTTATTATGGGTTTATTTTTTAAATTTCGCCGTGGTCTTAGCCGACTTCGTTAAGAATTATTAATATCATGCCGTTGTGCCGTCGACCAAATTTACTGAGAAATTACCAACTGTGTTTATGTCGATATATTCTATATTTAATTTATGTATGAATTATTTATTTCGTCGTGCGAACCCAAGTAATGTATTTACGAATTATAGAGCCAAAGTTTACTAAAAAGTTAATAAATATTTGTAATTTCTAATAAATAACAAATTTCTAAATTATAAACTTTGTGAAATACTTAATCTCGTCGTCATTGACCGGGTTTTTTTATAAATTTTACTATTTACTTTTATGTTTAATTTATTTATTTTACTATTCACTTTTATGTTTAATATTGCATATATATAAATAGTCGAGGTCGCCTTTTACTTTATCAACATTGCTAATTATATAAATTATTTGTTTTTGCCACTCCACCAACGGCTTCTACTTAAGTTAAACCCATCGTGATTCTCGCCAGTCTACAAGCGTATGTGAGTTCCCGACCTCGTTGTCGTTATAGCTCCAAATTTATATTTTATAATCGAAGAATTATTATTATTATTGATACAGATAAACATGTAAAACCTCAAAATTATAACATATATATGGGAACATGCGAAAATATAAATTAAGTAATTGAAAACATAGGAGGAACATAAAAACCTAACGGTGTACCACAGTCGAAGGAATCGATGCAGCTGTCGAGAGATGGATGCGGACGATATTATATCTGGTCCCCCATTATTTGATTTTTTTTTTGGGTGCTGACGTTTTTATGAAAATATCGCGAGATTCTCTGTACTAATATTTTGTTATTATTATGTTACTGTCTTTCCGTTATGTACGCAAAATGATTCAGTTTTATATCGACTAGATGAAATTAAGACCAGATTAATTTATTGAAAATTATTTAAAATAATTTTCTATACGAGTTTTATCGATATCATGAAACAGTATCGCGGTTACTTTGAAAATTAATATTTACAAGCAAATGCCTATGTTGTATACGAACAGTTTTTTCATCTATTAATCAACCGACTCGTCATGTTTTCTTACTTTACCATCGACTATTGTATACGGTGACATATATGTCCATCCTTTTCCGTATTACGAAATTTCCCTAATTTCGGCTTTTATCGATTTCATCGATTGACCATCGTTGAAAGACAAAGGCGCACAACACGATTATATATAGCGACTAATTAAGGCACAACACGATACTTTACTTTCGCGTATGTCCCTGGCCACGGGATCTACATCCACCTCGTCCTATAACTTCAGGTAGCCATTCCTTCGCATTGTGCGTGAGATCCTTTATCTCGGTCCAGCCTCCTTGTAGAGCCCTCGTAGGGAATTCCGTTACAATATGATCGATAGACTGGCGTTTCGCACCACGGTCGCATTTCTGGATATTGGAAAGGCCCCACAGCTTTTTGGGCGCACCTCGTATCACGTTCATGTCGTGCGCCTGGAAAAGTTTGAGCAATAAAACGGCCAAAAATACGAGAACCTGTCAGCGAACTGTACTACATTATACCTCTCGCCTTATTTGGGCAATTATATCTACGATTAGACAACACGATTATTTACATAGTTTATATGGTTTATTTAATCCACGAATTTGTCTAGTTTTATTATTAGATTACAATCATTTCGGCACAGAGTTTACGTTTGAAGCAACATGTCGTGCCCATCATCAGAACTAAATTTGAATTTTGTTTATAATGCAAATTTTTTCCTGCAATGACAAATGTTTAGCTGACATTTTATTTGTACGAAAAAAGAGAAGAGAAATTTTTCGATTTAGCACTGCATGACGCACTACAATTCGAAACTGTCAATTTATAACCTGGCACGCATACTGTCCGTTTCACTATTTGTAATTGCCTTAAAAGTCTGTTAATCGTCTCTCATAAATGACGAAAAGTCTGTTAATCGTCTCTCATAAATGGCGATGTTTTATCACTAAAACGAAGTAAAATAACGTTCATTTCATACTTTTTTTTTAATTTTTCTTATTTATATATATATATATGTGTGTGTGTGTGTGTGTGTGTGTGTGTAGGGTGATCCAAAGAAGACGGACGGTTTTTTTTTTTGGAATAACGGTTTAGAATGATTTAAAGGACGTATAACTTCACCAGTGTTCAGAAGTTTAACAACGTTGACATGTAGATGAAATCTCTTTTGATGGGCAATTGAATAGTCTCTAATCACTTGATTAATCACTTTTACTCCCAGATCTCGATGAATATTATCATTACGATTTATTTTTTAGTGCATCCCAATAATGCCATTCCGTATGTCCGAATGGATTTTCGAGCGTCGAGATATGTAGCCGAATTGGTAAAGTGCCAAGATAGAGCCGATGTAGCGAGTCTGTTTGTCCCGATGTGAAAAGTACATGTTGAGATTTAGCTTCATTTAGTTTAATGCGCCAATGTAAAGCCCACGTAGCAATTTTTAAGACATTTTATAAAAGCACACCTAGATTATTTAGGGGGATTTGTTTTCTTATTCTGCATCTATATATATTTCACATCGAGCACCAGACAAACCAAATTTTAATACGAAAATAATATAATACAGTTTAAACAAATTACTTCCACGTAAGTAGTCGAAATTAAATTGCTAATTTAATAAAATTTCAGACACGTTACGATATGAAATTAAAATCAATATCACTCGGATATTCAGTAAAAAAAAAAGAAAAGAAATCTCGATTTGGAATGGAAATTTGAAGAACAACGAATTTATTCTAAAAGTTACTTTGTGAAATTGTTCAATTCACGTATATAGTTCTGATAAGCGGCTGACATATACAGCTGCTGTTCGACCAATCCTGGACTTAAGGGATAGAACTGTGCGGTTGTGCTAAAGATACAAATATTAAAATAATACAAACAGCTCGAAATAAAATCTTACGCGAAATTACGAACGCACTCTGGTACATAACCAACGCAACTCTACATGACGATCTAAGCATTTTGTACGTATCCGATATTATAAACCAAAGACACTCTAGGTAGACTGGAAGGTCATCCTAACAGCTTGGCTGTGTACACGTATTGAACACTTCCAATGACGCGAGAAGATTAAATCGCAGTAAACCACTGGACTTAGTTTAGGGTAACAGCTATTGAATCGGGTGGTACGAAAAAATAATAAAACACTTAGAATGATAAAAAATAAATTATTTAATTAAATCTACGATAAAGACAACTTCTTGGGAATATACATTTAATGAAAAATCGAGCGCGCTATAATTTAAGTTCACCCTCCTATCGCTTAATAAGAAATAAAAAAAATTATAATAAATTTGTCAACTCGATACATTCATTAACGATGTAGAAAACATTACACGAAAATTACGTAATTATAACATTAAACATATTTGAAACGAGAACTTATAATTTAGAGGAAACGCGTAATTAAATTATAATAAATCTTAATTACAATCGTTTATCGGTATTTTCTACGGTAACATTATTAATTAACGAGAACAGAGAAATATTTAATATAATAATGAGAAAAATAAAGTTTAAACAATTGTCTGGACGACGTGATTATCGTAGGTATCATCTAGTGACTGGTCCATTATCATCGGTATCACTGTCGGAGGATGGAGAATATTATCATTATCTTCGCCGACATCAACTCAATTAAGACTAAGACTCGGTAATTACGTAATAGAAAACGATTTAAAATTTTTACAAAAATAAAAACAAAAAAAAAATTCGTAGTAAATATAAATAAAATTAAATCATCTCCAAACGTAACATATTACATAGGATTAACTTACAATCTCGGTAACAGCTGTACCTTTTTTAACTTTTTTTCTATTTCTTCTTGGAATGATTTCTCCTAAACAGAATGTTTACGATCGAAATTAAAATTTGGCATATAATAGAAAACATTATGAAGATATATATATATATATAGTATTTTAGTTGAAAAAACAAATGTATGAAATGAACGTTATTTTACTTCGTTTATACAACATCGTCATTTATGGGAGACGATTAACAGACTTTTAAGGCAATTACAAATAGTGAAAGGGACAATATGCGTGCGAAGTTATAAATTGACAGTTTCGAATTTCACACCGACTGTTAATTCAAACATATCGCTACATGTTGACGTCTTCATCTAGTGAAAAAATTCTCAAACATCGGTTAAATCACCGCGATTCTTACAATAATGGGCATATTTGCTTAATCATCTTTATTCGATTTTATTTCTTTTTTTTTTTATTGGATTTTTGTTTACGACGTGAATATTCTATCATCGACGCTGTACTGTTTTTTATCGCCGCTCTACCGGATGTCTGATTATGTTTTAGCTTATTCCGTCTAGAATTACTGCAGTGCGTTATGCAGCGCTAAATTTTGTTCCTTACGAAAATTTTCTCTTCTCCTTTGAATTATTGTACGAATAAAATGTCGGTTAAATATTTATCATTGCAAGATGTACCTTTTTGGACAAAATCAAAATTGAATCTCCCAATGTATCTATTCGGGAGATAGCAAAAATCAGGGGCGTCTCCAAACATACTATCTTCCGTTTAAAAACAAATGACAGAACTTGCGTGAAGAATGTAGTTGTACTGAAAATTACAGTCAGGAATCGAGATGAAACGCAAACAAGATGGTAAAAATCGAGAGGTTGATGAAGCTCTTAATTTATGGTTTAGCACAGTAACACAACGAGATGTTGTATGTCAGTGGGCCAATGTTGAAATTAAAGTCTGAAGAGTTTGGGAAAAAATGGGGATTGGCTAGTTTGGTAGAAAGGGAGGCGTGATATTAAGTTAAAAAAAAACTCACGGAGGAAAGGCGAGCACTGATTTGACAGGAGTTAAATAAAATTTCCAAATTATGGCATCCTGTGCAGATTTTTCATTCAAACGCGGCAGATTAAAAATTTACGTTAAACAACTATAGCATATTTTTAAAATCGAGAAATGGAAATCTTTTACTAATATCGGGTTAGATTTTTTTAAAGTATCCCTAAAATTTCCATGTAAATCAATATTACGCATTAATGACGTTATCCCTACTATAATTATTTATTAAATCGTATATTTTTTAGCATCCACTTACTTCGATAAGATATTTTAAAAAATTAGCTTGTGACAGCCGGTTATAAGAGACAAATGACTTCCGCCCAATATGTCTCTTATAAGCGGCTTGGAATATATTCGGAGCTTCGTGACACTATGGGTTATCATAAACGACATCATCTCACATAATGAGTCAGCATCAACTATCTCTTTGAGTTCATCCATGTATCTTGTCGGGTCTTCCTTTTTTTTTCAAATGATCTCCTACCATTGCTTAACTCATCGTAATTTGTAAATAAACGTATATAAAGGAACAATATCAGTTAACGAGAACAGGAAAATGTTTACCATATAATAGTAATAACGAAAACATTTTCATTTACCTAGTTTACGAATAAAATAATT
The DNA here is from genome assembly GCA_032883995.1 of Coronaproctus castanopsis. Classification (NCBI taxonomy): domain Eukaryota; kingdom Metazoa; phylum Arthropoda; class Insecta; order Hemiptera; family Monophlebidae; genus Coronaproctus; species Coronaproctus castanopsis. The sequence goes on along the minus strand of CM065052.1, from coordinate 102,593,342 downwards.
ATTCTCCGGGTTATTATCGTGGATATCCGGCGGCGGTTGGTTACTATTAATAACGGAGGATGGAGTGTCTCCTTTATCAACTCGACTAACGGTCGTCTCTGTTTGCCGATTCGATTCGATTGTTGAATCATCAACCGCGGAAGTTAATTGTTCATCCTTAACGTCGTTATCGTTATCTTCGGTTAAATCACAGATCACAGTTGTCGCAATAGACGTTGTTATTGAATTGGTAGCAGACGAATTTTCATTATTATTATCGTTTAATAACTGACGTACGATAACGGTATCGGAATTTGATTCGCCGTTGTTTGCTGTCGTTTCTTCTTCGTCGCCGACGTCTAAATTCATCACGACGTCTTTCGATCGTTTATTACTACTACTACTTACTAAATCGTTATCGTTATCGGCGTTAAAATCGCTATCGTTGATTTTCCACGATCCGTCCGATAACAATTCGACTTGCGTACAATCGGCCGGTAAATTATGCGATTTTAAAATATCGAAGAAAAATTGATGTATTTCCATATCATCGAACGGTACCGGGTTACGACAAATCGGACAAGTCCACGATGTTTTTTTTTCATTCAATGATATATAATTGAGAGCGTCGAAAAACGCTATATGACCGCAATCTTTACCTTTCGACGGATATACTAAACGAGACGCGCCTAACGGACACGTTAACGAAACGGTTAATTTACCGCTCGATACGAGAACGTCATCGTCATCGTTATTATTATCGAGTAAGTTCACTCGTCGCACGATTAAATCTTTCGTAACGGCGGATTCTATCAGACGATGATGTAATAGGAAATTTAGCAGATCTTTGGATGTTAATCGTTCGCATACGTACAAAGCGAAACAGAATTTCTTATCCGGTTCTGGGATCCAATTTATTTTCACGTTATTACGACAATTCGGATTGAGTTTTAATTGACCGGTTAGATTAATCGGCCGCGGTTGTCTGCGTACATCCATTCCCGGCTTGGTAATCGGCAATTTAGACGGTAGCGTAACTTGTTCGTTATTCGTACGTATCAGTAAACCGATCGGCATGAAATCTTCGCAGATTTTCGTATCGTTGTCATTTTCGTTATCGTTATCGTTGTCGTATCGACCGATACGTAATAACGCTTGAATTGGATACGCGCACGGTTTTCCACGGACGTCCATTACGTCGGAAATGGCGTTAATTTGATCGACGGTCAATACGAAATAAAACGAACATTCGACGATAACGTTCGATTTCGGATGATTAGACGATAACGACGAATCGCCGGTAACGATTAACGCGGTCGCTGGTAAAAGCGTGTGAAGTATTTTATAGAACGGTATTTTTTTGAATGTTACATTCGGTACGCTTCGAAGATGAAATCCGGTCGTTGTCGTCATCAAAGTCGAATTATTCTGCTGACTAGCCGACGTCGTTGGTATTGGATATTGATAAATCGGAGCGCCGGTGACAATTTGAGACAGTCGACCGTAATCCATAGGTTGAGCAATTTGCAACTGTGGTTGCGGATGATCTATGTACGTGGGATAGTCGTTTGTCGTTAAATATCCTACGTGCAACGGTGGCGGCACTTGTATCGGTTGCATTTGCAGTATTTGCATACGCCGTTGTTGTTGCTGCTGTAGTCTTTGTTCTTCAAGTTGCTGCTGCTGCTGCAATCTTTGTTCTTGTTCTTGCCACTGTAATTGTTGCTTCCTACAGTCTGGTGTATTACTCGAATCTGGTAATACAGACGCGACTGTCCTTCGATCACGATCGGCTGTTACTTCGTTGGTCATTTTAGTTTCATTCAATATTTGCGCGTATAATTTTCGTATTTTTTTACCGTACACCTCCGAATTAAAATCTTTCCTCGGATTCGTCAATAATTTTGTCGCTCTGGCGTATAGTTCGTTTTTCGAACCCCTCTTATTTATGTCCATCGCGCCCAATAAACTTTGCAAATCTTGCGTTCCGAATTTCAGTAACATTTCTTTTAATTCGGATAACGTGGAATTCGCCTCGGTCGACGTATTACTATTTTTGTTACTATCGCTGTTGTCACTGTTTTTGCTACCGCTGAAAACAAAATTATAATCCGTCATATTTTACTGGTTAATCTCAAATATATATATATATATATATATTGTTATTAGGTGCCGTGTCCGTATCGGAGGTAGGCGACTACTTACCTATACACATTTTGTTGTACACTGTAAGGAGCGTACAAGGCAATCGTAATATGGCGTTAGATACACACATACCCGAGAGAACTGATTGCAATCACTTTATTCTCACGACACAATGCAGCCTCACGTGTTTTTGTATATAAGCCAAGTTGGTATGTATTATACCTGAGCATCTAATAACTTTAATAAGGAAACTGTACGAAAAAATACTGTTTATACTAAAATAGGACAACTTTCCGAAAGGTTTCAAACAGCAAAGGAATACGACAGGGGTGTGTACTATCACTATATAACATATAGAGCGAATGGATTATGCGACAGGCAACTGAAGATTGGAACGGCGAAATAACTATATATGTAATTTAGGATATGCGGATGATACAGTGATTTTAGTAACAAACGAGCTAGAACTGGCAACATTTCTGAAGCGAATAGAATATTTTAGCAAGAAAGCAAATTTGATACTATATCGTGCCAAGTACACCATAGTTACATCGATAAGGCAGGAGAATTGCCTGCGACATTTACGTTGGTACCTGATATAGAGAAAAAGACGGAAACGACATATCTTGGAGCGTACATCACTAATAACGGAAATTATAAAAGTGAAATGAAGCGGCGGATCATAATGGTCAAAAGTTCTCTAGTAAGATTAACAGGAATATGGAATGATCATTCTATGTTATGACTCCGAGTCGTGGACATTGAACAAAACATGCCGAAAACTAGGAGCTTTTGAAGTGTGCTGTTATAGGCGTATACTCAGGATTTCACGGATGGAACGTCAGACTAATGCAGCTATCGTAAAACAACTGAATAGAGCAAAAAGATAGATTGGTTCCAGCAAAGATGTATTGAATTCGTCGGTCATGTTATGCGGTGCGATGCATTGGAAAAGATACAAGGAGTAATGACGGGAAAAAGAAGTAGGGGTCGACTGCCGACCCGTTTTGTTGATTACATCCAAGGCATGATGGGGCTGTCAATGCGGCAGCTAATGGAAATTGTGCAAGATAGAGATAAATTGCAGAATTTAATTGGAAAAATTACACGAGACAACGAGGAAGAAGAAAAATATTATTACTAGCGCGCATATGATGTTGTGCATGGTGGTTTGCATTTACTTCTATGCGATATTAGGATTATTTGTATTTTTACTTTCTGATAATTTTTGGAATTTGTAGATAATGTGGGCCCCCTTATGTACCAACTTATGAAGAAGCCGTTAACATGGAGTATATTTCCTGTTCTCCCATTTCGCATTTCTTGCTTCGACCTATTACTCTTGCTGATTTATTTTCTCCCCTTGATAAGAAAAAAGAATCTGCTTCCGGTTTGGATGGTATAACCTACTGGGTAATAAATAACTTGCCTGTTAAAGCTAAAACTATTCTAGTAGACATTTTTACTAACCTCCTTCCACTTTGGATTAGTACCGAATGATTGTTCAAGGTTTTAGTGGTTCCAGTTTTAAAGTCCAGTAAATCCTTCTCACACGCATCTTCCTACAGGCCAATCTCTCTTGCCTCCTGTTTTAGAAAATCATTCGAAATGGTTCTCAAAAACAGACTAAGATGGTGGATCGGGAATGAGAATATTCTTCCCTTGGTATGTTTGGATTTCGTCCCGGATGGGGTACACTAGACTGTATAGCCCACTTTCTATGCGACGTCTACGCCTCCTTCATTTAGAAGGAGTTTCTCGTAGCCTCCTTTTTGGATATCAAAGGAGCTTTCGATAATGTCTCCCTCCCTATTCTATATAATGCAATTTTAAAAATTGGTATTCCTGTTAACATAGCCAAATTACTATCTAAACTTTTTTCTAATAGATCTTTAATCTTCTTAAACCGATTTTCCAACCTCACTGTTACACGTATTTCTTATAAAGAACTTGGCAAAGGATCAGCTTTGAGCCCTGTCCTTTTTAATATTTATGTTTTGGCAGTTTTTAAGTGCCTATCTGGGGCGTCTTCCCGAGTTTTGTCTTATGCAAATGATTTTGTAGTATACTCGTCCCACCAGAATTTTATTGAAGCCGTTAATAATGTTCAATCATCTATTTCCGTGCTTTGTAATATCTTTCAAAATATTAAGCTCCTTTTATCTCCTGATAAATCAAGTGTTTGCGTTTTTTCACTTAGGCCATTTAGTTGTACCAACTTACAAATCAATATCTATAATCAGTCGATTCCATTTGTTAAAAAAGTCAAATATTTGGGTTTATACCTGGAAGTCTCACATAACCGCTCTATCGACTCAACTCATGATGATCTACAATCTTCTAAAAGCTATTAGTAACTCTTGGTGGGGAGATGATCCCGTAATTTTAAGTTTGTTATTCAGGTCCTTCATAAGATCTAGACTAGCTCAATATTCTATGGATCAGCTGCCCCTCTCTTCTCAAAAAACTGGATTATCTTCAGAACATTGGTTTGAGGCTTATTACAGGCAATATCCGTTCTTGCCCTGTAGTATGTCTCCAAATCGAGACTTTGACTCCACCATTACATTTTATAAGAATTTTCCTGAATTCTTATTCAAATATCGCAATCTTCAAAATTATTATCTCATAGATAATATCCTATATCTCTTCAGTAACTGGAGGTTTATTCACTCCAAAATTCCTTTTCTTGCCAAACGGGTTTCCCGTTATATTATATATAAGCCTACATCTATATATTTTAACCTTCCCTACGACATCAATCTAATTAATATAGAGATGGATATTCACACGTGTCAAAAATTAATTAAACTTAACTTACCACTTGAATTAGTCAATGCTCATTTCATTTTTATCGCCGAAACAAAGTATTCTGAATATATTCAGATTTGTACCGATAGATCTAAGTTACGAGAGTCCAATGAGAACGTGTGTGCTGCATTTTTTATTCCGAATTTAGCAGTTTTATTTACCTCCTGAGACCACCATATTTACAGCGGAGCTGTTAGCGATCGATGAGGCCTGTGAATATATTATAAAATTTCTTTTTTGCACCGGTAATTTTGTTATTTGTTCCGATAGCATTAGTGCTCTTTTGGCTATTCAAAACAGTAGTTTTAATTATAAATCTCACCCCCTTCGTATTAAAAATTAAGGAGAAATGCTTGATTATCTCTAAATGTGGAGGTAACCTGAAGTTTTTATGGATACCTAGTCATTGTGGCAACTCCATGAACGACAGATTTGACACTTTGGCGAAAAGTGCTATTATTTCTGGAGATCGTTTTCCATATATTCCCTCTAGCGACCTCTATGACATGATTAGGAGAACCTTTAAAACTGACTGGGTTGAAAAGGTAAAACCTATAGTATGGTTCAAACTGAATTGTCTCATGCCCCCTGGTTCAAACACCTTTCCCCTGTTATTTCGATCACCACTATCCGCAGATTTATCACTGTCATATGTAGGCTTTGTTCTGGTCATTCTAGAGAGCTTTGGACTTCAATCTTGTAAATCCTTCTTATGTTCATTGTACCAATCATAGTATTTTAGAGAAGATATTAACCATTTATTTTTCCACTGTGGATGGTTCGAACATATATGGATTTGCTTGAGAAGTTATTCTCCCTTGGTGTTTTTCTTCCTTAATGCATCCTATCCTTGATATGGTTGGATGTTCGTTGATAGTTTTATTTAAATTCATTAGTATTAATCATATTCTAATTTAAGTGTTGGTTCTTGTTTTGGGAGTAATTTTTCCTTTCCTCTTTTTATATGTCACATTTTATTATGATTATCCTCTCCTGCTATATTCATATTTTATAGTTATTTCTCCTCTTTTAGTTTAATCTAATTCATTCGTTATATTTATTTATGTTTTATTTTTGTTTTTTCGGTGGCCAAATGGTATGTACAGCCAGGCCAATTATATATATATATATATATATATATATATACTAAATATACGGTTCTTAAAACTAATTCATCATCGAATGTTATTAATGCGTTTAATAAATTATTTTTATTTCTTAATTTTATATTAATCTTAATTCTTCTGACAATTTTCTTTTCTCCTCTTCTTCTTGCTTTCTTAATTATAAACAAACAAAATATAACACAATCACTAAAAGTTTTTAATCGCGAAGCTTTTCGACAGTTACGTCATTTTCATTATTATATATATATATATATATATATATATATATATATATATATATATAAAAGTCATAATTTTTGTTCGCGCTTGAAAATGACGTAACTGTCGAAAAGCTTCGCGATTAAAAAACTTTTAGTGATTGTGTTATATTTTGTTTGTTTATAATTAATTAATAAAATCACTACTCTCCAATATATTCTTTCTTTCTATATATAAAATAATGTAGTTTGTTTAAGAGTTTTTTATAATGTTTACCATATAATGGTTCATTATCGTCGTTTAATTTAATTTATAAACATTTGATTTTTTTTTAATCCATTCCTATCTTCTATTTGGTCATGGTTAATAGATGTTAATAGTGGTTTATTATTATTTATGCTACCCAGATGTACTTTTTAAATATTGTTATTGTAAGTGTAACTTCCTACATAATTAACCCTAGATAAACAGACATATAAATAGTTTCATTTTTATCTTCGTACTAATTTGTTCTTTGTTTACTTTTTTGCAAATTGTGTCGGATTTCAACCAAATAACGACGAAATATATTACTCATTTATAAAATTTAAATCGACGGATGCTTACGAGAATTGTCTAAAACAAATTTATCCATCATAATTTTTTATTTTCCGTTTTATCTACTTGTAACTATCGCATTACTAGAATAGTTTAAAAATATTGCCATAAAAGTTTGATAAAAGTTCAACTGCGAAAAATAAAAAAGATTTGGAAAATTTTATGAGTAGCATATCATTCTAAACTCATCAAAGATGTAAGCATAATTACTCATTCATTGAGAGAACCATAAAAGATAAATTTAACGTTTATATAAGGATTACAACTGAAATCACTATTTACCGAATTACTGCAAGTGACGTCGCTATAACTTTTGATCCTAAGTTACAAATCATATTACCCTGTAATGTATCTCCAGTAGGTATTGTAGAAATTTTAGCACTTAAATAATATAATATAGAAGAACGACCAGTTCTTTTAAAATCATGTTCTCCCAATAGCGCAGAAAAATCCTACAGTCAATTAGACATAGAAGCCTTGGCAATATACTGGTCACTTAAAAAAGTTGTACAGATAATATGGCCAGAAATTTGTATTGATAACGGGTAATAAACCCTTATATTACATATTTCAATTTGATAAAAATTTGCCGTCTTTAATATGTGCAAAATTGCTTAGATATGTTTCCTATGTGTCAGAATTCCAATATATAATTAGGCACATACAGCGGAAATATCAAGTGTTAATTACTTCAGCCATTCTCCAGTCAAAAATGATGAAGTACAGGAAAATGAAATTAATCAGCTCCAAGAAATCTTTATTCAAAACATTAACTCAGTAGCAGTAAACAAGGAAATCATCCAGTTAGAAATAAGCACCTATTGTAATTCAAAGCTGCACTAATATCCACTTAAAATTCATAAGGACAGTTTTAACTATCGAATTAAATAACTTTTAAAAAAAAACAAAAACAAAAAACAAAAAACAATCCCTTTCCCATTATGGGTTTCCGCCGGTTTTATCCGTTGGCATATTTATTAATTATTTTTCACTCTTCTTAATGTCTGTGTACTACCATGGTGTTCGTGAAATATGTTATTAAAATGAATATTCTCATTACTTCTCAACTGCTCTACTCATTTGTGTGTTATGATTGTATTGTTATGTTAATGTTACTGTGGGTGTTGTGAAAATGTAGATATGTTGTGTGACCTCCTATATGTATTACCAAGGTTTGTGTTCTTATTGTGTGAAATGTGTTTATGTACTACTACTATTTTATTACTGTGAACGGGTAGATCGACGTATAAAGGGTGTTTTCGTTTATTGCAATTTTTTAAATTTTACAATAATTCCTTATACTACGAGCATATTACATATAAATTTAATGTATACACACATGCATATTCAAAATATGTAATTATCCAACATAGATAAATAAAATTATCTTGTTTCAATTATTACGCTTCTTGTTTATTCTCTCCTCTCTTTTCTCATTTTCATCTTCTGTTCACCCTTCCATACATCTATTTAATCCAATATCATCCCCCGTTCTTTTAATTCTCCATTTCAAATAAAATAAAAAATGAAATGAAAAAACAAAGTAATAAACGTTTTAATCGGATATCGGTGTTCTTTTTCGTTTTCTATTTCCTTTCTCCTCATTCGGCGATTTTCTTTCTTACTAAAAAAAATTCTTCTACATCTTATGGTTATCCCCTTATTATTTATCAACCATGATTTAATTTCTTTTTTCCAAACTCATAGTTTCCTTTCGTTCATGATTTCGGCTGGTATTTTATTATATAATATAGGCAATGGATATACTTCCCTGTTTTCTATATATAAAAAGTTATTATTCTCCTTTGTCCATTGTTCTTCATATCTTCTACTTTGTGATCGCCATAGCGCGTTATATGCTACTTTCAGTGTTTGTTCACTGAGATATCGTTTTAACTTATACATTATCGGGATCACAAATATTAATTTTTTTGATATGTGAAGTATATGTTCATTCCACCTGAAGTTTTCGTCTATTGTTATTCGGAGATATTTGAACGTTTTTACTCTTTCAATCTTTATGCATTTACACCTTTCCATTTATTTTCAGTATGTATTATCACCTCAGGCTCCCTTATAATCTTACTATTTTTCTTTTTTATCCACATCAGTTTTGTCTTTCCTATATTAATTTTCACTCCTCTATCGTGAGCCCACTTGTTCATTTCGTTTATATCTTTTCCTAATAAGTTAGCAGCTTCTATTGTATCGTTGTGTGGTATTACTATAGCTATATCGTCTGCATATCCAAATGCTGTTGAATATTTAAGTACTTTATATTATTTCATTCGTATATATCAAATATAATATCGGTGACAGTATACTACCTTACGGTACTCCTGTTTCCATTATTCTCTTGCTGCTCATATTATCACAAACTTTTACTACATTTTGCCTGTTGTTTAGGAAATTTTTAAACCGTTCTAAATAATTTTTCTTTACTCCTATCATTTCTAAATCTTTGACTAATATGTCATGTCTTACTGTGACGAATGCATTTTGCAAAATCTATAAATACTACTAAACATTACTTGCCTGTACCAACGTTTTTATTTATCAATTCAGAAAAATTTGTCAGCACTGTTGTCGTAGATTTATTCTCTTGGTATCCATACTGACACAAATCTATGATACTGTTATTTGATAATTAGTTTTTTAAATATTCTCCTACATATTTTTCTAGTACCTTGCTTAAGGATGTTCCTATCGTTATCGGTCTGTAATTATTTAAGTCGTTGTGATTACCTTTTTTATACACCAGCCTTACAGTTCCGTTTTTCATATCTTGCGGTATATTTCCTTCTTTAATAGATTTATTTATTAGTTTTGTAAGTACTATGTAGAAATTATCGTTACATGTTTGTAAATCTTTTATCCTACCTTTATCATACCGTGTAGCTATTTTTTTATAACTTGTTTAATTTTTTCTACTGATTGCTGTAGGTATATATAAATTACTTACCGGTGGCTTATTATCTATGTACGTTTCGCATAATTTCTCTTCGCAACTGTGGATTTGATTGACTTGTATGAAAGTATCCAATATTTTATCCGCCGTTTCTTCACCATCTCCTATATACTTCCACTATTTCTTTCTGATGACCGTCTAATATATTCTTTATTATCCTCTATGTCTCTTTCACATTGCCACTTACTTCACCAATTTTTTTTTATGTAGTACCTATGTCTTCCTTCCTTAATTTGAATTTTCGTTTTATTTCTCGCTTGTTTATATAATTCCTCCAGTTTTTTATTCCTACGTCTTTTCCTCCATTTTTGAAATAAAATATCTCGTTCTCGTATACGTTCTAAAATTTCTTTAGTCATCCATTCTTTATTCGCAACTTGTCTCCTAGTTTTTGTATTACTTTTATGCACATTAGTGCACTCATTATATATATATCTTCCCATTTCTCCATTATTTGTGTATACATTTGTTCGAGACTTAAGTTCTCCATTATTTCCCATTTCTCATTTTTCAAATTTCCTTTTAATTTCACCTCATCGATACTTTTTTTTCTGTATTTTTTCTTCCTTTATGTTTCGATTCATTTTTACCAATTTGCATCCTATTAGATAATGATCGCTTATCTTTGCGTTTACTAACAATGAATTTACTTTTGTGACTCTTACTGCTATGTGGTCAATACAAGATTTTGTGCATCTATCCTTTACGTATTCTTCTCTTGTACTCTCTCTTATTATGTGACTTAATCCATTTCCCAAACTTATATTTTCATATCTATTAGTTATATTATTTACTTTACTTATATCTATATTTATATCCCCGATCACTAATAACTCCTTCCTTATGCTATAGGTCTCCAACATTGATTGAAATTCTGTTATAAATTTCCATTTATCTTTACTCGGTGATCTGTAACATGCCATAATTGTTATTGCTCTATTCGTCTCTATAGTTACGTCCCCTATGAGCACTTGATATCGTTCAAAATTATTAACTTGCCTTAACTCAAACATACATAGGTTTCTCACGAGAATCATAATTCCCCCTCCATAATGTTTTTCCTTTTTAATATAATATTATTTATATCCTTCCAATTCATACATTCTATAATTCTCTTCCCTGACATTGATTTCGGTCATTATCATTATTTGAATATTTGCATGTTTCAGAAACCATTCTAATTCGAACCAGGCTTTATTTAATGATCGTACATCCAAGTGCAATATGTTAATTTCTTTCTTCTCATCATTTTCCATCCACTGTTCTATATTTTGAAATACATTCGTGTTTCCCATCTAAAACTGATATGTTGCCATCCACATTTTTTCCTTCAAGCTCCTTATCATCTATATAGATACTTTCCCCTTTTATTTCCACATATCCTTACATGAATACAATAATTATAATACTTAACTAATAATTACAATAAGCTACTGATAGATGTAGAATAACTTGAACACCGATGTAGTTAAAATAATTTCCTAACGATTTCTTCGTTATAAAATATTTTAATAGATTTGCTTCCATCTTCTTTTCTTGTTTGAATGACAACTGGATTGCAACTGTCAGTTCTTGAAGAGCATCATGAGACTCATATTCGGATTAATAGAATGAAACATCTAGCCAGACGCTATGTCTATTGGAAGGGAACGGACAAAACAATAAAACAATTTGTAAATTTCAGTGTTGTTCGAGTGCAGAAAGAGACCAGGAAAATATATACCACACCTTAAAACCAACAATTTCAAAGAGTATACATGGATTTTTCTCCTTTTGTAAATGATAATTACATTTTTATAATTGTTGAATGGAATCTAAATTCCCATTTGCAGAGGTATTCCAACTGAAATGGATATTTGCAATACATAGAATGCGAACGGTGTTAGTCTCAGACAATGTTACAATCTTCAAGAAGTAGAAAATCATGGAATTTTGTAATTAATGTGGCATAAAGCAGAAGTTGAGTGTACCACTCCAACTAAGGTCTTACAGAAAAAATGGTTAAATCAATAAAAAATAAACTGAAAGATATGAAAAATGAAAACTTACCATTTATTGAAAAACTTAATAGAATTCTTTACAAGATGCATTCAACACTATTAAACGATGGATGTATACAACAGCTAAAATCGGAATTTACACACAAAGTTTGATCTACTGATCCAAACAACAAATCCTTCCAAACTCCTGTACTATGCTGTTAATTGTCACGGAATTATATTAATAACGAGATGGCTGATTGGAGTGATCATAAAAATTTAGGCAGCTTACACTATGAAGTAAAGGTGAATAATGGGCATACATTAAAAGGACATATCAACGGATTACAAAAGACTGATGTTACATTATAACAACCCCGGAAAACGATATTGTTTGATTTATTTCTTCCATGAAATACCAACACAAACAAACAACCGCAGCTTCTTCAACACTACTGAGAACATTTCCAGTATCGAAACATGTCCAGACACAACAGAAAAGACCTTAACGTCAACGATATCTACCCAGATATTTGCAATATAGTGTTTAAGCACACAACTCTTATTGTTCATTTAAGTTTAAATTACACGTGGAAGACTGTTATGACTAAAATACTATATTCTACAGTGTGTGGACAGTTTTTTTGTTGTCAGACAGAAAATGGTATGTTATGTATACATCTGTTTATATTTTCGCTACTTAAGAATGTGTTCAAACGTAGTTTCAGATTTTAAAACTATTTTTTCCCTCTCACTAATGATTTATAAATTATCATTATTATTTTTTAAGGGGTTATTTTTGCAGCTTGACGCGTGAACTAATTTATATTTCCAAAAAAGTGGACTACTCTATAGAAATATCGCTATATCTGGAACCAGATGTAAATTTACAAGATGAAGAAGGGTATATTGAACGGAGGACCATTATATGACAAGCGTACTCATTTAATGTATAGTTCAGACCGTAATGTTATTAGAAGGATATTTGAAGAACACGTGATTAGGATTGAAAATTGTACGTCCGGTATGAACAGGAGCGTAAGTAGTTTCTGTAAGTTGCATAAGTAATAGGAGGTCCGGAAACAAGTAATGACCGAATTGCAATCTGTTGATAAGTACAATTTCTTTCTTTTAATGTTTTTTAAAAAAAGTAGAATCATGGGAATTTAGGAAGGAACGGATGTAATTGATAGCACTGAGTGAGGGCTGACTGCTGTTTTATCACATGTCCGTTTCCAAAGTTTTCTATGTTCCGACTATAAAAAAAACTGCGATGTCACGTGTAAAAATTAAACAGAATAGCACGCCGTTAGAAGACCGACCTTTAGCTAATGAATCTACAATTTCATTGTCGGGGATTCCTCGATGTCCTAGTACCCGTAAGAAAGATACAAATGTGATCAAGTTTTCCAGATAATTAAATTTTAACACGATGAATGAAATCAATGTATTTGACATCTTCCATTTGTTTTTCAAAATGTTTTGTGAGTCGGTGATGAGGTAATTACCCGGAAAGCTTCAGACGAATGGCAAGGTTTGTAATACCGCTACACACTCAGTGGTAAATGTGGAACAAACTAATATTAAGAAATAGAATGAATATTTTCGTTGCTTGAGTCGAGTTTGATCCATCTGTATAAATAAGGATATGCGTATAAAAATCTTAGTGGAAGAGGATGAAGGACGTAGTTTTTGAAGTCACGTTTTTTGCTAGTAATTAATATAGTGTATATGTTTGGTTTAAATGATTAAGATATGCCATCGTCAAAATGTTTACACCGGAGTTAAACCATACATGCCAAGCGTATGTATGAATATCGCGTGCTAATAAAATAATTTTTAAAAATAACAAACCTTTTCTCAGCGTTGCGTTTTTTCAACCTGACTCGTTGAATTGCATGACGCAAACAATTAACGTCTTCATTTGTAATGGTTTTAGTTTTTCCTGCGACTGTGAATATAAATAACACGTATTCTTTAGATAAATTACGGGTTAAAATTAAAAAAAAAAAAAAACGAATGAAAATAATAAAAAAGGAAAAATTATTTAAATAAAAGTACGAAATCATTATGGAAAATTAACGTAGTATATAAATGTAAAATTTACCTTCACAAATTAACTCATACGGTTTTATATTCATGTCTTCCACAGCACGACGTTTAACAGCTTGATTAACCTATAATAAATTATAACTATATTATTATTATTATAAATTCGACTCTGGAATTAACCAATCTGTCCGTGTAAAACGTAAAAAATAACCAAAAAAAAAAAAATAACATTATAAAGTAACTTTACATTCTAAAATAAATTGAAATAAAGAATAATATATACAAGCATCATCTGAGGAAAGTAATGAAGTTAAGATATAAGGAGGCCGATGGCCTAAAGATATCAGCTTAGAAAATAAACGCGATTGTTCTGGCCGAGTAGGAAGAACAATTAAAAAACAAATGATTCGAATCCAGAATCATATCGGTATCGTCCGGGTGAGAGCAGGTGCTGGTTTCGGCCATTCCAATTCTGTGCAAATGAACAGGTAGGCAACAATGATTCAAACGAAGCCGAGTTAATGTTGTAATCAAGCGACGAGAAATTGGTCCGCTAAACTTTTTGGGAAAATACCACGCTTCTTTGGAAGGAACTGGTTTAACGCTTTTATAAAAACTGCTGACTTTATTGAGATGGAAAACAGTCCAATCTGATTCCAACTGGGCTTTCACTACAACGCGGAGATCTGTATATGGAATGCATGGACACCTTGGAATTATGAAGGCCGATCCTACCAGTCCTTGAAAACCATCTTTAGATCCGTCAGTGTACACATATAAAAATTCGGGCCACTTGTTTTGAATTATGAAGATATGTTCTAAGTTGGAAGAATGACCAAGATAAGGCCCTGTGGGACTCTAAATCCACCGTAGAAACTGGAAATTTTCCAGCAAAGGTGAATTGAGAGAATACAGGAGCGGGAAGTAATAAGGATTTGTATGGAAGAAATATATTGGCGGAACGTGCGAGCAAAGGACACGATTTAGATGTAAATCTCCACTTGTGAAAAATAATATTATTTATAAATTCGGACGAAGTACATTACATAAATGTTAAATTGTACGTTTTATTTTAAATTTCTCAGGTAATAATTATTATAGTTTTATTTTTTCTACGTTTTTATTTGAACATTGACTAATATTAATACAATATGACCTAAAACCGGATAGAGGTTCAATATTGCACGCGAATTAAATTTTAAATAAATTTTACATGTTTATTTACAATGGACATCGTACATTGCTTTTAAACTTAATTAGAAATTTATATTAATTGATCATTAAAACTGACGACAAACATCAATTACGAATAACTCATTGGTAACATGATCATAGCTGCTACGTAGTAAATATGCAATGCATAATGTTGTTACTAATAAACTACAAATTCTGACATGTTATATAACCTTTTAAAACGTTGCTAATATTCAGCTTTATGAATTACACTGTTGTATAGATCTAAATTTGCAAGAAAAATTATTATTAGACGCAACCCTGTGTTTTTAACTATAAGTTTAAATGTAATCCTCTGCTTTTAACTATAGGATTTTTTATTATAATCCGCAAAAAAGTCATTTTTCGTTGTTTTTGAGATACCCCGTGTATTAAATTGATATGACTGCATAATATTAGTTTTCAAAGTATTTAATTAAAGTAATTTTTTTCTAAAAAATAGAAAATTTATGCACTGTAAGGTTGTTTGATATGATTTTATAAAAAAAGGTAAGGAATGATACAGGATATTACCGCGCAGTAAAATTTGTGCTTTCCATTTATGTACAGTAATATATATCTTCCCAATATTCACTTTCACACTATGGAAAATAAACTTTCGGAACAGGCTCATTCGCTACTAACCCGTCTCTTCTTAAACTTCCATGGTGTTTTACTTTTTTTTAAAAAAAAAAAACATTAAACTTTAACGAATTACTCCAGCAGATCAATTACGTATGCGACTTAGAGGAACTCGTATTTGCCTTTTCATACTGGACTTGCAATTTATAATCCTGATCATACAGTTTAGCTTATAAACAATAACAATAAAAATAATAATAACGTTGAATAGACTGAAATAGATTTAAAATAAAATTCTCTACGTTTTTATTTTAATACTTACAAGTTCGTATTTTTCTGATTTTACAATATTACATAGACCGCGATAATTGTTTCAAAAAATTTCAATGATAATTTTCTGCATTCATAAAATAATTTTGTTCTCGTTTGTGATTTTTTTTCCATTTTCGATTAACAATAATTTTAATATTTTTAAACAAAAATTTTTCAGCGATTTAAATACTCATCGCAGGATATTAGAATATTTATGTAAGAAAGGTGTGTGTATACGCGACATGTTATTATTATAGCCTTACAGTTCCGTAGCCAGACTTGGTTGAAGAGGGGGGTTCGAACAAAATTAAATTATAACAGTAAACCCAAGTTAAATTAAACTTTAAGTAAATAACCAAAATTCAAGTAGGTTAAACTCCAAGCCCTCCAACTCTCCAGAGTTATTTTTATACTTATTAGACGCGAGCTAAAATAAAACAGCGACATCCAGTATCGGTATAACGAATCAACAGATGAGCAGGGTTACATGTAATATAAAAATTATTATTTGTGATATATTACAAAACTATTTATTTACTTCAAAAGCAACGAAATTTAAATAAAATAAATGAAAAAAAATAGTTTTACGAAATTCAAAACTGCATTTAACAACGAGTATATATTTTCTTATTATCAGATTTATCCCAAGGGGGAGGGAGCAGACTCCCAAAACCGCCCCCTGGCTACGCCACTGTAGCCTTATTAACATTATACTTAAATTAAATAAATAATTTAACTTGAAAAAAACTAAAAGCCCTTATCTTGGGCAAACGCAATGTATACACACGCATAAAAAAAATAATTACCCGCATTTACATAAGTCGAAGTCTTAACACTATGGAACATTGCTTCTATTTCACCAGTACTCACATTTACACATTACCCCACGAGCATATAGCTTTAACGCAAAGTCGGCTATTTTCAGGAATTCAACATTTTTTAGTTTTCGTTATATATAACTAAACTAAAAACTAATAAATTTACAATTCACTGTGTCGTGCATATTTGCATTCTGGTGTATGTTAACGATAATTCCACCTTTATTTTCAAACCAGTTTCAGTTATTGTTACACGCGTGTGAGTGAAAAGTAAATAAAAATACGAAAAATGAATATTTACAGCTGTCAAAGAGAAAGAGAACTATTGTACTAATCATTCATTCTCATATTTCGTACTCTTTCTCATTCATCCCTAAGGTAGCTCACCATCCAGATAACAAGATTGAATTGCTCTAACCTAGTTTATACGTGATGTATGTGGAAAAACGTTATGTGGTATATTATACGCATATATACATCTATACATTGTAATTACGAATGCGCAAATTATATTATGTGACATAATATAATGTACCTGGGTATAATGAAGCAATTTAAAATAATTACATTTTCTCTACATTGAAACATGCATTCGATATCAATGATCTTCATCAGTATTTGGAATTTGACTTTGAAAAATAAATAGTCGCATTTCTGGTTCTCTAAGGGTTATAAATCTGAGTAGCATATGTTTCGATTTTCAATAATTTAGTTATTGTTATTTTTTTATTCGCATACTCCCATATTTAAAAATCAATAGACAATACGTATTCTGATTCAGTTGAATTTAATGTGGATATTGTTTTCATTTATTCCGATATTGTAAGACTTTATGTAAGTTTGTATGGAAAAAGACTCTTGTGTATATTATAGTAAAAAAATTGATGGTAATTCGTGAAATTGAAATTTGTAAAAAAGATAAACACATTGTTCAACCTTATAACCTGTTTTTTTTTTTTATTTAGACTTTTGTTTAAGGTCAAATATGACTAACTGCAATTGAAAGCGAAAACGTATCAGTGTGTCTGGCAAGATGGGAACAAGTGTGAGTGTAAATGTAATTCAATATATCTAAGTTGTGAAAATTATTACATAATTATATTAATATGATGTAAATTATATATAAGTAAATCTGTCGACAAGCAAATGCTTGACGGAACAATAAGTATAAGGCGTGTTTGTGTTACTATATAAATGTGCATGTACTATTTATGAAATTAAACAAATATACTACCCCGAGGTAATGAACATGTTTTTACGAACTCACAACAGTGGAGTTGATTTTAACTTCAGCAGGTAATGTGGGACGCCTGCAGGTGAACAATATAGCCTCAGTTTTATGACAATTAATATCAATTTGTTATTTTTTATAATAACACAAGATTCGATTTATTCCTGACTGTAACTTATTAGTAATTGCTTTAGGTATGTAAGAAGTACAGAGAAGAGCTGTGTCGTCTGCATAAAGAGCAGTCTGAACAACAGGTAAATTTGGGAAATCAGATAAGAACAAAGTAAACAGAAAGGGACCCAGAATACTACCTTAGGGTACCCCCGCTGAGCAAGTTTTCATAGTAGACCTTGAATCATTGATGGTAACATAAAATAGTCCGTGTAATACGTACATATATATATATGAATATTCAACAACCCTTTGATTTTAAAACTTTCGTTCTCTTTACAATAAATTATATACATACCAATACATACATATATATATTAATATTCTGACCCTTTGATTTAAAACGTTCGTTCTCTTTACAATAAATTATATATATATATATACACATACTTATATACAATACATACATATATATTATCTTCTACAACCTTTTTATTTTAAAATTTTCGTTATATACTTTTTAATATATATATATATATATTTTTTTTCGTCTTTCATCACTAATATCATACGCCGCGTATTTTTTATTGGCTAAATTATATCATAAGAAATTTTATCTTTTTATGAATGGAGATAACTATTAATTACTATATTTTATTACACGTTAGTATAACTGTTGTACCGTTATTTTTGATTTATATTCAAATATGTATATACATTTCTAATTCAGTACGCAGCATATATGTTTTGGAATTCACATCCATATATAAAGCACCATATTATGATTGCATAATTCAATGAACTTGCTATTAATATTGAATATCTTCGTCTTCCGCTAATATAAAATATTATTAAATAAGTACCACAAATTTATTAATATTGTATTTGTATTTACACAAATTTTAAAAAAAATTCTGTATAATACGAAAGAATATTAACCCATATTGCATTTATAAAATAGATTAATATAAAAAATATATAAATATAACTAACATTGCCTTATCTATAATGGAATGCACAGCACAGTACCATGAAAGTCCATGTTATAAACCTAGCTACTTGTCCGTGTGAACAAGAAATTAACATTTTTCAGTATGATTAACAAAATTGAAGTTCTAAATAAAGCATTTTCGATAAAAGGGATAATTTCGCTTTGTATAAAACTAATAAGCGAATTATATATTTAGGAGACTGTAATTTACACAATACGTAACACTATATTATTCTCAATTTTGAATAAATAAAACTTCAAAAAACCTAATTATATACATAATTTTACTGCAATCTGTAAAATTTTATTTTATAATTTAAATAAATTAAATACAATAGTCGCCTAATTAAAAGCAGATCAATAACGCATTTTAAATTATTTATATACCATTCAATAATACAAAAATTATGTATACCTATAGGAGTGACGGAAAAAAAAGTTAATATTCCTGAACGCAAACCACATGTTAGCGTTTCAAAAATTTTTGCTCGATATCTATCAATTTCACTTAAACCATCTGTGGAATGAGAAAATTAATAATCTTTGGATTCTCAGAAATGATCACCTATCGATCTTTAATATGGGGGAGTGATCGAAAAGAGTTTACGGGCTCCTATTTTAACAGCCAGATCAAACTATAACTACTAGAAAATGTACAGAACTGCTTCAAATTCTTCAGCCGTTGAATCAGTACATATTCGCTGCATTATATTCTCTACTTTCATCGCGTAACTCTTTCAATTACTACTGAATCGATTGCGGCTATAAAAGAATCTAGATGGAATTTTGAGAAGCTGACACAATAATACCAATAAGTAATAACGAAAATAATTTATAATTACAATAATAATTAAATAATTAACGATAACAATAGTAAATGACAGTTGTAACAATACAAATTTGTTATATATGGATTTCAAATAAATAAACCAACTTACAAAATTTTATTCGAACTCAAAGGTGAAGTATCGTAATCTTACGTAAATTTCATCACTAACCATATTCCGTTGTTTGTATACTTAATCCAGTAATTGTAAGATATTAAACTATCAATTGTTTTCATTAGTTGAGTTACAAAAATAAATATAATTATCAGTTATCATTTAATTAGTTAATTAACATTAAATAGTTTTAAAAAAAGTAATACAATAATCTTTAAAAATTAAAATACAAATCAATAACAAATAAAGAAAATCTCTAAACACACATTTAAGTCTATATTAAACGGAAATATAAAAAATTAGATGAATAATTTTAAACAATAATTTACTACTATTATTTACTTAATAACAATAATAAGTGCGTACGTGATTATTTTAAATATTACTTATGCATTGCTCGTTATTCAAGCAACGTTTACACACTTAGGTCTTAAATTGCTGGGCAAAAGATACAAACTGGACAAAAAAAAACTTAATAAAATACATTATGTAATAAAAACATGTAAAATAGCATAAATAATTTATTACCCCTGTTCCGGGTTTATGATTATCTTTCCTACGATTTTGGATTGCAGCTTATCTTGTCTAGAAGTATAGTGAGATAAATAATTCCACTTATCAATTTTTGATTTCTGTTGCGTTAATAGCTCTTTCTCTCTCTCTCTCTCTCTCTCTCTCTCTATATATATATATATATATATATATATATATATATATATATATATATATAAAACTAGGATCGCTATTATTCCCGCGAAATAAAAATAACAAATTTAGGAATTAAAAAATTATATATATGTACATATTTAAATAGATTTACTTGCATTTAAATAATTGTATATATGTCTCAAAAATCGCTCGATATAAACACGGTATAAGTTAATTTATTAAATCAGGAAAACGGAATATTTTATTTCTTTAATTATATAGGATTAAAGTCTAACTCCATGCTCGCTATCGTAATAATTACAAACGTACACTCGTTATTATAATTATTATTGATTGTTGTCAAAATCTGGTTTGAGATGAGCGAGCTAGTCACACAATAATAATAATAGTAGATCAAGCTGAACCGTCCCTATGATTACGGATTGAATAAAAATAAGAAATCGCGTATGCTCAAGCCATCGACCGATCTCGAACGAAGAGAAAAACAAGAAAGAAACAGGAGAAAAAATATGTTCGCAATCATCATGGTTCGAGAAGTAAGTTAGTACTTAGAAAAATGAGTTAGGAGTTAGTAAAAGTGAAAGGAAGACTAAAAGATGAGTCAGTTTGCCGACTTTCGGAGCTTAAGAAAAAGAAGATTATTAGTGAGTTCGCTTTTGGGAATTACATAGGAAGGATAATAATCAGCGAGTTTATTAATGATAAGATTGCTGAAATCATCAATGCCAGACATCTCGAACCAGGTTAGTTTATTGTTTAACTTGATTTTAATATATTTTAATCAATTAACTTAAAACGAATTTTTTATTATCGAAAGCACAAAATCATATCGTTTAGATTATTCATGGAGAAATTAAATTCTGCAACACATTGCACCCAATTATTACCGCTATCACAATAGATTTTTGCATATAATTATCGCTATAAAATAAAAATAAAGAAAAACTAAATTAAATTGTTATAGTTGCTATCATTTTCGCGAACTGATAAAAGAATATTAAAAAAGAAGGTAAGATAATCTATTTAGAAAGAATAGTACATATATTAATATACAAGGACCCTAAATTTATATTATATATATATATATATATATATATATATATATATATATATATATATATATATATATATAATAACGTTCCACTTAGAGGGTAGTGGAATGATTATTATGGTACTTTGCTCTCTGGTCGTGGTCGCCTTTTTTTTTAATGATCTAGAGCAGCTATTCTCAACCGCTGGTCCGACGGACCACTAGTGGTCCGCGGAGAAATTTTACTGGTCCACGGACAATTTTTTCTATCCGCGAAAAAATTTACTTATCAAAAAACAAATAATAACTAAATTTTAATTTATAAAATTACGGAATACAAATATCTTAATTTAAATTTTATGTAATTTATGATTAGTACGCCACTGAAAAAATTGCCGATAGGCTTACAAATGCGCGTAGACAGGACAGACACTTAAGTTATTAATATATAGATTTGATGTGTGTTCTGATACAATTTTATCATTGTACAGTCTCGGTGTTTTTGAGTTATTATTAAACGAAAAATTATAATAACAATTATACATATGTTTAACTGGATTGGACGAATATAAAAGCAAGTTTATTGATTATTTATCTTTCCGGCGCGCGCGTTGATGTAAAAAGTACAACAACATCGAGTTTTAGTTATTATTAAAAATACAAACTATGTTAGAATAAAATCAAATCGATTCCTTTATCTAATGATACTATAAGAAGAAGAATTGAAAAATTACCAGAGAATGTGGAATACCAATTAATACAAAAGATAAAGGAATCAACACTTTTTGCAATACAAATCGACGAATCATGCGATATTTCTAAAATGGCCGTATTAATTTGCTATGTTAGATATCTTGATTTTAATTTGGAGGAAATAAAAGAAGAATTCTTATGTTGTATAGAATTGGTTTCATATACAACAAGTGACGAGATTTTTAAAGCGCTTAATTCTTATGTTATTAAACATTCTTTAGAATGGAAAAATTGTGTTTACTAAAAGAATTCAGCAAGCAGTTAATTCTGATTTATTAATTACCACTGTATAATCCACAGACAACATTTAGCGGCGAAAAGTTTATCCACAGAATTATATGAAGTTTTAGCGGAATCTATAAAAATCATTAATTTTATCAAAAAAAAACGATTTAAACAGTAGGTTATTCGCAATGTTTTGCCAGGAGGTTGGTGCGGAACATGAACATTTATTATTGCATACAGAAGTTCGATGGCTCTCGCAAGGTAAGATTTTAACCAGGCTTTTTGAATTAAAGATGGAAGTAGAAATATTTTTAAGAGAAAATAATAATCCTTTAAATAAGCATTTGTCTGATGTAGAATGGGTTGCAAAATTAGCATATTTAAGTAATATATTTTCATACATCAACGACTTAAATTTGAGTTTACAAGGAACTTCTATAAATGCGTTTCATTTATTTAATAAAATAGATGGATTTAAGAAAAAAATTAATTTTTGGGTGGATAAAGTAAATAAAAATAATATTGATATATTTAATAATTGTTTTGATTTTGTAAATTTGTAACAAGATTTAAATTTATCAAAATTAAATATAATCATTGGACATCACTTACAATCTTTAAAAAATAATTTCGAAAAATATTTCCCATCTAAAAAAACCACATGTGAAAGAAATGTGTGGATAACAAACCCCTTCATACCATATGACTGTAATAACTTAAATTTAAGTAACAAAGAATATGAGTCCCTCCTTGAAATTAGTGCAGATCTTATGTTAAAAGCTAGTTTTTCAACGATGTCAATAAATAAATTTTGGATCAAATTGAGAGATCTAAAATCACATATAAAGCCGCCAACTACTGGAATTAAGATATTAACATCAATTTGCGTTTTCTTTTTAACTATGATTTTATTAATATTTAACTTCCAATAAAAAATACATAAAACGAGTAAATCATGACATTCAAACACATAAAAAATATAAAAATAATATTTATATAAAATAATTTTAAAAGAAAATATTTATATAAAAAAATAGTACGACCTGAGGTATACCGCAGGTAGGACCGATGGTGATGCTGGATGACGAAGGCGAATCCTATTTCCGAATTCCACTGTCGTCCTGATTTCCGTACTTCATATTTTTATTATTATTATTATAATAATTATTATTATTATTAATTGGATTCTTTACAGTCTTTATGTTATTTCCGATTATTTATTTTACGTATCCTAATTATAACTCGGTATTTAACTGACTAGAGAAAGTTGTAAGGAATAGTTTTAAATACTGATATATATAGTTATTTTAAATTTTTTCTTATATATTTATCGCGACTAGAATTTAAAGTTTCACGTTTTACATATAGATATATCTTAACGTTGGCCTCGTCTAACGCGTAACGTCTTTCAGAGGTCTTATGCGACTAATACGCGATAATTAAACTTATCGTATATACTACGATAATATGTAAGTTACGACGAATCGACTATTAACGACTATAAAGGAATATTAACAACCTGCCAACTTGATTGCTTTACACGTATATATCTCATATCTTCAAAATTCCCCCAGTATAACGATGATATTACCTGCACATTTGTGTTATTTACGAATACCGCTATATGGTTTCGGATTCTATTCTCGTCATTGTACTGATCATTATTATACTAATCAAGCATTTGATCTGTGGTCTTAGATTAAAATTTCTGTTATAAATAACGCTATAGACAGAGTAACTGAAATAAAATACCTGGGACCTATCATAGACGGTCCACTATCTCGGTATAAAATTAAGGAATATCTTTTTCTTTACTATCTACAACAATATTTTACTCTTCCACGCCTTAAAACCATATAATTAGCCTTTTACTGACCAGTACTCGCATACGTTTAATACACCGGGGCGGCACTGCCAATTACTATATTAGCTTAGTGGCCTTTAAAAGAGATTACTAATTAAACAGCAAGTTCCGCTCTTTAATGTAAGTAGATCTATATGATTCGATGCAATAATTGTACACATGCATCTGTATTTTATTATAAATTCTGTTAATATTTCAATTGTATTTCCTCATTACTCGCGCAGGTACGCATTTACAAGAAATGATATTATTTATAATATAATGTATCTGTCTATATACAAATATAATGATTGATTATTAGCATTGTTATTATTGCTGCTAGTATTATTACATACATACCGATTTTAACCACTCAATTCGACAAATAATTATTTCACAGACAACTGAAATCATTCATGTTCCTGTAAGGTGACGGTGACTGATCCAAATGAAATCGGCACCTAAATACTTCACACCGTGGGAGCATTGTGCTGTAACGGTTAGATTTAAATTTATAAGTGAGATTTGTGTCAGGAATATATACTTCCCTATTCTTACCAACGTATTATTCGTACGTGCAAGTAACAAGCGTGTTTTTGTGCGTTCGTTTCTCGTTCACATTCTATTATTATATTACTGTGTTCGCTTATTTTTCTCGTTTTTATTTCTCGCCCTTGTTTGTGTAACTACGAATGTTTCCTAGTCCACACAAGGGGAAGAAACCCCTTCTTCCCTCCCCTGCGCACTCGAAATCGGGAGTAGACAATTCCCCATCCAAGGGTCTCTGGAACCCCTGTCAATGCTTATCTCTAAATGTGGAAATAACGATTAAATGGTTAATAAAAAAAAGGTTCCTATCCGCTATACTTTTTTTTTTCGAAGGCATCCCTTTTTATATGTGTATTAGTACATTGGGTACACTACATCCTTGGGCCACGACCCTTTTTGAACTCCAGCTAGGAGCTGTCGTGTAAATGTCAAAATAAACGATTAGGCGGTTACAGACAGGATTCTACGGTGGCCTTTTATGATTATTATTATTTCTGGTGATTCGTTCCACCCAAAAGACGTTACTACACGCTGCGTGTGAATGAAAAAAAGCGAAATATATAAAGGACTTATACCTGCGAGTGATGAAAAAATCGATTCCGTTCTTACCTAAAGAATAACAATAATAATAATAAAGGGAATAACAAATATAATAACAATAATGATACTTTTTCTGCGATAAGAATAACAGGTATATTTAAGTAATAATAATGATAATTCAAATTAAAATTTTAATTAATTTCAAATGTAGGTTTTATTCACAATAAATTATGATAAATAAAATTAAACATCTGCGCGTAATGCATAAGTGGCAAAATATATAATCCTACCTATTCACGACACAAATACGTCAATTTAACCATTTCATTGGATATAATGACCTGATATTTAAGTATACTATATTAATTTTGCCCGCGAACATTTTTTCTCGTTTATTATTTGTATACTTCTTGTATTTTCCTTTAATTTTAATTTTATTTTATATATTTTGCTTTTCAAAATTAAATTTTATTTTGACGTTACGTCTATTACGTTATTCTAGCCCAATAAATTGGCAAAAATGTTGTTATGTTTTTGATGTACGAGTTGGAAATGTCACTCCTCGGCAACATACTATATATCTTCACTCCCAATGGTCCTGTGATGATAAGTATTTCGTAATCAGGAAGTTTATATTAGGTCGCGTACCTAATTTCAGAATTTTAGGATAAAACGAAGTTCAAATGAAAGGGTTAAATTTTCAATATCGAATTATTTTTCGATATTAACGAAACCAAAAACCGAGTACTTCGCGCTACAGAAAAAACTGCAGTTTCATAACGTAATTTTTCGAACATTTAAAGTCTATATTCATCGACGATTTGGACGAGGAACGTCCACATTGCGGTGTTACGTTTTCTGCCTTTTTCGTGGTAGGAAGCAATAAACCAACAGAATCTATAATTGATTTTTATATCCGTGAATTGTATAAAGTTGTTGGAAAAATTTCGGTCGATACCTAAATGTACCATCGGCGAAATTATCTGCCGTAGAATCAGCGAGAACACTAATATTTGAATGAGAAGTCACCACGGCAATTTGATGAATATCGTCAACGTACAAGTCACTTTCTTTAATTTTGTAACTTTCAAATGTTTCTTTTATTATTCACATTGTTTCTCTACGATTTTCCAACATTGACAAACACGCAAATTTATATGAGGATGATAAAGCAATATTTTTCCGCTCTTACAAACCAACTGCTATTAAAAATCAATTAGAAATCGGTGCACATAGCGTTTTAAAGTATTATCGCAAATGGCAAAATCGAAATAAATGCATTAAAAACTGAGGCCATATTTTTCATTCGTCGTCGACCAATTTTGCCACCCGAACTTCTAGTCGATGATAAAATTATAAATTAGTCGGATATATTTGGGTGTTTTAGCTAACCTTCTCAGCGCATGTAAATTACGCAGCTCTAAATAAAACAGTAAGCGCAATTTACTTAATCATAAATCGTACCTGAACGTTAATAATAAGATCGGAATTTATAAAGAGTTTCCTGTGATAGCTTATGCTTGTCTCGTCTGGTTTTCTATCTCGAAGGCGAGCTTCAATAAAGTACAATTAATACAAAATGAGTGGTTAAGATGAGTATTAAGTTCCCCAAGGTATGCCAGAATAGTAAGCATTCATGAGATATTAATTTACTTTTTATTCGGGATTTGATTAGTTTTGCTGATGATACGGCATTATTGGCTGAATCTGTAGATCTGCGGCGAATACTAGATACAGTTGCTACTGTAAGCCGGGAAATGGGAATCAATATAAACATTAAGAAAACAAAATTCGTGGTAGCTTCCCGTCAATCAGTTACGGATAAAAAGTTATTTCTGAATTGGAATGAAATTAACGAGTAAATAAATATAAATATTTAAGCAGCTGGATTACAAGAAATAGTGACCCGGGTGTAGGGATACAAGCTCGAATTAAAATGGTCGGAGACATGTTCATGAAAATCAAACACGTTCTTTGTAACCGATAATTGAGCTTAGATATCAAAAAGAAGGTTCTAGGATGTTACGTGTGGTCAGTACTTTTGTATGGGTATGGAACTTGGACGCTAAATATGAAGAAGCGCATCTCATCGTTCGAAATGTGGTGTTACAGAAGAATATGGAAAATTCCGTGGACAAGTAAAACAAAGAACGAAGAAGTGTTAAAACCGATGGTAACTGGCCGGATACTAATGACTAATAAAAATACAAAAAATTGCGTTTTTGGGACATCTAATGCGAGGATCGAAATACTACATTTACAGACAATCATTGAAAACACTTTTAATGTAACTATCAATAATGTGGAACTTGAACGTGTTTATGAAATTAAGTATCTCGGGATGGTTCTTGATTGCAAATTAACTTGGCATAAACATACCGAGTTCCTTTCTAAAAAATTAAGAAAATTAAATTACCTTTTTTATTATCTGAAGCAATTTTTTTCATCTACACAGTTATTTCGTTTGTATACTTCTTTCTACCAACCAGTTTTGTGCTACGGGCTTATGCATTGGGTTGGAGTTGGAAAGGTATGTAATGTTTAACTCTTTGCCGCGTCAACTAAAAATTGATCTTAAAATTTATAAACGACGGCGTAAGTCGTTAGTTGCATTGAATGGAAAGATTCAGGCCCATTCGTTGTTCTCGGACTGGTGGATGATGGTGTAGCAGCCCACATCTGAGGAGGAAAATGCGACGTGTACGCAACATAATTTTCAAATATATAATCTGCAAATTCCTTAGCTAAATGATTTGGTGGTTGTGTCTCGCAATTTGCCAAAAATTGTAGTAAACCGAATCTGGAGGCAAAAATGCTAGTCCGAAAAATCGTTTTAACCACCGTCCCACATCTGAATCCGTTGTATAATCTCTTCTTAAATTTCCGATAGTAATTATTTTTCGATACCAGGATTGACCCAAATGGAACCGACAACCCAATACTTCGCTCTCTGGATAAACTGCAGTGACGGCATTTGTGCCGCGTTTTCGAAATCTAGCGTAATCTTGCTAATATTTTGGTTTATACTCATCGACGATGCAATTCTGACGAGGAATGTCCACATTGCGGTGCACGTTGCCTGCCTATTTGCTGGCAGGAAGCAATAAACCAAAGGAAACATAAATGACTTTTATATCCGTAAATTGTATAGAGTTGTTGAAAGAATTTCGGCCGATACTTAAATGTACCATCGGTGAAAGTATCTACCGTAGAATCTGCGAGAACTGTCATATTTGAATGGCACGTTACGACGGCAATTTAATTATTCTCGTTAACGTACATAAAACCTTGATTTTTGTACGTTCTAAATGTTTCTTGTATACGGCATAAATGATGTATCGTTTTTCATTTATTTATATGGCTATACTAATATGAATAATAATGAATTAATATAATTTATTGTCATGTTGTACTTAAGCTCCATTGTTCATTTTTAGATTTATGTATATATCTACAAATAGATGCATTTAATATGATTTTAAATTATCATCGATTTGCTATTATGATTTCTAACCAATTTATTTTCAACGTATTTTAATTTTTTCCCTACTACGTTGCTCGAATATGTAATATCAAATTTTTACGCTGTTTTAATAATTAAATTGATTGTTATATTATGTAAAAAGATGTTTTGAATTTCTCCTATCGTATCTGTTTTTTTTTACATAAATGTGCAACTTATGTTATTTTAAGATTTTTGTTTCTCTTATCATATTTACTTTACTTGAAGGTTTACTAAATGTATAACTTATGGAATTTTATGTAATATATTTGCACTGGATTATTGGGGAAATAATTTAAATACATGATAAGAAGAAGATAAAAATTATTTGAGTTTTTAAACATTTAGTGTTATGCTGCATAGGAGTAAAAGTTAACATCGCATCAAAACATGGCGAGAAAAGTTGCATTAATTACGAACATATACTTTCAAAATAAGTATTTTCATATTAATTTCTTAGGTTTTAAAAAACATATTTTAGTTTATATTCCGTAATTTTATTTTCGTTAGAGAAGGATTATAAAAATATAAAAGTAGATGGAATACTAATTGTCATTCACATATTCTGCTCAAATAAAGACATATCTATGGTTTGTACGTAAATGGCTGTGCTTTATCTAATTTAATAATTTAATTCCGTTATACAAGTTAATTTTTTATCACTGCTTTCTCGAAATTATTAGACATTTTTGAAAATATCATACCAAATTTAGTACTTTAAATTATATACTTTATAGCTAAAAAAAGACTAGTGATCTGAATATATACTTCTATAATTTCAGCATCTCAGAAACAGTTTTTTTTTTGTACATATATGTAATATATTGAGTAATTGAAAAAGGTCTAAATGGAATTTACAAATTTCGAAATATTTTATTATCAACGTCTTTATTGATACTTATTAAAAATTTCAACTCAATCGCATTAACACTCAAATATCAAAAGTTTAAAAATTTACATTTTGCTGTTTGTGTTGGCAAATATAATTATAATTTTATATCTGGGTCACTGTTTCCATTTAAGATATCGGATCTCCGAAAAATTATTTTTTAATCAATGAAACGATTATTTCGAATAAAATATCTTTAACGGATAAAACCGGTTAACAGACAAAATTTTATGGTGGACTTTTATATGATTATTATTATTTCTGGTGAACCGTTCCACCATCAGGATTCAACGTATGTGTGAAAAAAGGATAACATTCAATACGTTTATTATTATACTCGTATGGACCAGAACAGAATACACGCTGTGTGTGTGAATTGAAAAAAGTGAAATATATAAGGCACTTATGGTACTAGAGAGTGTTGAAAAAATCAATCCCATATATATATAGCAAATAATAATAAAGAGAAAAACAAATATAATAACAATAATAATAGTTTTTCTATTAACACATATAGTAAAGTAATAATAATAGTAATATAACAATAATAATAATATAACAATAATAATAAAGAGAATAACAAACATAATAGTCTTTCTGTGATGAGAAGAACACGTATAGTAATGTAATAATAATAATAATTCAATTTAAAATTATAATTTATTTTAAATTTAGGTTTTATTCGTAATAAATTATGATAATTAAAATTAAACGCCGATGCGCAATTAAGTAGCGAAATATATACTGTTGCTTATTCACGACACAAATACGTAAATTCGTGTGCACATCACACCAAATATTTTTTACGTTAACTTACTATACAGGTGATAATTATTACACATGTACATTTATAATATCAATATGTGCAATGTTTAACGAATAATTCCGAAATTTTTTTTGTATATGCATTTATATATGAAAGTATATGTATATGAGTTTTTAAAAGTTTCTTTACATAATTTTTTCATACCCGTAAAAACAAAATTAATAATTTCGTATATTTAATTCCTATACACGATATGAACGATCTTCTTGGCAACAACATTTTTCTAAACGAAAAGAAAATATTTAATATTTAGCTATACACACAATAAAGAAAGTTCGAATAGTAAATCAAATTGGGAGACAGAAATGTTAGTCGGAAAAATCGTTCCGAATCCGTCGTATAATCTCTTCTTAAATTTCCGATATCACTTATTTTTCAATACCATGATTGACCCAAATGAAACCGACAACTGAATACTTCGCAATCCAAAAAACCTGCACTTTTATCGTAATTTTTCTAATATTTAAGTCTATATTCATGGACGATGCAATTTGGACAATGAACGTCCACATTAAAGTGTACGTCCCCTACATTCTTCCTGCTGGGACGCAAATAAGCCAACGGAATATACAAAATTATTTTGATGTTGGTCAAAAGTAACATTTTGGTTACAACTCCGCAAATTAGATTACGTTGAGAAATAAAATATAATAATTAAAATATAAAATTTAAAATAAATACTTTTAATAATAAAATATGTAGGAAATATATATATGTATGTATGTATAGTGGAGACACTAACACAACGAGTGCGTTAAGGAAGATGTTCATTTTAACGAAACAAGGGGCTACTGATTAAGTAAAATTGCCTATCTAACGGACTAGTGGGAAGTCTGTATACTTAAAAAAAAATATTATGCAGTATACGCTGTAACAGCATATGCGTGCGAATATATATATATATATATATCCATATATGTCGCTAATAAATTTTACAAATTTTTATATATTTTCGTATCCAATGAACCATTTTGTTACAGATTTTTCATAGGATAAAACTACCAATGACGTCATATAAGTTGTGCTATATACGTTGTAATAGACAAAATCGCAGTGCCCCCATATACATAATGTTTATATTATATATATATAATTTTTTTATTATATAATTTTTTATTGGATGGAAGCTAAATCGCGAAAACGACATCATACCCGTGAGATTGTTCCACTCCATATAAAAATATATCTTATGTTTTTAACCAAATTCGAAAATTACTACTCACTTCATGCATATGTATGTATAAATTTTTGGATGTTTTGCTACAACCGCAATTACTCCACTTTAGGATAAATTTTTTGACATGCACATTTTGCCACCTTTTCTCACGTACAACACAATATGTGCGGTAATAAATTTTGCGAAAATATATACATGTTACACGCGCGGTTACTGCAAGTACGCAAAAGTATATACATATATAATATCCACAGTAAAAGAATGAGGTACTAAAGCATATATATATATACACAGGAAGCATCGCGGCCAGTCCAAAAACCAATCAAGGGACATATTGAAAATCCAAAATTCAACTTATAATCGGCGATATCTCCTTAACGATTAACTCTTATAGGATAAATGTTACAAACAAAATGATAGATCTCTACGTCAGTTTTGGGAATAATCGTTTTAAAATTAGTTTTTCTAGAAGCTTTGAAAGAATAGGAAGCAGCGAAATAGGCCTGTATGACGAAAACAAATTCAGACGATTTACCAGGCTTTGGTACAACAATTATTTGAGAAAACTTCCAACTCAAGAAGCAGTGTATTTCTTATTATTAAGTTACATGCACATAAGCATATTAAATTTTAAAAATGAACAATTTACCCGTACCGAAATATAAAACAAAAATTCTTCCCAGGCAAACAAAAATAGAAAAGCTTATATGATAGGCTTATAAATATCAAATGTATAAATTACAGGAAAAATTTGTATAAAAAACCTGTTCCAATATATTAGAATAAAATTATAACTTACACTATTATAATATAATATCTTAAAAATATCTTAGTCTATTTGCTGATACTAGAAATTTAATAGCCGGCTTACTATAAACAGATATGTTTTCTTATATCTGTGTCGCAGAGATTGGTAGTCATAATCTCCTATCGAATGTATTACTACATTATCAGATGAGCTGCAGTTGGCGAAAAATTTTTTCACTGTATTTTTAATGATTTCCTGTATATAAGGAAACATTAAAATATCATGCATAGATTTAATTTTATTAAATCTTGGTTTATTCAAGATAATTCTTAAACAATGATTTTGTAGTCTTTGCATCTGATTTATACTGCTATTGCTTAGCTCCAGACCGGGCTCGCATATAATAATTTTGGTAGAATAACTTTTTTGTAAATGAGGAATTTGTTTTGCGCCGATAATGCAGACTTTTTGTTAAATATTGGAAATAGACAACCCAATTTGCGCATCGTTCTATTTACACAATCATTAATATGCCTCGTTAAGTCGTCTATCGATAGTTATGCCTAAATATCTTACATTTTCCTTCCAATCGAGGTAATTGTTTTTGACTCGAACGAAGTGATTAAGTAGAGGCCTACGTCTAGTAAAAATGATTGATTCAGTTTTTTCATCATTGACTTTAATTTTCCATTTGTAGAAAAATTTTGATATTTTATCAATTGCACTTGTTAGTCTGTTACTGATTGTGTCAATTCTATAAGAGGATACCATTAAAGAAGTATCATCAGCATATAGGTTTATGTCTACTCCCGTAATAGTTGGCAAGTCATTCAAATAGAGTATAAAAAGGAAAGGACCTAGGATGCTCCCTTGAGGTACCCCAGCTTTAATAAATCTCATGTTAGACTTATGGGCGGTACATTTTTTTCTTTTTTGCAATCGGCTGAATTATGACTACCGGCGCATTTAACACACTTATAAGGACGATTACAAAACGATCTTGTGTGCTCATACCTTTGACATCTAGTGCACTGGGGTATGTCCCTTTTTACGTGTGGGGTTTCCACTCTAATTTTCGAATGTAATAATAAGTCGAGATCATATATACGTTTAATCTCGTCAGCCGGCTCCAAATCAACAAAATGCACGGGGAGAGGTTCTTTAGTTCTTCTATTTCTGACATTGAACACGGACCTCACTTGAAAACTTTGTTCTTCTAGTGCCTGTTTAATATCGCTGATTGTGAAAGAAGGGTGTAAACCGCGAATTACAACTTTATACGCTCTTTCGTGTTTTAGTTGGTAGGTGTGATAATTTATGTCTTCTTTTTTAAACGTTGCGATTAGTCTTCTATAATCGTCAGAGGTTTGCAAGTTGATTTTAACAGCGTTATCTTTCAAGGATTTCGCTCTGAAGTCATGTTTTCCTAGTGCGTCCGTAATTTTTTTTAACATTCTCGAATAGTTAATTACATCATGCACAAATATTGGCGGCGGTGAAGGTTCTGTTGTTGCATTGTGAGCCGAGTGTGTAATTGGATTCACATCATGTAAATCTTCGTCTTCGATCTGTAAATATTGGAACCTGTTTTGTTTCGTACGGTAGTTATTTAAATTTTGTTGTTCATTCAATAGTCTTTTTCGTGCCTTCTTTTTAGGAATCTGCCAGTCGTTCTCTATGAGTTTTTGCGACGATGTCGATAATGCGTCTTCGGAGTAATTTGATATTATTGTATTGCTATCATCAGTTATGTCTACATTTTCACTTATTTTATCGTTAATAATATAGTAACATATAGCTGGATTACCAGAATAATGGCCTGGATATATGGGTGCCCTCTTCTGTTTAAATAATAAAGTTTTGAGAGATACGATCGTGTTGATTTACATGTAAATAATTAAAGGTGACCACAATTATTTAAATAATTCAAATAAATAATGTATCCTATGAACGTAAAAAATATAATAATAAACGTTTAAATTTTACATTAAAAACTTTTTAAAAAAAAACAATTCAATATAAATTAGCCTACATAATATACACTGCCTATATATTTTTATATATATATATATATAAAAATTATTAAGAGAGCGAAAAAGATAAAAGATTTCATTTTCTATCAAAAACAGCGAACGAGCACACACACACATAAGGGTAGAGCTAGCTGCTAATATATATATATATATATATATATATCTATATGTGGAAAAAAAGGTCGTTTTATCTAAGGGTAAGCTGCATCCTAAAAAGGAAAAAATATGGTTGGATCGTCCTATCGATCGATGGGTGGTCCGTAGGCAATAAATTACTCAAACTATTGATGTAAGTGTGGTCTTTCGTTCGGACCAAGGTTGTCCGACATCGAGTACATTAATATATAAGGATCGACCTCCTGGAGTGAGAAAGGAAGCGAAATATATAACTGACTTATACTAGAAAGTGGTGAAAAAAAACTTATTGCAGCTAGAAAGAAAAATCAACCATCATTTCTCGGAGAACAGTCCGTTCATATTCAAAGGATAACAATAATAATAATAAATAGAATAGCAAATATAATAATAATGTTTATTATAAGTATAATCAGGAGAACAACACGTATAATAATAATTATAATAAAATAAACCAATTAAAATTTAATTAATTTTAAACTTTAGTTTTATTCATAATAAATTACGATAAATAAAATTAAACATCTATCACAATAATATGTATAAGGCAAAATACCTGTTCCTGCCCCTCCACGATATAAGTACGTCACACATGTTCACATAAATACATATGTACAAATCACCACGTATACATCACACAAAACAGTGAACGAATGTAGTGTATGAATGATACATACTACGACGATCGTCGTATGTTCACATCGACAAAAAAATAAATAGAATAAAGTTATGAAATAAATAATTATATATCTATTTTAATAAATTTATTTGTATTTAAATAATTAAATATGTTTCATGAAATTGCTCGACACAAACGTTATATATATAAATTATATAAGTAATTTACGAAATAAGGAAAAATATTTAATATTAATGTCGATAAAATAACTGATAAAAAGTCTAATTCGCTCACTAGTGTAGTAATTACAAACGGACATATGTATAGTTACGATAATTATTATTGCTGTCAAAATCTCGTTTGAGATGAGCCGGCTATGTCGCATAATAATTTCAAAAATGATGGTTAGCGAGTTCGATTTTGGAAATTAGACAAAGGATAATGGTCATCAAGTTTATTAATGGGAAGATTGCTGAAACCATTATCGAACAAAACATCTCAAACCGGGTAATACATATATATACAAATCCACTACATACGTATGATGCAAAACAGTGAATTAATGTAGTACATGAATGATACATACATACATATATTATTATATATTTAAGGAAGAGGAGTACATTCGAAATTTAAAATTAAAAAGTTAAATAACCATAATAATAATAATAATAATAATAATAATGAGTAGGTAAACTAAAATGTGGTTATTACATTAAAAAATATTCTCTCGTTTCGCCTTCTTCACTTACTAATTGCCTAAGTTCACGCGCTGTTATGCTATACATTTTAGTCTTTGATTTTTTTTTTTAAATCAGAATAATTAGAATATTAAAAATAAATAAATATACTCGCGTAATTTTTTTTTTTTGCTCGCAATCTGCCTATTTGAGGCAATAAGCGGCGAAGATAGCATTTAACAAATATATTTATTTAGTGGAACGTGTCTCATCGGCCACAGCTCCTTATTTTATAACAGAACTATTTATGGGCGTTATAGCGTATTTACATTAATGATATTACGCCTTTTTAAGCGTACCAATTCCGAACGATTTGTTGTCAGGTTCTGCGCCAGATGGTTAATATGGTTTTCTAACCGTTGAACGTATCTTGCCTTACGGTTGTAAATCGCATCTTTAATTGATGGTATTTGTAGATCCTCTCGTACATCCTCGTTTCTCACGAACCATGGCGCTCCGACTATTGTACGCAATATCTTATCTTGAGCTGACCGTATGATATCGATGCTCGAGTTGCTTGCTGAACTCCAAAGTTTTATTCCATAAGACCAAATAGGTCTTAGGATCGACTTATATAGCAAGACTTTACTTTCAATTGGAAGTCTGGATGTTTTCCCAATTAACCAGTACATGCTGGAAAATTTTATAAACAATTGTATTTTTTTTTGGCAGTAATATGTTTTCTCCAGGTCAATTTGTTATCCAAATGCATACCTACAATGCATTTAGCACGGTCCAATGTTAATTATATATATATATAATCGTCGAAACTTAAAAAAAAGATTCAGGGTAGTTCGACACCTATCGATCGTAACGAAAAACACGCCTGGACCAATTTGGCCGCAATGGCAAAGGTTTTGCAGCAATGTAAATTGATTGTTTGGGATGTATGCACGATGGCACATAAAAAATCTTTGGAGGCTTTAGACAGAACCTTAAAAGATCTACGGAACAATCATAACCGATTTGGTGGTGTCATGATTTTATTAGCAGGTGATTTTCGTCAAACATTGCCAGTGATTCCACGATCAATGCCAGCTAATGAACTGAATGCATGTCTAAAGTCCTCCAATTTGTGGAAACATGTCAAAGTACTTCATTTAAGCAAGAATATGCGTGTCGAATTGCAAAATGACCAATCTGGAAACATATTCTCTAAACAACTCATTGACATTAGTAATGGCAAATTTCCTAGAGACATGTTGACTGGCTGCATTAACTTTCCTGAAAGTTTTTCTCAATTAACTCGATCAACAGATGAACTTATTCAAAAGGTGTTTCCAGATGTTGCTGAAAATTACAGAAACCATGATTGGTTGAGCGAACGAGCTATATTGGCTGCAAAAAACATAGATGTAAATGAATTAAATTTCAAAGTTCAAAAACAAATTACAGGCGAATCGAGGATATATAAATCAGTTGATTCAGCTACTAACCAAGATGATGTAATCAACTATCCACCGGAATTTTTAAACTCTCTGGATTTGCCAGGATTGCCACCTCACAATCTTCAATTAAAGGTTGGATCGGGAGTTATAATGTTGCGAAATATCAACCAACTGCGTCTTTGCAACGGCACACGTTTAGCGATAAAAAAATTACTAAACAACGTGATAGAAGGAACTATAAAGTATAAAGGAGAAGATGTTCTTATACCGCGCATCCCAATGATTCCGACTAGTTTAAACGACTACAGTTTCTAGTGCGGCTTGCTTTTGCTATGACCATAAACAAGTCCCAGGGGCAATCATTAAGTGTTTGTGGTATTAATTTGGAAAACCCATGTTTCTCACATGGTCAATTGTATGTTGCCTGTTCCCGTGTTGGAAAACCATCAGATTTGTTTGTCTATGCGCCAGGTAATCAAACGAAAAACATCGTATATCACAAAGCACTACAATGAAAATAAAACTGATTTTTGTTAATAATTATGATTCACAGATCTATCGGATGAAACGAAAAAACCGCGTTTAAGCTAATAAATTTATACATTTATTGATTGTGGGGCAATACGAAGTTCGCCGGGTCAGCTAGTATATATATATATATATATATATATATATATATAAATACATAAAATACATTTTTTATTCAATATTTTTGTATTTAAATACAAAATATACATATAAATGTATACAAAACTAACACCATGTTACATGAATTTCGTATGATGTCACAGAGAAATCACATTGCAACATGTTTTCCGTAGGTAGGAGCGTAACTGATTGAGAGGAAAGTTTCAAATGTGAAGGAGAGTTGAAGGAACAGTATTCCGTACAACATTGGTTAATACTTATTTTTTTACCTACACGTGTAGGCACTCAAATATTATGGATAAATGAGAGAAATATAAAGTAAGAAAAAGAAGGAAGTTTCTATACACATACGACCGGTGTGAACATATAGAAATAATACTTTGTCTTTTACATGAATTAGTTAATTAAAAATCAAACTAAAAAAAAATTAAATAGTATAATTTTATCTTTCATTAACGTAAATTAGTCAACAGAATTAGATACATTAATTTCGGAACAAACGAGTAGAAAAAGAAAAAAACCACTTATTAATAAATGTAAACCAATATATCATTAATAAACCCGAGTATGACGGGCACGGCATGTTGCTTGAAATGTAAAGTCGCGTTTATTCATATATTGTTCTACTTTTATTAATAAATCGTTTTTTTTTTCTTTTTGTACTCGGTTGTTCCGAAATTATTCTATCTTAATAATTATTAATATCGACGGCGAAAGTAATGAAAAAAATAACCTGGCTTATGA
Organism: Coronaproctus castanopsis; assembly: GCA_032883995.1. Lineage (NCBI taxonomy): Eukaryota > Metazoa > Arthropoda > Insecta > Hemiptera > Monophlebidae > Coronaproctus > Coronaproctus castanopsis. The sequence continues at coordinate 102,554,230 of CM065052.1, read as the reverse complement.
TCTGCAGTAATTGCCGTGGTATACATTGCTAATTATAACATTTGTTTCGAGCGTTTTCTCAGATATTTTTTCAGACGAGCAAGAAATAGGAGGGCATGCGCACGAGAATTATCGAAAATAGCGATATTTTTATTTTTATGATTATCAGTATAAATAATGAATATTCAAATATATATGTTTTATTTTTAAATTTATTGATGTTTTTATTTCATGTTGAGTATAGAATAGACGGTCGTCGTAATATATATATATATATGTGTGTGTGTGTGTGTGTGTATTATACCTACATGTAACTTATATATACACTTTTTATTGAACATTTTCGTATCTAAATAAAAAATACATATTTATACGTATATATAAAACAAGCACCGCTTCCTTATGTTCACAAATATCGTGTTACAAAGAATCGCACTAAACGGGTACACTACAATATTTGGCCACGACCCTTTTTGAACTCCAGCTAGGAGCTGTCTTGTAAATGTCAAAATAAACGATTAGGCGGTTAGGGATAAGATTCTAGGGTGGCCTTTTATGATTATTATTATTTCTGGTGATTCGTTCCACCCAAAAGACGTTACTACACGCTGCGTGTGAATGAAAAAAAGCGAAATATATAAAGGACTCATACTAGCGTGTGATGAAAAAATCGATACAAAATGTGATGAAGAGAATATCCCGTTCTTATCTCAAGAATAACAATAATAATCATAAAGAGAATAACAAATATAATAACAATAATAATACTTTTTCTGCCATAAGAATAACATGTATATTTAAGTAATAATAATGATAATTCAAATTAAAATTTTAACTAATTTCAAATGTAGGTTTTATTCACAATAAATTATGATAAATAAAATTAAACATCTGCGCGTAATGCGTAAGTGGTAAAATATATAATCCTACCTATTCACGACACAAATACGTTAATTTAACCATTTCATTGGATATAATGACCTGATATTTAAGTATATTAATATTAATTTTGCCGCAAACATTTTTTCTCGTTTATTATTTGTGTACTTCTTGTATTTTCCATTAATTTTAATTTTATTTTATATATTTTGCTTTTCAAAATTAAATTTTATTTTGATGTTACGTCTATTACGTTATTCTAGCCCAGTAAATTGGTAAAAATGTTGTTTTTGATGTACGATTTGGAAATGTCACTCCTCGGCAACTTACACTCCCAATGGTCCTGTGATGCTAAGTGTTTCGTAATCAGGAAGTTTATATTAGGTCGCGTACCTAATTTCAGAATTTTAGGGTAAAAATTAACAAAGTTCCAATGAAATGGTTAAATTTTCAATATCGAATTATTTTTCAATATCAACGAAACCGACAACCTTCGCGCACTACAGAAAAAACTGCAGTTTCATGCCGCTTTTCGAAAATTAGCGTAATTTTTCGAATATTTCAGTCTATATTCATCGACGATTTGGAAGAGGAACGTCTACATTGCGGTATACGTTATCTGTCTTTTTTCGTGGTAGGAAACAATAAACCAACAGAACGTATAAATGATTTTTATATCCCTGAATTGTATAAAGTTGTTGGAAAAATTCCTGTCGATACCTAAATGTACCATCGGCGAAATTATCTTCCGTAGAATCAACGAGAACAATAATATTTGAATGACAAGTCACCATGGCAATTTGATGAATATCGTCAACGTACAAGTCATTTTCTTTAATTTTGTAACTTCCAAATGTTTTTTTTTATATTACATAAATGATTTATCGCTTACATTTACTAAGTTTTATTTTTATTCAGATTGTTTCTCTACGATTTTCCAACATTGACAAACACGCAAGTTTATATGAGGATTAATAATAAACCGAACAAAATGTAACACAATCACTAAAAGTTTTTTAATCGCGAAGCTTTTCGACAGTTATGTCATTTTCAAGCACGCACCAAAATTATTACATCTTTTTTTATATATGAATTACCAGAAATGTTTATATAACGACAAATTAAAATTTGATATACATATTTCATTAGCCAGACATAATTTCAAATTTATATTTATTTACAATAAATTTTATTTATAAAACAGATTTTGAAAAATTCTTCATCAAAATTGGTAAATATCTCCAAACCGGGTCAGGTTCCATTAAATGTTGAATATATTGGAAAGTAGTGATTTTATTAATTAATAATAAACCGAACAAAATGTAACACAATCACTAAAAGTTTTTTAATCGCGAAGCTTTTCGACAGTTATGTCATTTTCAAGCACGCACCAAAATTATTACATCTTTTTTTATATATGAATTACCAGAAATGTTTATATAACGACAAATTAAAATTATGTATATCAAATTTTAAGTTGTCGTTATGTAAACATTTCTGGTAATTCATATATAAAAAAAGATGTAATAATTTTGGTGCGTGCTTGAAAATGACGTAACTGTCGAAAAGCTTCGCGATTAAAAAACTTTTAGTGATTGTGTTACATTTTGTTCGGTTTATTATTAATTAATAAAATCACTACTCTCCAATATATTCAACATTATATGAGGATGATAAAGCAATATTTTTCAGCTCTTACAAACCAACTGCTATTAAAAATCAATTAGAAATCGATGCACGTAGCGTTTTAAAGTATTATCGCAAATGGCAAAATCGAAATAAATGCATTAAAAACTGAAGTCATATTTTTCATTCGTCGTCGACCAATTTTGCCATCCGAACTTCTAAGTCGATGATAAAATTATAAATTGGTCGGATATATTTGGGTGTTTTAGCTAACCTTCTCAGCGCATGTAAATTACGCAGCTCTAAATAAAACAGTAACCGCAATTTACTTAATCGTAAATCGTACCGGAACGTTAATAATAAGATCGGAATTTATAAAGAGTTTCCTGTGATAGCTTATGCTTGTCTCGCCTGGTTTTCTATCTCGAAGGCCAGCTTTAATGAATTACAATTAATACAAAATGAGTGGTTAATATAAGTATTAAGTTCCCCAAGGTATACCAGAATAGTGAGCATTCATGAGATATTAATTTACTTTTTATTCGGGATTTGATTAGTTTTGCTGATGATACGGCATTATTGGCTGAATCTGTAGATCTGCGGCGAATACTAGATACAGTTGCTACTGTAAGCTAGGAAATGGGAATCAATATAAACATTAAGAAAACAAAATTCATGGTAGCTTCCCGCCAATCAGTTATGGATAAAAAGTTATTTTTCAATTGGAATGAAATTAACGAGTAAATAAATATAAATATTTAGGCAGCCGGATTACAAGAAATAGTGACCCGGGTGTAAGCTCGAGTTAAAATGACCGGAGATATGTTCATGAAATTCAAACGCGTTCTTTGTAACCGATAACTAAGCTTAGATATCAAAAAGAAGATTCTAGGATGTTACGACTTTTGTATGGGTATGGAACTTGGACGCTAAATATGAAGAAGCGCATCTCATCGTTCGAAATGTGGTGTTACGAAAGAATATGGAAAATTCCGTGGACAAGTAAAACAAAGAACGAAGAAGTATTAAAACCGATGGTAACTGGCCGGATACTAATGGCTAATAAAAATACGAAAAATTGCGTTTTTGGGATACCTAATGCGTTGATCGAAATACTACATTTACAATCATTGAAAACACTTTTAATGTAACTATCAGTAATGTCGAACTTGAACGTGTTTATGAAATTAAGTATTCTTGGGGTGGTTCTTGATTGCGAATTAACTTGGCATAAATATAAGTATATGTATACATATATGTTACCATATTAATTTCAACACCTTTTTTTTAATATAATAATAATAATAATAATAATAATAATAATAATAATAACAACAAACAATAGTAATAACAATAATTAAACAATTTGTAAAAAATAATATAATTAAATAACCCTATAAAAATAATAATAATAATAATAATCGTATGTGACGTCGCACGAACCCTTATATGGATTGGTAGACGGTGTGAGTGTGGCGTCGCAGTACATTTATAATATCTATACGTGCAATATTTAACAAATAATTCCGAAATTTTTTTTGTATATGCATTTATATATGAAAGTATATATATGAGTTTTTAAAAAAGTTTCTTTACATAATTTTTTCGTACCCGTAAAAACAAAATTAATAATTTCGTACATTTAATTCCTATACACGATATGAACGATCTTCTAGGCAACAACATTTTTCTAAACGAAAAGAAAATATTTAATATTTAGCTATGCGCAAAATAAAGAAAGTTCGAATAGTAAATCAAATTTGGAGACAGAAATATTAGTCGGAAAAATCGTTCCGAATCCGTCGTTATACTCTTCTTAAATTTCCGTAATCACTTATTTTTCAACGCCATGATTGACCCAAATGAAACCGACAACTGAATACTTCCCTATCCAAAAAACCTGCACTTTTATCGTAATTTTTCTAATATTTAAGTCTATATTCATCGACGATGTAATTTGAACAATGAACGTCCACATTAAAGTGTACGTCCCTTACATTCTTCCTGCTGGGACGCAAATAAGCCAACGGAATATACAAAATTATTTTGATGTTGGTCAAAAGTAACATTTTGGTTACAACTCCGCAAATTAGGGGTTTGTTACGTTGAGAAATAAAATATAATAATTAAAATATAAAATTTAAAATAAATACTTTTAATAATAAAATATGTAGGAAATATATATATGTATGTATGTATAGTGGAGACACTAACACAACGAGTGCGTTAAGGAAGATGTTCATTTTAACGAAACAAGGGACTACCGATTAAGTAAAATTGCCTATCGAACGGACTAGTGGGAAGTCTGTATACTTAAAAAAAATATTATGCAGTATACGCTGTAACAGCATATGCGTGCGAATATATATATATATATATCCATACATGCCGCTAATAAATTTTACAAATTTTTATGTATTTTCCTATCCAATGAACCATTTTGTTACAGATTTTTCATAGGATAAAACTACCAATGACGTCATATAAGTTGTGCTATATACGTTGTAATAGACAAAATCGCAGTGCCCCCATATATAGTGTTAATAATATATATATATATATATATATATATATATATATATATATACATATATATATATACAGGAAGCATCGCGGCCAGTCCAAAAACCAATCAAGAGACATACTGAAAATCCAACATTCTACTTATAATCGGCGAGATCTCTCCTTAACGAATAGGGTAAATGTTACAAACAAAATGATAGATCTCCACGTCAGTTTTCAATCGATCGTAATGAAAAACGGTTTTCTATTTTTTTAATATCTATCAAATCGGTTCTATAAAAATTTTTCAAAAATCGAAATTCAAAAAGGTCACCTCCCCAACACCACAGTTTTTTTTCGACGACTTTATTAATAGGTTTTTCTATGTACAACTAATTAGGTAATAACGATATTTTCGTATCCCTAAACATAAGCAATTTATAGTTCGAAAACCGATTTTTCTATAGTCGTATATATACATGTATATAACGATATATAGGCATATAATTAACATTGCCTATGCTAAAAGCATTGTAGAATCGGCCGACCAAAAATGGGTCGAAAAATTTTTCAAGATCGAAAATAAAATTTTAAACTCGCGATTTTTCGTTACCAGTTAATTTGGAAAACTTTACGTTATTACATAAATGATAGATCTCCACGTCTACTTTCGTCTAACGTTAACCCGAACCCCCTATCTATCATAAGGGCCCTAAAAACGGTCCAAAACCCCTAAACCCTTGTACACCCATTTTCTGTATCAGTATTTGCTATAAAAATACGACAATACTATTGTTAGACGCGTATTTTAATGCCACATAACTTTCGTTTGAACAATTTTTCCAAATTTCAAACCGTTCGAGAATTATTGCGAAAAAATTGAAATTAAAAAAAAATTGTGTCCCTTTCGAAATTTTCGGGTTCGGTTTGAAATTTTTTTCGCGGTTTTTTCGCTTCATACGATAGATTTTATAACAGTCCTGGCAACTCTCGATAAACAATATATATATAACTCACATTGCCTATGCTAAAAGCATTGTAGAAAGGGTTGGCAAAAAAGGCTTCCAGAATTTTTAAAAAACGAAAACGGAATTTTAATTTCGCGATTTCTCGCTACCTGTTAATCTCGATAAAATGTACGTTATTATATTAATGATAGACCTCGACGCCTACTTTCGTCTAACGTTAACCCAACACAACGAGTGCGTTAAGGAAGATGTTCATTTTAACGAAAAGAAAACAAACATACACGCGTCGATGTGATATTCATATTATTCGTTTTCCGCGTTAATTTTTTAACTCTAGTTGTGTTTTAATTTGTTGAGTTCTTTAGTTAAATTTTCAAACATGTCCCTAATTGTTAAGAAAATCCAAAAAGGCAAACAAAGTATTTTTTATAATAATTCTACGCCATATTCAGTGTTTGACGTTGTTAACCCGTGTTCGTTTTGTTCTTTCACGTAAACCGCTGTTATTTATTTATCTCTTTGGACTCTCTGTTCGGGATCGGTGCCTGCTAATTATTTCTTTTTATAATCGATACGTTTATACATTCGACGCTCGCTGCCGACCGGTACAGCCTCTTACATATTTTTAAACGATGAGCGTTAAACGCGATTCGTTATCGCTTATCAGTACTGACAGCAGACTGATAACGAATAATCAACCGTTCGTAAATAGAGGTAGCAACCAAGCGTGTTCGAAATATTTACCGCCCCGCTCGTGTTCGAATGTTGCAAAACTTGTAACAAAAGATCAAGCAGTTACGAGAACACAAAATTACAAGAATATATAATTCCCCTTGGTAATATAAAAAAAAGATTATTCGCCTCTAAAATCTCTAAAATCCGATTCCGTAGAAACACTGAATATATTTATTTGCACTCATAAAGTCATAAAATTTAAAAAATCAATTTATACCGACTGAAAAATTTGCTAAAACTTCGAGAAAATTAATCTTATCAAATATTCATATAATAAAGTAATTCTTGATGCTTTGGTCGCCAATAACCTTAAACCAGTTTCATCCTTGAAATTTATGCGTTTGAAAGTTAGTGAAGTTGAAACGTATTCTCACACGACGAGCTTTAGAAGAATGATTTATATTCAGGATGATAAAGATGTTAACTTACCGGATTCCTTGTTGATAAGTCACGATCGTAACAAACGATTAACTTAAATGTTATATTTGTAAAAATGAGGGGCACATCGTAGCGGAGTGTGACTTACGCAGTGAGAATCCAAAAGTTAACACTGACGCGCATATACCCCTTACATCGATTCTTTGTAAAGTATTGGAAAAAATTATCAACAATAGGCTACTATGGGAAATTGATTACTAATCTCCAATATGGTTTTCGACCAGGACGACCAACAATTGATCCAATTATTTTATTACCACGATCTATAACTAAAGCATTCAAATAAGCACCATTTACTAGCTGTCTTTTTTGATTTCAAGAAGGCTTTCAACAACATCTGGAGGTATCGTATCCTTTCAGTTCTACACTCCTGGATCTTCAAAGGCCGTCTTTGCACGTTCATTGAAAATTTTCTTTCAGACCGTCATTTTCAAGTAAGTCTAGGATCCACTTTATTCCAATTACATACATTGCTGACAGGAGTTTCATAGGGATGTGATCGCAAAGTAAGTCTAGCGCTTAACAACAATTGGATAATACTTACAAATGAAGTAAGATATTTAGGATTGATATTCGATAACAAATTTAGTTGGAATGCACACATTGACTCGCACAAGAGTAGTTGCTGCAAAAAGTTAAACTTGTTGCGGGAACTATCGCGTACAACCTATGGTGCAAGCAGACGTAATCTGCTAATGGTATACCGCACACTTGTACGATCTAAAATTTCACTAGCTTATGTTTCCGCTAGTAAATCGTTACTGAAAAGGTTAAACGCAATCCATCATACAGCTTTAAGACTATCAACATGTTGCTTTTCAAACTCCAATACCGAGCTTATTATGAGATGCAGTGGAGTGATCAATCGTTTTACGGTGGAATTATTTAACCATCTTAGCTTTTGCAAACCTAAAATGTACAAATAAGATGTTTGAAGAGGACGACGAATCATCGAGCTACTACATGATCTCTATTTCGCAACAATTAAATATCGAAATATCAACATTGGTCAGAAGCTCGATCTCTGCTGTACCGCCATGGTCTTGCACAATGCAATGCAACGTACAGTGTTCCGAAAGAACGATCAATACATTCACTAAAAAAACTAAGGTCTTATAATGCCGTAAATAAATAAATAATAATAATAATAATTTTAAATATGCATTACGTGCTAATAATCAGCAGTTTTAAAAATACTCTAATAATAATAATCAAAAATAAATGTAGTCAATCTTGCGATATTTTAACAAAAACCAAAAAATGAAGTAAATATAAGTTAAAAATTCCATCTCGTCAAAGACATCGATTCCTTCAAAAACGGTATACCGTCTGATTTATATATATATATATATATATATATATATATATATATATATATATATATATATTTCATATTGCAATAATTATTTTTTTTACGTGTCGTAAATATTTTATATATATATATACGTTAGAATTTTATTCATGTTGTGAAATCTTCTTACGTGAGAATAATAATAAGAAATAAGGAATTTAAAAGTTATTTACTTACAAAACAAATATGAAATAGTAACATATAGGTTGATTACTAGAATAATGGCCTGCATATATAGGTGTCCTCCTCTGTTTAAATAATAAAGTTTTGAGAGATACGATCGTGTTGATGTACATGTAAATAATTAAAGTTGACCACAATTATTTAAATAATTCAAATAAATAATGTATCCTAGGAACGTAAAAAATATAATAATAAACGTTTAAATTTTACATTAAAAACTTTAAAAAAAAACAAAAAAAATTCAATATAAATTAGTGTACCATAATGCGTATATATTTATTTATATATATACATATATATATATATATATATATATATATATATATATATATATATATATATATATATATATATATATATATATATTATAAAGGGAGCGTGAAAGGAAGAGAAAAAGGTAAAAGATTTCATTTTCTATCAAAAACAGCGAACGAGCACACACACACACACACACACATATATATACATGTGAAAAAAAAGGTTGTTTTATCTAAAGGTAGAGCTAGCTGCTAATATATATATATACATGTGGAAAAAAAGGTAGTTTTATCTAAGGGTAGAGCTAGCTAAAAGGAAAAAATATCGTTGTATCGTCGTATCGATCGATGGGTGGTCCGTAGGCAATAAATTACTCAAACTATCGATGTAAGTGTGGTCTTTCGTTCGGACCAATATTGTCCGACAACGCACTAAACAGTCAGGCGCTGTAGTGGTAGCAGTATAAGTTGTTATGAATGATTGAGAGAGAAGTTTCACAACATTTGTTAATACTTATTTTTTGTACACACACGTGTGCACACTCAAATATTATGGATAAATGAGAGAGATGTAAAGTAAGAAAAAGATAGAAGTTTCTACACGGCCGTCGGTAACCGTCGAAAGGTTAGTGGGTCTTCTAGATTGTTTATGGTTTTGGGGTAAAGTCATAAGTTATTCTTCGATCGAAAAGGGTCTTCGAAGGATCCTGGCCGGGGACAGTCCGACAACGCTCGAAATCGCCCAGTAATATACACAGGCGAATGAAACAGAGCCGAACGAAGGGTCACCCTTACATCCATAGGATGAGTAATTTATTGCCTACGGACCCCTCTAAGATCGATAGGACGATCCAAGGATCTTTTTTTCTTTTTAGGATACATTATATATATATATATATATATATATATATATATATATATATATATATATATATTAGCAGCTAACTCTACCCTTAGATAAAACTACCTTTATATATATATATATATATATATATATATATATATGTATATATGCGCGCGATCACTGTTTTTGATAGAAAATAAAATCTTTTATCTTTTTTCTCTCCCTAACACACTCTCTTTATTATATATATATATATATATATATATATATATATATATATATATATATATATATATATATATGTGTGTGTGTGAAAATATACACGTGTTTACATAATGGTACACTAATTTATATTGAATTGTTTTTTTTAAGTTTTAATGTAAAATTTAAACGTTTATTATTATATTTTTTACATTCGTAGGATACATTATTTATTTTAATTATTTAAATGATTGTAGTCACTGATGAATGAAAAAGGTAGGAACGTTGTATCACACGCTTCATTAAAAAATAAACTCTTAATACAACGTAACATAATTGAACGACTTACAACGTAATAAGCTAAACAGTGATGCCACTATTAATACATAAAATTATGATTGTATGCAGAGCTTGTTACACTTAACATTCCCCCACAAACTCCCACCGCAATAATTTATATTTATTATAAACAATAACAAATTATAAAATATTTATACACCTAAGCTCATTAAATCACGCATTTGGTCAAATGACAACTTTGGAAATGATTTCGTTAACCCATCAGCCTTTTGCTGTTTAGTATTAATATATTTAACTTCTATAATACCTGTCTCGATATAATCATGAATGAAATGATAGCAAATATCGATGTGTTTTGTTCTGTTAGTGCCTTCAACCGCTTTACTAATATGTATAGCAATCTCATTATCTTCGAAAACGACATATCTGGTCTTCACACCGAGATCCTCTAACACCTCTAATACTCTTAACACTCACTAATCATTACTGATAATGCAGTATACTCTGCTTCCATAGAACTCAGAGCAATAACATTCTGCTTTCTTGTTCACCATCCTACTACATTACCAAATACTTCAATCACAAAACTACTAACTGATTTCCTATCTAAACGATCTGCAGCATAATCGGCATCTGCATATCCATTCAATATACTCATTTTTCCACGGGTATACATTAATCCAACATTCATAGTACCCTTTAAATATCGAAGAATTCTCTTTAAAGCTATCCATTTTGACTTCATAGGATTTTCTTGGAAACGACTTAAAAAATTTACAGAAAACATTATATCTGGTCGAGTACTACCTGCTAAATATAACAATGAACCTACTAATTCTCGGTAAGGTTCTTCACATATTTCATCCTTTGTACATTCATTAGATAAAAAACTCGCTTCCATTGGCGTAGTAATGGGTCTACATTCTGACATACAATAATCGATCAATAACTTCTCAATAAAATCAATTTGATGTAATTTCATCGTCGATCCACCACGCACAATATTAATACCAACAAATTTTTGGCAGTACTTAAATCCATCATTTTAAAACTGTTACCGAACATCTTAATAATGACGTTCATTTCTCTAAAATTGTCAGATACTTGCAAAATATCGTTCACGTACACTAGAAGATAAGTACATCTCCCATTTGTAATTCGTACATACAAACATCTATCCACTTCTGATTGAATAAAACCTAATTGTGACAAAAATTCATGTAATCCCCCATTCCACGACTTTGATGCCTTGTGCAACCAATCTTGCCTTGTATCTCTCGTTCTTACAACCTTTGTTCTTAATCGAAAATACCCACTTCGTTCCAATTACCTTATCTTCCTCTTTTCTCTCCTCTAAGTTCAATACATTATTTTCAACTATTGACTCCAATTCCTCCAACATTGACTTATTCCACTTTTCCCATTCCTTAGAGTTCATGGCTTCTTCATAAATTTGTGGTACTTCATCTAAACTCGCATAATTAATCTCCAACTTATAATCATCAAATTTCTTTGGTATAAACCTCTGCCGGCTTTCCTCTTCCTTCTGATCTCTCTTCCGACCTTATCATCATTCTCTTTTTCATCATTTATCAAATTATTTACACACCTAACATTCATATTCTTATAAATCTTTGCTTCATCAAATTCTACATTACTCGTAAATTCAATTTTCTTTTTCTCAGGCAACCACACTTTATAACCTCCTTATTGAATCCCTATGAAATAACCTCTTTCACGCTTTGCATCAAACTTTTCACGAAATTTTTTATCAACAAAGCTGTATGCCAAACAACCAAAAATTTTTCTTCTTAGTACTAGGACGTTTACTATAAAACAATTCAGACAGAGTTCTGTTACTACTCGTTTCTCGTATAATACTCCTATTCACTATATAATTAGCATATTGTATCGCTCCCTTCCAAAATTCTTTAGGTAATCCACTCTCAAATAACATAGCTCGAGCCTTTTCACAAATAGTTCCATTAAAACGTTCCGCAACACCATTTATTTGAGGCTTATATGCTGGAATATAATTAACACAAATACCTTTATTCCTACAATACTTCAAAAAAACTTTATCACGATACTCTTCTCCTCTCTTTCAGCCAAGTAGAAATCCACTTTTCATCAATTTTTCTATATTAACAATTCGTGTCTACACTTTTAAACTTTCATGATTGATATCAACATGTCCACAAATTTTGTCGGTGTAATCCATGTTAATTTTTTTATTATGTAACGTTTCGGAAACAATGTTTTCCAAACGTTACGTATTAATAAAATTGGCTTGGATTACACAGGAAAATATTGTGAACATTGTAACACCACAAAAGGGTACATGGCTTGTAGTAGTGTGTATATACATTAAAAAAATTAAAATTATGAAATTAAAAATTACATTAAAATAGCGTATTCCGAGGTATATTAATAAGCATATAGTTATATATATATTTGTATGTGCCTGTCTGTATGTATAAATGTGATGTGTGTATGATAGAGCACACTGAATATTATGATTTTTCGTGAAAAACCCGAATAAAGAACAGGACCTAAGCAATATAATATTTATAGGGGAGAGCATGTGGGCACTTGTTAGATTAAAACTTTTGTAAAGTCATTGGATGCGATGTACGTTAAAAAAAGGAAAATATGTATAAAAAATATAATAAAGGGGTTAGCAAGCGCCGACAAAGAAGTTGAAAATTGTCAAAATGTGTGATATACAATGGATTCGCTAGACCTTTTTAGCAAGTTAAAGGAAACGAAACCGAATTTTTTTATTAACTAGCCCCAAAAGAGAAATCAGAAGGTTCGGCCCAAAGAAAAAATATAAATATGAAATAAAAGAAAAAAAATAAATCAAACAATACAACGAGAAAGTGTTGTAAGAAGGACCCTGAGTCCGGATGAAAGAATCACTCTAGTCAAAATCGAAGTTGTGTAGATAAATGCGTATAAGTTAACGTTATATATATATATATGTATATATATATACGGAGAGAAAGAGAAAAACCGCAAGTAAATATCGTCGCTTTAACATATTGTTTTGTACAAATTAATTTCAGCCGTGGAATTAATAATAAAAATTTATCGCCTGCTGTTTTAATCATTTTCAAATAAAATATTTTTGCTATAATTATCTCACGTGTTTCAATTAATCAGTGCCATAGCTGTCCCTATGATTTGCACCTCTAGGACGGACCACCGTATGAATATTTAACAGATAAATAGATTTAAAGTCTGGATAATATTTTAATTTTATTATCATGTGCACTGTTTGGAAAATTTTAGTCAGATTAAAATAATTAGAACAAAGCGGGAATAATAATGAAAAGACCCGTGAATACTCTAAAAGATCAATAAACTTTTTTTAGAATAAAATAATAATTTGTCTCACCAAATTAGTGTGGTCAGTATATCACATATAATTTGAAATTTCCTGGTGGAGAGAAGGGACATACATTATAAAAAATTGTACGTTAGGAATAGAAGAAGAAGTAGGCAATTTTTTAGATGGGAAGACGGGATAATTAAATTTATATATAATAAACAATACGAGAGAATTTTCGAGGACAGTAGGGAATTAAAAAGTTTGAGGAAGGCCTTTGTTTAAAATATGGGATTTTAGTTTTTGTTATCGTAAATTTGTATTTACTAAGTATACAATCAAAAGCTTTTATTATTATTAATTTTTAATAAAACAAAAGTGGTGGAATGAATTTTACCAAATCAATCTCGATATAAAAATAATAAAAAAAATTGAGTATAATTTATCATTAAAAAACATTAACGATGTTTAATTTTTAGTAATAGATAACAATACATGATAAACTAAAATGAGAATAATTACACCTACGACGTATTTTTTTTTTTTAAATTTATTATACTAGTAAATAAATTACTAATCAAAGAAATGTGCGTAGTTTACTTACCATAGATTTTTCTATATTGTGTTCAGATAATGGCTCGTGATTATGTGGCCGTTCGCTAATCCGTTGTACCTCCGTTATAGCGATATTTGTTTTCAAACCGACGCCACAAGTTTCATTTACACAGACCCACGATAAATGAGATTGCGTGCAGCGATTAGCGCGTAATATATATTTAAAATTATTATAAATAATACATTGTTTGCCTTTTTGACTTTTCGAAACAATTAGAGACATGCTTGAAAATTTAACTTAAGAACTTAACAACTTAAAACACAACTATACTTCAAAAATGAACGCAGAAAACGAATAACCTCTGTGAATATCGCAACGGCACGTATATGTTTATTTTCTTTTCGCTTGTGTTGTATTCACCCGTGATTCAAAACAGAGCCATGACCCTTTTTGAACTCCAGCTAGGAGCTGTCGTGTAAATGCCAAAATAAACGATGGGACAAGATTCTACGGTGGTCTTTTATGATTATTATTATTTCTGGTGATTTGTTCCACCTATATATATATATATATATATATATATATATATATATATATGTGTGTGTGTGTGTGTGTGTGTATGTGTATGTGTGTGTGTGGAAAAAAGGTAGTTTTATCTAAGGGTAGAGTTAGCTGCTAATATATATATTTAGGTGTTCAACATGTGCGTATTATATACATTAATATATATGTATATATTAGGATAAAACAAAACTACTTCATAGAGTACGTGTAAGAAAAGGACTCATGTAGTGTTCATTATTGTAACTAACCTACACGTGCTAACTTGCATCAACCGGAGAATATTACACACTGGCTGTGAATTGAAAAGAAGTCGAAATATGTAACTAATTTATACTAGAGAGTGATAAAAATCTATTCGACATACGCAGCTAGAAGCGAAAGTTCTTTAAAGATTGACAATAATAATAATGAAGAGAATAACATAATAATAATAATAATACTTCTGACTATTATTGTATAATGACGAAAATAACACGTATATTAATAATAATAATAATTATTCAAATTAAAATTATAATTTATTTCAAATTATGATAAAATTAAACGCTTATTCGCAATAATGTGTAAATGGCAAAATACATGCTGCTGCTTATTCACGACAAAAATACGTTAATACATTCCGGTATATGCATACAGGCAGATCATCATGTGCATATAACACGAAACATTTGTTATGTTAATATATTATTCAAACGATAATTATTAACATAGATGTACATATATTTTTATTTTTCAATTTGTTTTTTTTTTACATTTACCAGAAACAAGAAAAATAAATTAATCATAAAATTCGGAAATGCGTATTATCTATGCGTGCAACGAAAAATAAATTCATGCATAATAGCAAATTCGATTGTCTTAATTTATTACATTGTTATCAAACAGAAATTAATTTCGGAAAATAAATTATCGATACCTTTTACGAAATTAAAAAGTAAAAATAATAACGAACGACTGTATACAGCAGGTAAATATTATATAAGGTTAATATATGTACATACATACAGATACATAAATAAACAATAATAATAATACTTAAGTGGCCAATATTTACAAATAATTCCAAAAATTTTTATTTTTGTATATGCATTTATATGTGGAAGTATATGAAGGAATTAATATGATTTTTAAACGTTTCTTTACATAATTTTTTCATATGCTTAAAAACAGAATTTGCAATTTCGTATATTCAGATCCTATACACTGTGTGAACAAGGAATGATCAAAAGGAACCTCATCTATATTTTATTCATATGCATCCTTTCCATCTACATTAGTTTCCATTTTTATAGCATCTTATTTCATGTTTCTTCTAGGCAACCACATTTTTTATAAAATAAAACTAAATATCTATGTATGCACGCGCACAAAAAAAATAAAGGTCCAATATACCCGCATTGATAAGATGAAATTGTTACAACAATGAATGTATAATAAAAAAAAGGGGCAAAAAACGTTTCCTTTTCATTGGGTCCATCAAATTGTTTGATTCGTTTTCCCTTTTGTCAACTTTGGTCATTCCTTTGGATAGTAATAATCGATGTCGGACAACCTTGGTCCGAAGGAAAGACCACACTTACATCAATAGTTTGAGTAATTTATTGCCTACGGACCACCCATCGATCGATATGACGATCCAACCATATTTTTTCCTTTTTAGGATGCAGCTTACCCTTAGATAAAACGACCTTTTTTTCCACATATAGATATATATATATATATATATATATTAGCAGCTAGCTCTACCCTTAGGTAAAACAACCTTTTTTTCCACATGTATATATATATGTGTGTGTGTGCTCGTTCGCTGTTTTTGATAGAAAATGAAATCTTTTATCTTTTTCGCTCTCTTAATAATTTATATATATATATATATATATAAAAATATATAGGCAGTGTATATTATGTATGCTAATTTATATTGAATTGTTTTTTTTTAAAAAGTTTTTAATGTAAAATTTAAACGTTTATTATTATATTTTTTACGTTCGTAGGATACATTATTTATTTGAATTATTTAAATAATTGTGGTCACCTTTAATTATTTACATGTAAATCAACACGATCGTATCTCTCAAAACTTTATTATTTAAACAGAAGAGGGCACCCATATATCCAGGCCATTATTCTGGTAATCCAGCTATATGTTACTATATTATTAACGATAAAATAAGTGAAAATGTAGACATAACTGATGATAGCAATACAATAATATCAAATTACTCCGAAGACGCATTATCGACATCGTCGCAAAAACTCATAGAGAACGACTGGCAGATTCCTAAAAAGAAGGCACGAAAAAGACTATTGAATGAACAACAAAATTTAAATAACTACCGTACGAAACAAAACAGGTTCCAATATTTACAGATCGAAGACGAAGATTTACATGATGTGAATCCAATTACACACTCGGCTCACAATGCAACAACAGAACCTTCACCGCCGCCAATATTTGTGCATGATGTAATTAACTATTCGAGAATGTTAAAAAAAATTACGGACGCACTAGGAAAACATGACTTCAGAGCGAAATCCTTGAAAGATAACGCTGTTAAAATCAACTTGCAAACCTCTGACGATTATAGAAGACTAATCGCAACGTTTAAAAAAGAAGACATAAATTATCACACCTACCAACTAAAACACGAAAGAGCGTATAAAGTTGTAATTCGCGGTTTACACCCTTCTTTCACAATCAGCGATATTAAACAGGCACTAGAAGAACAAAGTTTTCAAGTGAGGTCCGTGTTCAATGTCAGAAATAGAAGAACTAAAGAACCTCTCCCCGTGCATTTTGTTGATTTGGAGCCGGCTGACGAGATTAAACGTATATATGATCTCGACTTATTATTACATTCGAAAATTAGAGTGGAAACCCCACACGTAAAAAGGGACATACCCCAGTGCACTAGATGTCAAAGGTATGAGCACACAAGATCGTTTTGTAATCGTCCTTATAAGTGTGTTAAATGCGCCGGTAGTCATAATTCAGCCGATTGCAAAAAAGAAAAAAACGTACCGCCGAAATGTGCATTATGCGCGCAGCAACATCCCTCTAATTACAAGGGATGTGAGGTATATCGCAAATTATACAATGCGAAATATAATGCAGAACAGACGCTTCCTGATAAAGTGAATATTCCCGGAAGCCGCAGTAATGTTGTACATGATATTATCCCACAAAATGAGCATGAACGTCTGTTATCGTATGCAAAAGTTACGTCAGAGACGAATGGCGCCAATGCGGTATTTAATCCGGGCAATAATGTCTATAATGATGTTGGTCCCTCAAATGGTGGTAGTAATATAATGAATAACCGATTCGCAACTAACTCGCCTACTAGTATAGATACAAACTCAGTACCACAATTCAATTAGCTAAAATTTGCGATAAAATTACCGATAATTTTAATCAGAATAAACATACAGGAGTAGTCTTGATGGACATTGAAAAAGCGTTTGACACAACCTGGCATGATGGAATTATCTATAAATTGATCAAATATGAATTTCCTCCTTATCTAGTATTCACTATTAAATCTTATTTAATGAACAGGAAGTTTTACGTGAAAATAAAAAACCATAAGTCTAACATGAGATTTATTAAAGCTGGGGTACCTCAAGGGAGCATCCTAGGTCCTTTCCTTTTTATACTCTATTTGAATGACTTGCCAACTATTACGGGAGTAGACATAAACCTATATGCTGATGATACTTCTTTAATGGTATCCTCTTATAGAATTGACACAATCAGTAACAGACTAACAAGTGCAATTGATAAAATATCAAAATTTTTCTACAAATGGAAAATTAAAGTCAATGATGAAAAAACTGAATCAATCATTTTTACTAGACGTAGGCCTCTACTTAATCACTTCGTTCGAGTCAAAAACAATTACCTCGATTGGAAGGAAAATGTAAGATATTTAGGCATAACTATCGATAGACGACTTAACGAGGCATATTAATGATTGTGTAAATAGAACGATGCGCAAATTGGGTTGTCTATTTCCAATATTTAACAAAAAGTCTGCATTATCGGCGCAAAACAAATTCCTCATTTACAAAAAAGTTATTCTACCAAAATTATTATATGCGAGCCCGGTCTGGAGCTAAGCAATAGCAGTATAAATCAGATGCAAAGACTACAAAATCATTGTTTAAGAATTATCTTGAATAAACCAAGATTTAATAAAATTAAATCTATGCATGATATTTTAATGTTTCCTTATATACAGGAAATCATTAAAAATACAGTGAAAAAATTTTTCGCCAACTGCAGCTCATCTGATAATGTAGTAATACATTCGATAGGAGATTATGACTACCAATCTCTGCGACACAGATATAAGAGGTACAAGCACAGACGTATAAAACATATCTGTTTATAGTAAGCCGGCTATTAAATTTCTAGTATCAGCAAATAGACTAAGATATTTTTAAGATATTATATTATAATAGTGTAAGTTATAATTTTATTCTAATATATTGGAACAGGTTTTTTATACAAATTTTTCCTGTAATTTATACATTTGATATTTATAAGCCTATCATATAAGCTTTTCTATTTTTGTTTGCCTGGGAAGAATTTTTGTTTTATATTTCGGTACGGGTAAATTGTTCATTTTTAAAATTTAATATGCTTATGTGCATGTAACTTAATAATAAGAAATACACTGCTTCTTGAGTTGGAAGTTTTCTCAAATAATTGTTGTACCAAAGCCTGGTAAATCGTCTGAATTTGTTTTCGTCATACAGGCCTATTTCGCTGCTTCCTATTCTTTCAAAGCTTCTAGAAAAACTAATTTTAAAACGATTATTCCCAAAACTGACGTAGAGATCTATCATTTTGTTTGTAACATTTATCCTATAAGAGTTAATCGTTAAGGAGATATCGCCGATTATAAGTTGAATTTTGGATTTTCAATATGTCCCTTGATTGGTTTTTGGACTGGCCGCGATGCTTCCTGTGTATATATATATATATGCTTTAGTACCTCATTCTTTTACTGTGGATATTATATATGTATATACTTTTGCGTACTTGCAGTAACCGCGCGTGTAACATGTATATATTTTCGCAAAATTTATTACCGCACATATTGTGTTGTACGTGAGAAAAGGTGGCAAAATGTGCATGTCAAAAAATTTATCCTAAAGTGGAGTAATTGCGGTTGTAGCAAAACATCCAAAAATTTATACATACATATGCATGAAGTGAGTAGTAATTTTCGAATTTGGTTAAAAACATAAGATATATTTTTATATGGAGTGGAACAATCTCACGGGTATGATGTCGTTTTCGCGATTTAGCTTCCATCCAATAAAAAATTATATAATAAAAAAATTATATATATATAATATAAACATTATGTATATGGGGGCACTGCGATTTTGTCTATTACAACGTATATAGCACAACTTATATGACGTCATTGGTAGTTTTATCCTATGAAAAATCTGTAACAAAATGGTTCATTGGATACGAAAATATATAAAAATTTGTAAAATTTATTAGCGACATATATGGATATATATATATATATATATTCGCACGCATATGCTGTTACAGCGTATACTGCATAATATTTTTTTTTAAGTATACAGACTTCCCACTAGTCCGTTAGATAGGCAATTTTACTTAATCAGTAGCCCCTTGTTTCGTTAAAATGAACATCTTCCTTAACGCACTCGTTGTGTTAGTGTCTCCACTATACATACATACATATATATATTTCCTACATATTTTATTATTAAAAGTATTTATTTTAAATTTTATATTTTAATTATTATATTTTATTTCTCAACGTAATCTAATTTGCGGAGTTGTAACCAAAATGTTACTTTTGACCAACATCAAAATAATTTTGTATATTCCGTTGGCTTATTTGCGTCCCAGCAGGAAGAATGTAGGGGACGTACACTTTAATGTGGACGTTCATTGTCCAAATTGCATCGTCCATGAATATAGACTTAAATATTAGAAAAATTACGATAAAAGTGCAGGTTTTTTGGATTGCGAAGTATTCAGTTGTCGGTTTCATTTGGGTCAATCATGGTAAAAATAAGTGATATCGGAAATTTAAGAAGAGATTATACGACGGATTCGGAACGATTTTTCCGACTAACATTTCTGTCTCCCAATTTGATTTACTATTCGAACTTTCTTTATTGTGTGTATAGCTAAATATTAAATATTTTCTTTTCGTTTAGAAAAATGTTGTTGCCAAGAAGATCGTTCATATCGTGTATAGGAATTAAATATACGAAATTATTAATTTTGTTTTTACGGGTATGAAAAAATTATGTAAAGAAACTTTTAAAAACTCATATACATATACTTTCATATATAAATGCATATACAAAAAAAATTTCGGAATTATTCGTTAAACATTGCACATATTGATATTATAAATGTACATGTGTAATAATTATCACCTGTATAGTAAGTTAACGTAAAAAATATTTGGTGTGATGTGCACACGAATTTACGTATTTGTGTCGTGAATAAGCAACAGTATATATTTTGCTACTTAATTGCGCATCGGCGTTTAATTTTAATTATCATAATTTATTACGAATAAAACCTAAATTTAAAATAAATTATAATTTTAAATTGAATTATTATTATTATTACATTACTATACGTGTTCTTCTCATCCCAGAAAAACTATTATGTTTGTTATTCTCTTTATTATTATTGTTATATTATTATTATTACTTTACTATATGTGTTAATAGAAAAACTATTATTATTGTTATTATATTTGTTTTTCTCTTTATTATTATTTGCTATATATATATGGGATTGATTTTTTCAACACTCTCTAGTACCATAAGTGCCTTATATATTTCACTTTTTTCAATTCACACACACAGCGTGTATTCTGTTCTGGTCCATACGAGTATAATAATAAACGTATTGAATGTTATCCTTTTTTCACACATACGTTGAATCCTGATGGTGGAACGGTTCACCAGAAATAATAATAATCATATAAAAGTCCACCATAAAATTTTGTCTGTTAACCGGTTTTATCCGTTAAAGATATTTTATTCGAAATAATCGTTTCATTGATTAAAAAATAATTTTTCGGAGATCCGATATCTTAAATGGAAACAGTGACCCAGATATAAAATTATAATTATATTTGCCAACACAAACAGCAAAATGTAAATTTTTAAACTTTTGATATTTGAGTGTTAATGCGATTGAGTTGAAATTTTTAATAAGTATCAATAAAGACGTTGATAATAAAATATTTCGAAATTTGTAAATTCCATTTAGACCTTTTTCAATTACTCAATATATTACATATATGTACAAAAAAAAAACTGTTTCTGAGATGCTGAAATTATAGAAGTATATATTCAGATCACTAGTCTTTTTTTAGCTATAAAGTATATAATTTAAAGTACTAAATTTGGTATGATATTTTCAAAAATGTCTAATAATTTCGAGAAAGCAGTGATAAAAAATTAACTTGTATAACGGAATTAAATTATTAAATTAGATAAAGCACAGCCATTTACGTACAAACCATAGATATGTCTTTATTTGAGCAGAATATGTGAATGACAATTAGTATTCCATCTACTTTTATATTTTTATAATCCTTCTCTAACGAAAATAAAATTACGGAATATAAACTAAAATATGTTTTTTAAAACCTAAGAAATTAATATGAAAATACTTATTTTGAAAGTATATGTTCGTAATTAATGCAACTTTTCTCGCCATGTTTTGATGCGATGTTAACTTTTACTCCTATGCAGCATAACACTAAATGTTTAAAAACTCAAATAATTTTTATCTTCTTCTTATCATGTATTTAAATTATTTCCCCAATAATCCAGTGCAAATATATTACATAAAATTCCATAAGTTATACATTTAGTAAACCTTCAAGTAAAGTAAATATGATAAGAGAAACAAAAATCTTAAAATAACATAAGTTGCACATTTATGTAAAAAAAAAACAGATATGATAGGAGAAATTCAAAACATCTTTTTACATAATATAACAATCAATTTAATTATTAAAACAGCGTAAAAATTTGATATTACATATTCGAGCAACGTAGTAGGGAAAAAATTAAAATACGTTGAAAATAAATTGGTTAGAAATCATAATAGCAAATCGATGATAATTTAAAATCATATTAAATGCATCTATTTGTAGATATATACATAAATCTAAAAATGAACAATGGAGCTTAAGTACAACATGACAATAAATTATATTAATTCATTATTATTCATATTAGTATAGCCATATAAATAAATGAAAAACGATACATCATTTATTCCGTATACAAGAAACATTTAGAACGTACAAAAATCAAGGTTTTTTGTACGTTAACGAGAATAATTAAATTGCCGTCGTAACGTGCCATTCAAAT
Source organism: Coronaproctus castanopsis (assembly GCA_032883995.1). Classification (NCBI taxonomy): domain Eukaryota; kingdom Metazoa; phylum Arthropoda; class Insecta; order Hemiptera; family Monophlebidae; genus Coronaproctus; species Coronaproctus castanopsis. The sequence goes on along the minus strand of CM065052.1, from coordinate 102,531,110 downwards.
ATGACAGTTCTCGCAGATTCTACGGTAGATACTTTCACCGATGGTACATTTAAGTATCGGCCGAAATTCTTTCAACAACTCTATACAATTTACGGATATAAAAGTCATTTATGTTTCCTTTGGTTTATTGCTTCCTGCCAGCAAATAGGCAGGCAACGTGCACCGCAATGTGGACATTCCTCGTCAGAATTGCATCGTCGATGAGTATAAACCAAAATATTAGCAAGATTACGCTAGATTTCGAAAACGCGGCACAAATGCCGTCACTGCAGTTTATCCAGAGAGCGAAGTATTGGGTTGTCGGTTCCATTTGGGTCAATCCTGGTATCGAAAAATAATTACTATCGGAAATTTAAGAAGAGATTATACAACGGATTCAGATGTGGGACGGTGGTTAAAACGATTTTTCGGACTAGCATTTTTGCCTCCAGATTCGGTTTACTACAATTTTTGGCAAATTGCGAGACACAACCACCAAATCATTTAGCTAAGGAATTTGCAGATTATATATTTGAAAATTATGTTGCGTACACGTCGCATTTTCCTCCTCAGATGTGGGCTGCTACACCATCATCCACCAGTCCGAGAACAACGAATGGGCCTGAATCTTTCCATTCGGATTATAATCCACAGTTTTATCATGTTTCTCCTAAAGTTTCAACCTTTAAATAATTATAATTCATATGTACACTTTTAAACTTTCATGATTAATATCCACATGTCCACGATTTTTTTCACTGAAAACCATGCTAATTTTTTTAACATGTGACGTTTCGAAAACAATTACAGCTTTCATTTTGAAAATGACAATTGTTATTGATTTCGAAACGATACGTAATAAAAAAAATTGGTATGGATTACACCCAAAAAAATCGTATACATTTTAACACCTCAAAAGGGTTACATGGCTATTGAAAATTTTAAAATTATGAAATTAAAAAATTCATATATTAAAATAGCGTATTCCGAGATACAGTAATAAGTTTATAGTTGTATATGTATGCGTATGTATATATATATATATACGTATATATGTGCATATGTAGATAGATTAGCACGGCGAACTTGGCTTTTCGTGAAAAAAATGAATAAAAGACGGGAATTAAGAAATATCATGTTTATAGGGGAGAGCATACTAGCGCCTGTAGAATTAAAATGTTTTTTAAAGTCGTTGGATACAACATATGTATACAAAAAAGAAAAATATATACATATAAAAATATAATAACAGGCGTAGCAAGTGCCGATATAAATAAGTCAAAAATTGTCAAAATGAGAGATTTAATAATGGGTTCGCTTGACCTTTTTAATAGCAAGTTAAAGAAACGAATTCGAATTTTCTCATTGACTAGTCCTAAAACAGAAATCGAAATGTTTCCCCGAAAGAATAATTATAAATATGAAGTAATTGAAAAAAAATGGCAGTCGCTCAATGTTGCTAAAACATATTTATTGTGTATTTAAATGCTATATAATTAAATATTTAAAACATTATATAAAAAAAGTAGTTTTAAGTATTTCAATTATTTTTCGTTAGATTGTAAAATTTTGAACTAAATTTTAAATATTATGATTTTTGTTCAAAATTTCATTCATTTTGAGCTTAGAGACTCATTCATCATATCTACTGTAAATTTATATTTGCTAAGTATCTAATAAAGTCGTTTATTATTATTATTATTACTATTATTACTATTACTTTTTAATAAAACAAACTGTCTAGATTAATTTCAATTAATAAAAGCAAAAGAAAATTTTATACTTTAAAAATGAACTTTCAGTTTAATTTACCACTAAAAAACATCAGCGGCTTTCATTTATTATTAGACAACAATATATGATAAACTAAAATGAGAATAACTAAACCTAGACGATACTTTTTTAAAATACATATTACAAATAAATAAATTTCTAATCAAAGAAGTTTGCGTAATTTACTTACCATAGATTTCTCTATATCGTGTTCAGATAATGGCTCGTGGTTATGTGGCCTTTCGCTGATCCACAGTACTTCTGTTATACCGATATTTGTTTTTAACCCCACATTACATTGTATATTTACACAGACCCATGACAAATTGGACTCTGTGCATCGATTCCGACGTAACGCGTATTTAAAATTATTATAAACAATACACTGTTTACCATTAACGCCTTTCGTAACAATTAACGCCATATTTGAAGAACATACCTAACGTGCGAAAATAAAATATACAACATAGAAATATACATATAAATACTAAATAAATCGTGTATACATAAAAGCATAACAGGAAATAACTCATAATCAAATAATAATTGATATTGATAAACAATTGAAATAGAATTTAATTTACAAATAAATAAAAATTAAATTACAAAATAAAATCATCAATCTAACAATTCCAACCGAATACTTTTAAACCCGTTACCAACTTCAATTATTATTATGAAAAGCTTGTTACATATTTACATATTGCAAATGCAACTAACGACTTACGCCGTCGTTTATAAATTTTAAGATCAATTTTTAGTTGACGCGGCAAAGAGTTAAACATAGAGGCACCCATATAAGCCGCTTGGATTCGGGTATGAAATTTATTAAATTTAGGCAACTTTGCTAACTCGTGTGAGGATAACCTTGTTATACCACCATGCAACTCAATTGAAAAAAGTTTAAAATTTTTAAACACGAAAACAAGTAATTGTATTTCATATAATTCACGAACGGTGAGAGGACGAGTTTTCCAACAAGGTTGCTTACCATTACCAATGGTTTTAAGTAACATGTTTTGAAGTGATTGTATGGTATTGATACATACCTTTCCAACTCCAACCCAATGCATAAGCCCGTAGCACAAAACTGGTTGGTAGAAAGAAGTATACAAACGAAATAACTGTGTAGATGAAAAAAATTGCTTCAGATAATAAAAAAGGTAATTTAATTTTCTTAATTTTTTAGAAAGGAACTCGGTATGTTTATGCCAAGTTAATTTGCAATCAAGAACCATCCCGAGATACTTAATTTCATAAACACGTTCAAGTTCCACATTATTGATAGTTACATTAAAAGTGTTTTCAATGATTGTCTGTAAATGTAGTATTTCGATCCTCGCATTAGATGTCCCAAAAACGCAATTTTTTGTATTTTTATTAGTCATTAGTATCCGGCCAGTTACCATCGGTTTTAACACTTCTTCGTTCTTTGTTTTACTTGTCCACGGAATTTTCCATATTCTTCTGTAACACCACATTTCGAACGATGAGATGCGCTTCTTCATATTTAGCGTCCAAGTTCCATACCCATACAAAAGTACTGACCACACGTAACATCCTAGAACCTTCTTTTTGATATCTAAGCTCAATTATCGGTTACAAAGAACGTGTTTGATTTTCATGAACATGTCTCCGACCATTTTAATTCGAGCTTGTATCCCTACACCCGGGTCACTATTTCTTGTAATCCAGCTGCATAAATATTTATATTTATTTACTCGTTAATTTCATTCCAATTCAGAAATAACTTTTTATCCGTAACTGATTGACAGGAAGCTACCACAAATTTTGTTTTCTTAATGTTTATATTGATTCCCATTTCCCGGCTTACAGTAGCAACTGTATCTAGTATTCGCCGCAGATCTACAGATTCAGCCAATAATGCCGTATCATCAGCAAAACTAATCAAATCCCGAATAAAAAGTAAATTAATATCTCATGAATGCTTACTATTCTGGCATACCTTGGGGAACTTAATACTCATCTTAACCACTCATTTTGTATTAATTGTACTTTATTGAAGCTCGCCTTCGAGATAGAAAACCAGACGAGACAAGCATAAGCTATCACAGGAAACTCTTTATAAATTCCGATCTTATTATTAACGTTCAGGTACGATTTATGATTAAGTAAATTGCGCTTACTGTTTTATTTAGAGCTGCGTAATTTACATGCGCTGAGAAGGTTAGCTAAAACACCCAAATATATCCGACTAATTTATAATTTTATCATCGACTAGAAGTTCGGGTGGCAAAATTGGTCGACGACGAATGAAAAATATGGCCTCAGTTTTTAATGCATTTATTTCGATTTTGCCATTTGCGATAATACTTTAAAACGCTATGTGCACCGATTTCTAATTGATTTTTAATAGCAGTTGGTTTGTAAGAGCTGAAAAATATTGCTTTATCATCCTCATATAAATTTGCGTGTTTGTCAATGTTGGAAAATCGTAGAGAAACAATGTGAATAAAAATAAAACTTAGTAAATGTAAGCGATATATCATTTATGTAATATAAAAGAAACATTTGAAAGTTACAAAATTAAAGAAAGTGACTTGTACGTTGACGATATTCATCAAATTGCCGTGGTGACTTCTCATTCAAATATTAGTGTTCTCGCTGATTCTACGGCAGATAATTTCGCCGATGGTACATTTAGGTATCGACCGAAATTTTTCCAACAACTTTATACAATTCACGGATATAAAAATCAATTATAGATTCTGTTGGTTTATTGCTTCCTACCACGAAAAAGGCAGAAAACGTAACACCGCAATGTGGATGTTCCTCGTCCAAATCGTCGATGAATATAGACTTTAAATGTTCGAAAAATTACGTTATGAAACTGCAGTTTTTTCTGTAGCGCGAAGTACTCGGTTTTTGGTTTCGTTAATATCGAAAAATAATTCGATATTGAAAATTTAACCCTTTCATTTGAACTTCGTTTTATCCTAAAATTCTGAAATTAGGTACGCGACCTAATATAAACTTCCTGATTACGAAATACTTATCATCACAGGACCATTGGGAGTGAAGATATATAGTATGTTGCCGAGGAGTGACATTTCCAACTCGTACATCAAAAACATAACAACATTTTTGCCAATTTATTGGGCTAGAATAACGTAATAGACGTAACGTCAAAATAAAATTTAATTTTGAAAAGCAAAATATATAAAATAAAATTAAAATTAAAGGAAAATACAAGAAGTATACAAATAATAAACGAGAAAAAATGTTCGCGGGCAAAATTAATATAGTATACTTAAATATCAGGTCATTATATCCAATGAAATGGTTAAATTGACGTATTTGTGTCGTGAATAGGTAGGATTATATATTTTGCCACTTATGCATTACGCGCAGATGTTTAATTTTATTTATCATAATTTATTGTGAATAAAACCTACATTTGAAATTAATTAAAATTTTAATTTGAATTATCATTATTATTACTTAAATATACCTGTTATTCTTATCGCAGAAAAAGTATCATTATTGTTATTATATTTGTTATTCCCTTTATTATTATTATTGTTATTCTTTAGGTAAGAATGGGATCAATTTTTTCATCACTCGCAGGTATAAGTCCTTTATATATTTCGCTTTTTTTCATTCACACGCAGCGTGTAGTAACGTCTTTTGGGTGGAACGAATCACCAGAAATAATAATAATCATAAAAGGCCACCGTAGAATCCTGTCTGTAACCGCCTAATCGTTTATTTTGACATTTACACGACAGCTCCTAGCTGGAGTTCAAAAAGGGTCGTGGCCCAAGGATGTAGTGTACCCCTAATAATAAGTTAATTCACACTGCCCTGAACCGCAGGAAAACGAAACAGCACGGAACGAAGGACCACCCTTACATCGATAGGATGAGTAATTTATTGGGTACACTACATCCTTGGGCCACGACCCTTTTTGAACTCCAGCTAGGAGCTGTCGTGTAAATGTCAAAATAAACGATTAGGCGGTTACAGACAGGATTCTAGGGTGGCCTTTTATGATTATTATTATTTCTGGTGATTCGTTCCACCCAAAAGACGTTACTACACGCTGCCTGTGAATGAAAAAAAGCGAAATATATAAAGGACTTATACCTGCGAGTGATGAAAAAATCGATCCCGTTCTTACCTAAAGAATAACAATAATAATAATAAAGGGAATAACAAATATAATAACAATAATGATACTTTTTCTGCGATAAGAATAACAGGTATATTTAAGTAATAATAATGATAATTCAAATTAAAATTTTAATTAATTTCAAATGTAGGTTTTATTCACAATAAATTATGATAAATAAAATTAAACATCTGCGCGTAATGCATAAGTGGCAAAATATATAATCCTACCTATTCACGACATACGTCAATTTAACCATTTCATTGGATATAATGACCTGATATTTAAGTATACTATATTAATTTTGCCCGCGAACATTTTTTCTCGTTTATTATTTGTATACTTCTTGTATTTTCCTTTAATTTTAATTTTATTTTATATATTTTGCTTTTCAAAATTAAATTTTATTTTGACGTTACGTCTATTACGTTATTCTAGCCCAATAAATTGGCAAAAATGTTGTTATGTTTTTGATGTACGAGTTGGAAATGTCACTCCTCGGCAACATACTATATATCTTCACTCCCAATGGTCCTGTGATGATAAGTATTTCGTAATCAGGAAGTTTATATTAGGTCGCGTACCTAATTTCAGAATTTTAGGATAAAACGAAGTTCAAATGAAAGGGTTAAATTTTCAATATCGAATTATTTTTCGATATTAACGAAACCAAAAACCGAGTACTTCGCGCTACAGAAAAAACTGCAGTTTCATAACGTAATTTTTCGAACATTTAAAGTCTATATTCATCGACGATTTGGACGAGGAACATCCACATTGCGGTGTTACGTTTTCTGCCTTTTTCGTGGTAGGAAGCAATAAACCAACAGAATCTATAATTGATTTTTATATCCGTGAATTGTATAAAGTTGTTGGAAAAATTTCGGTCGATACCTAAATGTACCATCGGCGAAATTATCTGCCGTAGAATCAGCGAGAACACTAATATTTGAATGAGAAGTCACCACGGCAATTTGATGAATATCGTCAACGTACAAGTCACTTTCTTTAATTTTGTAACTTTCAAATGTTTCTTTTATATTACATAAATGATATATCGCTTACATTTACTAAGTTTTATTTTTATTCACATTGTTTCTCTACGATTTTCCAACATTGACAAACACGCAAATTTATATGAGGATGATAAAGCAATATTTTTCAGCTCTTACAAACCAACTGCTATTAAAAATCAATTAGAAATCGGTGCACATAGCGTTTTAAAGTATTATCGCAAATGGCAAAATCGAAATAAATGCATTAAAAACTGAGGCCATATTTTTCATTCGTCGTCGACCAATTTTGCCACCCGAACTTCTAGTCGATGATAAAATTATAAATTAGTCGGATATATTTGGGTGTTTTAGCTAACCTTCTCAGCGCATGTAAATTACGCAGCTCTAAATAAAACAGTAAGCGCAATTTACTTAATCATAAATCGTACCTGAACGTTAATAATAAGATCGGAATTTATAAAGAGTTTCCTGTGATAGCTTATGCTTGTCTCGTCTGGTTTTCTATCTCGAAGGCGAGCTTCAATAAAGTACAATTAATACAAAATGAGTGGTTAAGATGAGTATTAAGTTCCCCAAGGTATGCCAGAATAGTAAGCATTCATGAGATATTAATTTACTTTTTATTCGGGATTTGATTAGTTTTGCTGATGATACGGCATTATTGGCTGAATCTGTAGATCTGCGGCGAATACTAGATACAGTTGCTACTGTAAGCCGGGAAATGGGAATCAATATAAACATTAAGAAAACAAAATTCGTGGTAGCTTCCCGTCAATCAGTTACGGATAAAAAGTTATTTCTGAATTGGAATGAAATTAACGAGTAAATAAATATAAATATTTAAGCAGCTGGATTACAAGAAATAGTGACCCGGGTGTAGGGATACAAGCTCGAATTAAAATGGTCGGAGACATGTTCATGAAAATCAAACACGTTCTTTGTAACCGATAATTGAGCTTAGATATCAAAAAGAAGGTTCTAGGATGTTACGTGTGGTCAGTACTTTTGTATGGGTATGGAACTTGGACGCTAAATATGAAGAAGCGCATCTCATCGTTCGAAATGTGGTGTTACAGAAGAATATGGAAAATTCCGTGGACAAGTAAAACAAAGAACGAAGAAGTGTTAAAACCGATGGTAACTGGCCGGATACTAATGACTAATAAAAATACAAAAAATTGCGTTTTTGGGACATCTAATGCGAGGATCGAAATACTACATTTTTTACAATATAGCGTGTTAACGTAACACAGCAAGTGATTTAAGGAATATGTTCTAATTTTTAAAAAATAAAAATATATATATACGTGCCGATACCATAGAGGTTATTCATTTTGTCCTTTAATTTTCGAAGATTAGTTGTGTTTTGATTTGTCTAGATTTTTAGTTAAATTTTCAAATATGGCGTTAATTGTTACGAAAGGCGTTAATGGTAAACAGTGTATTGTTTATAATAATTTTAAATACGCGTTACGTCGGAATCGATGCACAGAGTCCAATTTGTCGTGGGTCTGCGTAAATATACAATGTAATGTGGGGTTAAAAACAAATATCGGTATAACAGAAGTACTGTGGATCAGCGAAAGGCCACATAACCACGAGCCATTATCTGAACACGATATAGAGAAATCTATGGTAAGTAAATTACGCAAACTTCTTTGATTAGAAATTTATTTATTTGTAATATGTATTTTAAAAAAGTATCGTCTAGGTTTAGTTATTCTCATTTTAGTTTATCATATATTGTTGTCTAATAATAAATGAAAGCCGCTGATGTTTTTTAGTGGTAAATTAAACTGAAAGTTCATTTTTAAAGTATAAAATTTTCTTTTGCTTTTATTAATTGAAATTAATCTAGACAGTTTGTTTTATTAAAAAGTAATAGTAATAATAGTAATAATAATAATAATAAACGACTTTATTAGATACTTAGCAAATATAAATTTACAGTAGATATGATGAATGAGTCTCTAAGCTCAAAATGAATGAAATTTTGAACAAAAATCATAATATTTAAAATTTAGTTCAAAATTTTACAATCTAACGAAAAATAATTGAAATACTTAAAACTACTTTTTTTATATAATGTTTTAAATATTTAATTATATAGCATTTAAATACACAATAAATATGTTTTAGCAACATTGAGCGACTGCCATTTTTTTTCAATTACTTCATATTTATAATTATTCTTTCGGGGAAACATTTCGATTTCTGTTTTAGGACTAGTCAATGAGAAAATTCGAATTCGTTTCTTTAACTTGCTATTAAAAAGGTCAAGCGAACCCATTATTAAATCTCTCATTTTGACAATTTTTGACTTATTTATATCGGCACTTGCTACGCCTGTTATTATATTTTTATATGTATATATTTTTCTTTTTTGTATACATATGTTGTATCCAACGACTTTAAAAAACATTTTAATTCTACAGGCGCTAGTATGCTCTCCCCTATAAACATGATATTTCTTAATTCCCGTCTTTTATTCATTTTTTTCACGAAAAGCCAAGTTCGCCGTGCTAATCTATCTACATATGCACATATATACGTATATATATATATATACATACGCATACATATACAACTATAAACTTATTACTGTATCTCGGAATACGCTATTTTAATATATGAATTTTTTAATTTCATAATTTTAAAATTTTCAATAGCCATGTAACCCTTTTGAGGTGTTAAAATGTATACGATTTTTTTGGGTGTAATCCATACCAATTTTTTTTATTACGTATCGTTTCGAAATCAATAACAATTGTCATTTTCAAAATGAAAGCTGTAATTGTTTTCGAAACGTCACATGTTAAAAAAATTAGCATAGTTTTCAGTGAAAAAAATCGTGGACATGTGGATATTAATCATGAAAGTTTAAAAGTGTACATATGAATTATAATTATTTAAAGGTTGAATATATCGGAGAGTAGTGATTTTATTAATTAATTATAAACAAACAAAATAAAACACAATCACTAAAAGTTTTTTAATCGCGAAGCTTTTCGACAGTTACGTCATTTTCAAGCGCGAACTAAAAATTATTACATCTTTTTGTATATATGAAAAACCATAAATATTTATATAACGTCAACTTAAAATTTGATATACATATTTCACTAGCCAAACGTAATTTCAATTTTAGATTAATTTGCAATAAATTTCATTTATAAAACAGATTTTTGAATAAATTCTTAATCAAAATTGGTAAATATCTCGTCGAAAAGCTTCGCGATTAAAAAACTTTTAGTGATTGTGTTTTATTTTGTTTGTTTATAATTATAATTATTTAGTTTATGAAATAATAAAAAATGGTAATGTTTACGTTATAGATTCGTCAAGCTGTTAAACAACGCGCTGTGCAGGATTTGCGTGCGAAACCTAATCAAATAATTCGCCAAGGTATATATTTCTCAAAGAGATGTTACGTTTTTTACATTACAACTAAATTAAAATTTAATTTAAAGTACAACGATATTATAACTTACCTTTTATTATTTATATATTTTAAAAAAAGTTTATTCGATGTTTTTATTCTTTTTTCAACCTTTATTCTGTATTACTACTAATTTTGTTAAATTTAATAATTAAACATATATCAAAAACACAATTTTCATTGATTAGATTTATCAACCATATTTATATAATAATGTATTCATAAATTTGTTCAAATTATTGTTCGTTTATAATTCCAGAAATAAGAGGAGCGCAAACCATTAGAATGCGTGATGTCGACAATTTACGTGTTGCAGCTCGTCGAGCACGTGCAGCAAAAATTGGGAACCAACCCGCGTCAATAGTGGAAGCAATAAACCATTTATCCGTTATGCAAGAAACATTTAAAACCTACAAAAATCAATGTTTCTTGTACGTTGAGGATAATAATCAAATTGCGGTGGTGACGTGTTATTCAAATGTGACAGTTCTCGCAGATTCTACGGTAGATATTTTCGCCGATGGTACATTTAAGTATCGGCCGAAATATTTTAAACAGCTCTATACAATTCACGGATACAAAAATCATTTATATATTCCGCTGGTTTATTGCTTCCTGCCAGGAAAAAGTCAAGCAACATACACTGCAATGTGGACATTCCTAATTCAAATTGCATTGTCGATGAATGTAGACGTAAATATTAGAAAAATTACGTTAGATTTTGAAAAAGCCGCGCAAAATGCCGTCACTTCAGTTTTTCCGGAGTGCGAAATATTCGGTTGTCGGTTTCATTTGGGACAATCATGGTATCGGAAAATAATTAGTATCGGAAATTTAAGAAGAGATTATACGACAGATTCCGATGTCGGACAGTGGTTAAAACGATTTTTCGGACTAGCATTTCTGCCTCCAAATTTGGTTTATTCCACTTTTTGGCAAATTGCTAGGCAACCACCAAATCCTTCAGCCAAGAATTTTTCAGATTACATATTCAAAAATTATGTGGCGTATACATCGCCTTTCCCTCCTCAGATGTGGTCTGCTACACCATCAACGAGTCCAAGAACGACGAATGGACCTGAATCCTTCCATTCAGATTACAATCGACAGTTCTATCATGTTTCTCCTAACGTTATATCTGTTCTCGAAGTGATAAAGGAGATACAGTCCGAATCGGAAATAAAAATTAGAGAATTCGGACAAATGGAAGTGGATCCAAATTATCAGGCGCTGCCGCAAAGAAGATCAGAAGTAGAAAGACAAACGTTCTGTTTGAATCAATACCAAAGATGGCAGACCGGTGAAATAAGTTCGTTGGAGTACATCGAAATTATGGGACGAAGGTTCTATGGCCGAGATGTAAACTGACAAGGTATGTTCTATATACATATAAGTAGTGGAAATTATATGGGTACACATATATGTGTATGTGTGAGCGTGTATTTGTTGCTGCTGACATGTGTATTAAACATTGTATATAATATCAATCAATTATTAAATTTAGCAATCGAATGAATATTCCGCTGTTATATTAATGGATTAAAATCGAGCAGCCAGAGACCATGTTTTATATATATATATATATATATATATATATATATAAATATATATGTATATTTATATATACATTTATATATATATATATTTATATATATATATATTTATATATATATATTTATATATATATTTATATTTATATATATATTTATATTTATATATATATATATTTTTTGTACTTTGTGGTATAGATAACTTAGCACGTACGTAAAACTCCAAATTTTTTTCAAAATTCGCAGTCCAATATTTTTCGTACGCATCTCTACTAGATATTTATTTTTTATAACCCAAATCGTAAAAATTACGTTTTGAATAAAACAAGAAGAATTTTCAATTTTAAAATAACATATTCCCCTTACAAAGTAGCTAATATGTATGTTAATTCTATTATATTAATTCGAGATTTACGCAAACGTAAAAATCATTGAATAATATTTCCAGGCATGATCATGTTGAAATAAATCAATCAGGAAACCTTCGTTTATCAAGATCAGAAATATTTATAAACACAGGTCACCACCGAGTCATGTGGATCTGTATTGGACTAACTTCGCCCGCCTGCTATCTTTGATATTGATTCAGACAGAACGTTTGCCTTTCTATTTATTTGGATCCACTTCCATTGGTCTCAATTCTCTGATTTTTATTTCCGATTCGGAATGTATCTCCTTTATCACTTCGAGAATAGATGTAACTTTAGGAGAAACATGATAAAACTGTGGATTATAATCCGAATGGAAAGATTCAGGCCCATTCGTTGTTCTCGGACTGGTGGATGATGGTGTAGCAGCCCACATCTGAGGAGGAAAATGCGACGTGTACGCAACATAATTTTCAAATATATAATCTGCAAATTCCTTAGCTAAATGATTTGGTGGTTGTGTCTCGCAATTTGCCAAAAATTGTAGTAAACCGAATCTGGAGGCAAAAATGCTAGTCCGAAAAATCGTTTTAACCACCGTCCCACATCTGAATCCGTTGTATAATCTCTTCTTAAATTTCCGATAGTAATTATTTTTCGATACCAGGATTGACCCAAATGGAACCGACAACCCAATACTTCGCTCTCTGGATAAACTGCAGTGACGGCATTTGTGCCGCGTTTTCGAAATCTAGCGTAATCTTGCTAATATTTTGGTTTATACTCATCGACGATGCAATTCTGACGAGGAATGTCCACATTGCGGTGCACGTTGCCTGCCTATTTGCTGGCAGGAAGCAATAAACCAAAGGAAACATAAATGACTTTTATATCCGTAAATTGTATAGAGTTGTTGAAAGAATTTCGGCCGATACTTAAATGTACCATCGGTGAAAGTATCTACCGTAGAATCTGCGAGAACTGTCATATTTGAATGGCACGTTACGACGGCAATTTAATTATTCTCGTTAACGTACAAAAAACCTTGATTTTTGTACGTTCTAAATGTTTCTTGTATACGGAATAAATGATGTATCGTTTTTCATTTATTTATATGGCTATACTAATATGAATAATAATGAATTAATATAATTTATTGTCATGTTGTACTTAAGCTCCATTGTTCATTTTTAGATTTATGTATATATCTACAAATAGATGCATTTAATATGATTTTAAATTATCATCGATTTGCTATTATGATTTCTAACCAATTTATTTTCAACGTATTTTAATTTTTTCTCTACTACGTTGCTCGAATATGTAATATCAAATTTTTACGCTGTTTTAATAATTAAATTGATTGTTATATTATGTAAAAAGATGTTTTGAATTTCTCCTATCATATCTGTTTTTTTTTACATAAATGTGCAACTTATGTTATTTTAAGATTTTTGTTTCTCTTATCATATTTACTTTACTTGAAGGTTTACTAAATGTATAACTTATGGAATTTTATGTAATATATTTGCACTGGATTATTGGGGAAATAATTTAAATACATGATAAGAAGAAGATAAAAATTATTTGAGTTTTTAAACATTTAGTGTTATGCTGCATAGGAGTAAAAGTTAACATCGCATCAAAACATGGCGAGAAAAGTTGCATTAATTACGAACATATACTTTCAAAATAAGTATTTTCATATTAATTTCTTAGGTTTTAAAAAACATATTTTAGTTTATATTCCGTAATTTTATTTTCGTTAGAGAAGGATTATAAAAATATAAAAGTAGATGGAATACTAATTGTCATTCACATATTCTGCTCAAATAAAGACATATCTATGGTTTGTACGTAAATGGCTGTGCTTTATCTAATTTAATAATTTAATTCCGTTATACAAGTTAATTTTTTATCACTGCTTTCTCGAAATTATTAGACATTTTTGAAAATATCATACCAAATTTAGTACTTTAAATTATATACTTTATAGCTAAAAAAAGACTAGTGATCTGAATATATACTTCTATAATTTCAGCATCTCAGAAACAGTTTTTTTTTTGTACATATATGTAATATATTGAGTAATTGAAAAAGGTCTAAATGGAATTTACAAATTTCGAAATATTTTATTATCAACGTCTTTATTGATACTTATTAAAAATTTCAACTCAATCGCATTAACACTCAAATATCAAAAGTTTAAAAATTTACATTTTGCTGTTTGTGTTGGCAAATATAATTATAATTTTATATCTGGGTCACTGTTTCCATTTAAGATATCGGATCTCCGAAAAATTATTTTTTAATCAATGAAACGATTATTTCGAATAAAATATCTTTAACGGATAAAACCGGTTAACAGACAAAATTTTATGGTGGACTTTTATATGATTATTATTATTTCTGGTGAACCGTTCCACCATCAGGATTCAACGTATGTGTGAAAAAAGGATAACATTCAATACGTTTATTATTATACTCGTATGGACCAGAACAGAATACACGCTGTGTGTGTGAATTGAAAAAAGTGAAATATATAAGGCACTTATGGTACTAGAGAGTGTTGAAAAAATCAATCCCATATATATATAGCAAATAATAATAAAGAGAAAAACAAATATAATAACAATAATAATAGTTTTTCTATTAACACATATAGTAAAGTAATAATAATAATATAACAATAATAATAAAGAGAATAACAAACATAATAGTTTTTCTGGGATGAGAAGAACACGTATAGTAATGTAATAATAATAATAATTCAATTTAAAATTATAATTTATTTTAAATTTAGGTTTTATTCGTAATAAATTATGATAATTAAAATTAAACGCCGATGCGCAATTAAGTAGCAAAATATATACTGTTGCTTATTCACGACACAAATACGTAAATTCGTGTGCACATCACACCAAATATTTTTTACGTTAACTTACTATACAGGTGATAATTATTACACATGTACATTTATAATATCAATATGTGCAATGTTTAACGAATAATTCCGAAATTTTTTTTGTATATGCATTTATATATGAAAGTATATGTATATGAGTTTTTAAAAGTTTCTTTACATAATTTTTTCATACCCGTAAAAACAAAATTAATAATTTCGTATATTTAATTCCTATACACGATATGAACGATCTTCTTGGCAACAACATTTTTCTAAACGAAAAGAAAATATTTAATATTTAGCTATACACACAATAAAGAAAGTTCGAATAGTAAATCAAATTGGGAGACAGAAATGTTAGTCGGAAAAATCGTTCCGAATCCGTCGTATAATCTCTTCTTAAATTTCCGATATCACTTATTTTTACCATGATTGACCCAAATGAAACCGACAACTGAATACTTCGCAATCCAAAAAACCTGCACTTTTTTCGTAATTTTTCTAATATTTAAGTCTATATTCATGGACGATGCAATTTGGACAATGAACGTCCACATTAAAGTGTACGTCCCCTACATTCTTCCTGCTGGGACGCAAATAAGCCAACGGAATATACAAAATTATTTTGATGTTGGTCAAAAGTAACATTTTGGTTACAACTCCGCAAATTAGATTACGTTGAGAAATAAAATATAATAATTAAAATATAAAATTTAAAATAAATACTTTTAATAATAAAATATGTAGGAAATATATATATGTATGTATGTATAGTGGAGACACTAACACAACGAGTGCGTTAAGGAAGATGTTCATTTTAACGAAACAAGGGGCTACTGATTAAGTAAAATTGCCTATCTAACGGACTAGTGGGAAGTCTGTATACTTAAAAAAAAATATTATGCAGTATACGCTGTAACAGCATATGCGTGCGAATATATATATATATATATATCCATATATGTCGCTAATAAATTTTACAAATTTTTATATATTTTCGTATCCAATGAACCATTTTGTTACAGATTTTTCATAGGATAAAACTACCAATGACGTCATATAAGTTGTGCTATATACGTTGTAATAGACAAAATCGCAGTGCCCCCATATACATAATGTTTATATTATATATATATAATTTTTTTATTATATAATTTTTTATTGGATGGAAGCTAAATCGCGAAAACGACATCATACCCGTGAGATTGTTCCACTCCATATAAAAATATATCTTATGTTTTTAACCAAATTCGAAAATTACTACTCACTTCATGCATATGTATGTATAAATTTTTGGATGTTTTGCTACAACCGCAATTACTCCACTTTAGGATAAATTTTTTGACATGCACATTTTGCCACCTTTTCTCACGTACAACACAATATGTGCGGTAATAAATTTTGCGAAAATATATACATGTTACACGCGCGGTTACTGCAAGTACGCAAAAGTATATACATATATAATATCCACAGTAAAAGAATGAGGTACTAAAGCATATATATATATATACACAGGAAGCATCGCGGCCAGTCCAAAAACCAATCAAGGGACATATTGAAAATCCAAAATTCAACTTATAATCGGCGATATCTCCTTAACGATTAACTCTTATAGGATAAATGTTACAAACAAAATGATAGATCTCTACGTCAGTTTTGGGAATAATCGTTTTAAAATTAGTTTTTCTAGAAGCTTTGAAAGAATAGGAAGCAGCGAAATAGGCCTGTATGTCGAAAACAAATTCAGACGATTTACCAGGCTTTGGTACAACAATTATTTGAGAAAACTTCCAACTCAAGAAGCAGTGTATTTCTTATTATTAAGTTACATGCACATAAGCATATTAAATTTTAAAAATGAACAATTTACCCGTACCGAAATATAAAACAAAAATTCTTCCCAGGCAAACAAAAATAGAAAAGCTTATATGATAGGCTTATAAATATCAAATGTATAAATTACAGGAAAAATTTGTATAAAAAACCTGTTCCAATATATTAGAATAAAATTATAACTTACACTATTATAATATAATATCTTAAAAATATCTTAGTCTATTTGCTGATACTAGAAATTTAATAGCCGGCTTACTATAAACAGATATGTTTTATACGTCTGTGCTTGTACCTCTTATATCTGTGTCGCAGAGATTGGTAGTCATAATCTCCTATCGAATGTATTACTACATTATCAGATGAGCTGCAGTTGGCGAAAAATTTTTTCACTGTATTTTTAATGATTTCCTGTATATAAGGAAACATTAAAATATCATGCATAGATTTAATTTTATTAAATCTTGGTTTATTCAAGATAATTCTTAAACAATGATTTTGTAGTCTTTGCATCTGATTTATACTGCTATTGCTTAGCTCCAGACCGGGCTCGCATATAATAATTTTGGTAGAATAACTTTTTTGTAAATGAGGAATTTGTTTTGCGCCGATAATGCAGACTTTTTGTTAAATATTGGAAATAGACAACCCAATTTGCGCATCGTTCTATTTACACAATCATTAATATGCCTCGTTAAGTCGTCTATCGATAGTTATGCCTAAATATCTTACATTTTCCTTCCAATCGAGGTAATTGTTTTTGACTCGAACGAAGTGATTAAGTAGAGGCCTACGTCTAGTAAAAATGATTGATTCAGTTTTTTCATCATTGACTTTAATTTTCCATTTGTAGAAAAATTTTGATATTTTATCAATTGCACTTGTTAGTCTGTTACTGATTGTGTCAATTCTATAAGAGGATACCATTAAAGAAGTATCATCAGCATATAGGTTTATGTCTACTCCCGTAATAGTTGGCAAGTCATTCAAATAGAGTATAAAAAGGAAAGGACCTAGGATGCTCCCTTGAGGTACCCCAGCTTTAATAAATCTCATGTTAGACTTATGGTTTTTTATTTTCACGTAAAACTTCCTGTTCATTAAATAAGATTTAATAGTGAATACTAGATAAGGAGGAAATTCATATTTGATCAATTTATAGATAATTCCATCATGCCAGGTTGTGTCAAACGCTTTTTCAATGTCCATCAAGACTACTCCTGTATGTTTATTCTGATTAAAATTATCGGTAATTTTATCGCAAATTTTAGCTAATTGAATTGTGGTACTGAGTTTGTATCTATACTAGTAGGCGAGTTAGTTGCGAATCGGTTATTCATTATATTACTACCACCATTTGAGGGACCAACATCATTATAGACATTATTGCCCGGATTAAATACCGCATTGGCGCCATTCGTCTCTGACGTAACTTTTGCATACGATAACAGACGTTCATGCTCATTTTGTGGGATAATATCGTGTACAACATTACTGCGGCTTCCGGGAATATTCACTTTATCAGGAAGCGTCTGTTCTGCATTATATTTCGCATTGTATAATTTGCGATATACCTCACATCCCTTGTAATTAGAGGGATGTTGCTGCGCGCATAATGCACATTTCGGCGGTACGTTTTTTTCTTTTTTGCAATCGGCTGAATTATGACTACCGGCGCATTTAACACACTTATAAGGACGATTACAAAACGATCTTGTGTGCTCATACCTTTGACATCTAGTGCACTGGGGTATGTCCCTTTTTACGTGTGGGGTTTCCACTCTAATTTTCGAATGTAATAATAAGTCGAGATCATATATACGTTTAATCTCGTCAGCCGGCTCCAAATCAACAAAATGCACGGGGAGAGGTTCTTTAGTTCTTCTATTTCTGACATTGAACACGGACCTCACTTGAAAACTTTGTTCTTCTAGTGCCTGTTTAATATCGCTGATTGTGAAAGAAGGGTGTAAACCGCGAATTACAACTTTATACGCTCTTTCGTGTTTTAGTTGGTAGGTGTGATAATTTATGTCTTCTTTTTTAAACGTTGCGATTAGTCTTCTATAATCGTCAGAGGTTTGCAAGTTGATTTTAACAGCGTTATCTTTCAAGGATTTCGCTCTGAAGTCATGTTTTCCTAGTGCGTCCGTAATTTTTTTTAACATTCTCGAATAGTTAATTACATCATGCACAAATATTGGCGGCGGTGAAGGTTCTGTTGTTGCATTGTGAGCCGAGTGTGTAATTGGATTCACATCATGTAAATCTTCGTCTTCGATCTGTAAATATTGGAACCTGTTTTGTTTCGTACGGTAGTTATTTAAATTTTGTTGTTCATTCAATAGTCTTTTTCGTGCCTTCTTTTTAGGAATCTGCCAGTCGTTCTCTATGAGTTTTTGCGACGATGTCGATAATGCGTCTTCGGAGTAATTTGATATTATTGTATTGCTATCATCAGTTATGTCTACATTTTCACTTATTTTATCGTTAATAATATAGTAACATATAGCTGGATTACCAGAATAATGGCCTGGATATATGGGTGCCCTCTTCTGTTTAAATAATAAAGTTTTGAGAGATACGATCGTGTTGATTTACATGTAAATAATTAAAGGTGACCACAATTATTTAAATAATTCAAATAAATAATGTATCCTACGAACGTAAAAAATATAATAATAAACGTTTAAATTTTACATTAAAAACTTTTTAAAAAAAAACAATTCAATATAAATTAGCGTACATAATATACACTGCCTATATATTTTTATATATATATATATATATATATAAATTATTAAGAGAGCGAAAAAGATAAAAGATTTCATTTTCTATCAAAAACAGCAAACGAGCTCACACACATATATATATACATGTGGAAAAAAAGGTTGTTTTACCTAAGGGTAGAGCTAGCTGCTAATATATATATATATATATATATATATATCTATATGTGGAAAAAAAGGTCCCTAAAAAGGAAAAAATATGGTTGGATCGTCGTATCGATCGATGGGTGGTCCGTAGGCAATAAATTACTCAAACTATTGATGTAAGTGTGGTCTTTCGTTCGGACCAAGGTTGTCCGACATCGAATTTATTGCCTACGGACCCCCCTAAGATCGATACGACGATCCAACCATCTTTTTTTCTTTTTAGGTTACATTATATATATATATATATATATATATATATATATATATATATATATTAGCAGCTAACTCTACCCTTAGATAAAACGACCTTTATATATATATATATATATATATATATATATATATATATATATATATATATATATGCGCTCCTTCACTGTTTTTGATAGAAAATAAAATCTTTTCTTTTTTCTCTCCCTAACACACTCTCTTTATAATATATATATACGTAGTTATATATATATATATATATATATTATACGCAGGTGCATATATATATATATATATATATGTGAAAATATACACGTGTCTACATTATGGTACACTAATTTATATTGAATTGTTTTTTAAGTTTTAATGTAAAATTTAAACGTTTATTATTATATCTTTTACGTTCGTAGGATACATTATTTATTTTAATTATTTAAATGATTGTAGTCACTGATGAATGAAAAAGGTAGGAACGTTGTATCACACGCTTCATTAAAAAATAAACTCTTAATACAACGTAACATAATTGAACGACTTACAACGTAATAAGCTGAACAGTGATGCCACTATTAATACATAAAATTATGATTGTATGCAGAGCTTGTTACACTTAACATTCCCCCTCAAACTCCGCACGCAATAATTTATATTTATTATAAACAATAACAAATTATAAAATATTTATACACCTAAGCCCATTAAATCACGCATTTGGTCAAATAACAACTTTGGCAATGATTTCGTTAACTCCATCCATCAGCCTTTTGCTGTTTAGTATTAATGTATTTAACTTCTATAATACCTGTCTCGATATAATCATGAATGAAATGATAGCGAATATCGATGTGTTTTGTTCTGTTAGTGCCTTCAACCGCTTTACTAATGTGTATAGCAATCTCATTATCTTCGAAAACGACATATCTGGTCTTCACACCGAGATCCTCTAACACCTCTAATACTCTTAACACTCACTAATCATTACTGGTATGCATTATACTCTGCTTCCGTAGAACTCAGAGCAATAACATTCTGCTTTCTTGTTCACCATCCTACTACATTACCAAATATTTCAATCACAAAACTACTAACTGATTTCCTATCTAAACGATCTGCAGCATAATCGGCATCTGCATATCCATTCAATATACTTATTTTTCCACGGGTATACATTAATCCAACATTCATTGTACCCTTTAAATATCGAAGAATTCTCTTTAAAGCTATCCATTTTGACTTCGTAGGATTTTCTTGGAAACGACTTAAAAAATTTACAGAAAACATTATATCTGGTCGAGTACTACCTGCTAAATATAACAATGAACCTACTAATTCTCGGTAAGGTTCTTCACATATTTCATCCTTTGTACATTCATTAGATAAAAAACTCGCTTCCATTGGCGTAGTAATAGGTCTACATTCCGACATACAATAATCGATCAATAACTTCTCAATAAAATCAATTTGATGTAATTTCATCGTCGATCCATCACGCGCAATATTAATACCAACAAATTTTTGGCAGTACTTAGATCCATCATTTTAAAACTGTTACCCAACATCCTAATAATGATGTTCATTTCTCTCAAATTGTCAGATACTTGCAAAATATCGTCAACATACACTAGAAGATAACTACATCTCCCATTTGTAATTCGTACATACAAACATCTATCCACTTCTGATTGAATAAAACCTAATTGTGACAAAAATTCATGTAATTCCCCATATGCTGGAATATAATTAACACGAATACCTTTATTCCTACAATACTTCAAAAAAACTTTATCACGATACTCTTCTCCTCTCTTTCAACCAAGTAGAAATCCACTTTTCATATTCAAA
Organism: Coronaproctus castanopsis; assembly: GCA_032883995.1. NCBI lineage: Eukaryota > Metazoa > Arthropoda > Insecta > Hemiptera > Monophlebidae > Coronaproctus > Coronaproctus castanopsis. Next base: position 102,509,124 of record CM065052.1, on the reverse strand, counting down.
AAATAGATTGCTTTAAAACCTGTATAATCATCAATAAAAGAGACAAAATATATACTTATCACTAGAAACTGGATTAATCTGACCACAAATATCCGTATGTATCATTTCTAGGGGACGAGATCTACGAGAATTCACAGTTGTATTATACGGATGTTTACGATGTTTTGCTAAAAGACAAACAGCACATGATATCAAGGACGAAACTGGTTTAAGATTATTGGCGACCAAAGCATCGAGAATTACTTTATTAGGGATACATGTATGAATATTTGATAAGATTAATTTTCTCGAAGTTTTAGCAAACTTTTCAGCCGGTATGAATTGTTTTTTTTTAATTTTATGCCTTTATGAGTGCAAATAAATGTATTCAGTTTTTCTACGGAATCGGGTTTTAGAGAGTTTAGAGGCGAATAACCTTTTTTTTATATTACCAAGAGCAATTATATATTCTTGTAATTTTGTGTTATCGAGAGAAGAGAAGGCAACTGCTTGATCTTTTGTTACAAGTTTTGCAACATTCGAACAGAATTATTATAAAAAATACTTTGTTTGCCTTTTTGGATTTTTGTAACAATTAGGAACCTGTTTGAAAATTTAACTAAAGAACTTAACAAATTAAAACACAACTAGACTTAAAAATTAACGCGGAAAACGAATGTATGAATCACATCGACGCGTGTATGTTTATTTTATTTTCGTTAAAATGAACATCTTTCTTAACGCACTCGTTGTGTTATATTCACAAACTATTGTAAACATACATTAAAAAAAGACGTAAATTACAATAAAAATTGTTTCATATTTTAAATGATCCTTATTAAATCCTGATCTGAAGCCAGCCTGTTCTTTTGGCTGATTGAAATCAATTTGTTGTGTTATTTTACTCATTATTTATTATGCGAGAAAATAATTTATACATTTGTGACAGTAAAGTAAGAAAAAAGGCAAATGAGGCGTATCGAAAACTATCCAAGAGAGTATTCAATAATAGAGATCTAACCGTTCAGACTAATGTGTCGGTGTATAGTTCAATGGTTCATATATCTTAAACGATATCAAAGTTAACTTTGAAACTACGAAAGCGACTAGGAATATCAATCGAATCGTATAAAATCGATCATTTTCGAACGTTACAGACCTTAATATTTGCTTATGTTTCACTTGTCATTTTATAATTTTAATGTTTTTTCCGGCCCATGAACACATTTTTTTTTTAAAATCCGGCCCAGGAGCAAAAACAGTTGAGAACATGCCTGGTATAAATTCTTCATTTTATTAAGTATAAACAAACTTTACATTTAATAAAATTGTTTACTTATATTTCTTAAATTGTTTGTAGCAGTAAGCTGACAAGTGAAACATATGTACATATTTATTTCAATATTCAATTAATTGTGACACAAACATTAATAAACATATAATAAGCATACGGGTTTAAATTAATATAACTGAAATAATATGTGTAATGTATTTTAAAATTTATATAGATGTTACATATTAGCGGGTATTTTCGAGTAGCTCAAATTCGAATGGCTGATATTGTTGCAAATAAAAAGTTAAAACCATTAACATTGTGTTTCACATAATATCGATTTAGAGAATATATTGACTGACTACTCGCATGAACATGTTTATTATTGAATAAAATACTATTAATTACCCGAGTATTTCACAAAAATATCAAATTATAAAATAAAATAATTAAATTATACAGTATTGTACTAAAGAAATATTACGTAAATTTAATATACCACCTAAACCAATTAATATTTACTAATAGAATATGTCTTTTAATGTTTATTTACAAATAACAGAAAATTTAATCTAAATTATTATTTGTATGCGCATTATATATTTTTTTTAACATAGACTTGTCCATTTTACTGTTATATATATACATATATATGTGTGTATGTCATATCTCTCTGTAGATAGAATGAAAATTCCTAAGAATAAAAGAATCAGGAATTGTTACTTAACTGATCTACCTTCTATTACTCACATTCATAAACGAACACATGGGAAACAAGTAGAAACTGGTTTACTACCACATGTATGCTGTTACTATAGCCGTTCGTAGAACTAACAGACTTCTCCGACTTTCAAATCGATGAGGGAAGATCGATGACGTCAAGATTAGGAAAAACGTATTCTTTCGAAATAGATACGATGTCGTAGTTTTTACGTTCGAAAAATAAAAAGGAAATAAAAATAATCCAGAAATTATGTTGTGATGTCTTGTGATACGCCCCCAACTGTTTAAGGGTATACCCTCGTAAACTATTTGGCGATCGATTTCGACTTAGGTTCGAAAATCATTGCCTGCGAAATCAATAGCAGCATCCCCTAAACAGTTGGGGCTTATAACATCACAAAACTACTACACAAAATCTATAAAATATTTTTATTTTGCTTTTTATTTTTGGAAACTGTGACATCATATCCTCTTCGAATAAATACTCAATCGTCCCACAACTATTTGAGAGTAGGAGAAGTTAAAGCCCCTATTTCTTCGAACGCCTTTAAGCTAACGACACACATATGGTAGTAAACCAGTTGTAAAGAGCATATATATATATATATATATATATATATATATATATATATATATATATATATGTGTGTGTAATGGAGTATGGTTCAAGTAACCATTGCAACTTTTATTTTTCGAAATTTGATGTAATGCTTTAAGTGTCCTTTACATACAGAGATATGTATGACACACGCCCGTACCTAAATTTAGTCAAATGGACAAGCTGTGTTAAAAATGTATATATACATGCGCATATAAATAATGCTGTCATTTAAAAATAAACATTTAAATAAGATACATTCCATTCATTAATAGTAATTATTTTAGGTAATATATTAAAAATACGCGTTTGGTAACAATATTCTATAATTTGGTAAATTACTTTTATTTTATAATTGGATATTTTTTTGTGATGTACTCCAGTAATTCATATTTTTTCAGTAATAATGCAATTTCAGCCGATGTATTCCCTAAATCTATATAAGAATTGTAATGTTCATGGTTATCTAAATAAATAACAACCAGTTAATTATTTATTTGCAGCATCAACTATTCGAATTTAGCTACACGAAAATATACGCTAACGTCTAACATTTATATAAATTTTAAAATACCTCACATGTATTACTGATTTTCACCTTTTTCAGTTCTAATAATTAAAACCTTTATGTTTGTTGTTCACACTTAATATAAATTATGTCACAGTTAATTGAATATTTAAATTAACATATTACGCATGTGTCACTTGTCAGCTCAAGCGATTTAAGAAATATAATTATATCATGCAATAAAACCATTTTATTAAATGTAAAATTTTGTTTATATTAAATATAATGAAGATGTTATATAATTGACTTAAACTGTTGCTTTTTTAAGTAATTATTTTGTAAACCCGAATTAAATTTTTAATCAGAATGATGAATTACTTTTTTCACATTGAATAACAATTTCACCGCTGCTGTAAATATGTATATGTAGTTATATACAAAATAACCTTAAAATTATCTACTAACTTTTATTTTATTTTTCATAAGATTATGGTATTATGAGTTTCATAATAATTTTTAATAATCATTTGCAAAAAAAAAACGATATTTTTTGTGTAATAATTGTCTAGCCCATAGAAATATTGATAGAATATAAAAGAGAAAAAAACTACATAACAAATTTTATTTTTTAATTAATCTCATCATGTATTCCAACTTATTTATTTCATGTAATATTAATCTTTCATAGTGAGTGAGACAAAATTCTATATGTATTTTTGGCTTTATATTTTTCCCTACCTAGAAATTTTACGAATCGTCTTATTATTCCATGTTCCGATTATAAATTTAATTAATTGTATTAGTATTAAAATATTTTTTTATTACTCTGTATTCGCTGCAATTCTACAGGTGTACTCCATACACTTGCACAGCACAGGCTCACACAAACACACATACGCTACACACTGACGCATATATATATATATATATGTAAATATATATATATATGTGTGGATTCAACAGTGTTAAATGATTGTATGAATGTCTGTGCTGAAGAAATGTATATGTAGACGTAAATAATATGTAATAAATTTACATTAACTTAACCGTTCTTTGAAATCACTATTTAAATCATAAAATATATTCCATTAGCAGTTATTTTAGGTAATACTAAATTACATTTAAATTCGTTTAATTCATAATCACATTTTTGTGAGCTGAAAATTTTATGTCATGAAATTATTCCATTTTCCTAATTTAAATAAGAGGGGCTTATTAACGATTACATTATTCGAATTTTCATATTTTTGACTTTTTAAGTAAGTAGGTGTATTTAAAATAATGAAAAAATACAAGTATATATAAATTAACGCTTTGAACTGCGGAGGGGATATAGATGATTAATCATAATTAGGAACCTTCAAGATTCAGACATAAAACGTACAAACATCAACAGTTGAAGCATGAACTCATCACATCGTATAGCCACTATTTTATATATTTCTGTTAATTATGAATGTGTATTCGTGTGATTATATGTGTCTAACTAACTGAAAAATTTAATGAAGAAAGAGATTTACTACATTTTTGGTGCTTAAAAAAGATTATTAGGTTGTACCATGTAAATGCATTTAGCCTATTAGACTGAATTTCACAGTGGAAATGTGCTACTCAGTTTGGTGTAAATCGAAAAATATAATGAGCACGTATAAAAATATAAAACGACCTACAGAAGTTTATAATAAATCAGGAATAATTAAGAGAAAAATGTGAAGAAAAAATGCCATTTGAAAAAACGTAGGAATACAAATTAAAATTAAAACCAAAATTTTTAACTTAGATTAAATGTATAGAAGATAAATCTTAATATTAACTTAATAATAAATATGATAAACTTTAATCATTAGAACAATTCTTAATATTAACTTCATAATAAATATGATAAACTTTAATCATTAGAACAACGGTAATTGTTTTTATGTAAATATGAAGTTCACAATTTTAGTTTTTTAAATTTACACATTGTAATAACAACAACTTCCATTAACAACTATAATTTAATGTTCGTAGTAAATACTTCTGTTTAGCAAGTAAATTACTTGATCTTTTATTCAAATAAATGTCCACATAATTAACTTACCCCAGCCATCTCAGTTTCATGATATGATAAACACCGGTGATTGTGAAAGTGTCTGCTAATAAATAATATTTCTGTCATTTCTAAATTTGTTTTTAAGCTAACTGTGCACGACCTCTCCGCACAAATCCACGATAACTCCGAAGTTGTACATCTACTTTGCCGTAAATAAAATTTGAAATAGTTATACAGTACGCATTTTTTACCATTGTTATTTTCCACAATCTTTAAAACAGACATAATTAGTATGCAACCAACCCGTATTATTCACTAGAAGGCTTGAAAGTCAAATGAAATCACTACAAAAGTTGAATTTGTGATCGATCTGGTTCCTATGGCTGTCTTGAATTTGCCTATATATATATTTCTAACCGTTTTCCGAACCCAGACACGTTTTTATCACCCGTGGCGAGTGTCACTCTCTGCTGGAGCTGTGTTTCGCTCAGTCTTATTTCTTGTATAGGGAATTTCTTTTTTCAAAATAAGTCTATATCTAATGAAAAACTAGGTTTCATTCGAAAGGAAATATAAAATGTGGCGTCAGTTTTTACACAAGAAAGGATAGTCAACAAGGAAGATAGAAAATCGCTCGCATATGTTTTGTTCCGTCTTTATAAATTCGCCGTGAAATGTTCATCACCCCAACATTTTACTCGCCGAGTAATGCTAGTATTACACACACACATATATATATATATATATTACTTTGTTTACATAAATTTTAAATTATTTGTTACTAAGAATATTCAATTCATAAACCGATAAATATTTATGCATTATATATATATATATATATATATATATATATATATATATATATATATATATATATATATATAAAATAATTTTAATGATGATTAGCAAATTAAAAACAGAATTACTTACTTATCGATCGAAGAAACAGTTGTGTAAAATAGCTTATATGTAATTATAGTCTTTATAGTACCTTAAAGAACTTGTACTGTCCTGTTTGAATGCTTTTCAGAACGTATACTTATTTATTTCGTTTATTTTTTTTCTACTTCTGTCAATTCATTCCTAGCCATGTTGGCTATCTATGAAGGATCCCATCGTCTTCTCTTGTATGGGGAATACATCCATTGATGTATTCAGCCCTTCTCTTAAACTAGGTCGCGAATTCTAGTTGGGTTGACGTGATGTCTGGAAGCGCAGCGACTAGCTCATTGCAGTGTCCGCGTATACGTATACCTATTTATAAATTTAACATTTAATAATCATAAACAGTCATAATTTGTATCTGATTTTCAGTTCCGATATTTCATCAGAGCTAACCATCAGCTTATCTACTTTGATCACAAGAATTGAATTACTGAATCCATCACAACGAACAACTAAGTCTAGATTCTCCTTTTTTTTTAGGGATACGTGCGTAATCTTCATTCGACGCTTAATCTTATTGTCGCCTGTTTTGAAATCTATGTAGCACTTTTTTAACATTTGCCTTTTTTGTTCAAAAATCATATATTTGTATAATCAACATACGGTACGTCAAAATACGATAGTAGATAAAGATCAATTCACACTCACGCACCCACTTATTTAAATATACTATATAGGGATTATACGTTTCGTCATAATTATCTCGCACTTGTCAAGAAAATCAGCAATACCGTAGTGTTACATTTTTAACGGAATATCGTGGATTGGATATTTTCCCAAAACGTGGAAAATCGGTGATAATTATTTAAGACTTGCAAACCCGTTAAGACTCAAACCGACGTAACCTCATACAGACCTACCAGTTTACTTAGAGTTACTAAAAATTTTAATGGAGCACAAAAATTTACGTAAAGAAGAAAATAGACAAATACAAAAAAAAAAAAACAGGTAGACATACAACATAATATGATAAAAAGACTGCTACAAGTAACATAAAATAAGATGAGAGAAAGAGGTAAATGTGAGCAGATGAAAATGAAAATGTGGTGAGAACACATATAAATTAAGATGTATATAGATTTTTAAAAAATAACATAAGCGAACTAAATCCGTCGGCAAGCTATAATTGTACAAAAAAAAAAGTGGTGTTAGAACGGTGCTATATAGATTTGGTGAAAAATTGTGGATAGTAAGATTAAGCGTCTGATGAAGATTGCGCACGCATTCCTGAAATAAGGTTAGAGTTAGTTAAATCATCCCTTATGATTCGAGTGGATGGAAGTGTCGCGGAACGGGCACAAGAAATTAAAATTATAACAGTTTGTAATTATTACATATTAAATTTATAAATAATTATTAGAAAACCCAGGAAAAAGTAGGAATTGTTTCAGAGCAATAGAAATCAAATTACATTTCTTACACAGCTGTCTCTTCGATAGGTAAGCAAGCATTTCACTATTAAATTATTAATCAACGTCATGATATTGAAATTGCTTTATAAATATACACCATACGTATGCATAAATATTTATGGGGTAAGAAATAAAATATTCCTAGTGGCAAATTATTTAAAATTTATTTCAACAAAATTCAACACATCATACGTCATATATTTAATTGATAGTTTTTCTGAAAACACTATAGAAAATCCGCATGTATACGATATCCTTAACTGTAGTTGTAAACAGGGAACTCTTCATAATATATATATACATATATAATAATTATATATATATATATATATATATATATATATATATATATATATATATATATATATATATATATGGTACTCCGCCGACTCCGCGGGTAATCATTTTCGAATGAAAGACGAAACTGATCCCAGAATAATTTAGGAGGGTACACCCTTAAATAGTTGGGGCTTATCTCGACTCATCAAAACATAATCTCTGGATTACTTTTATTTCGATTTTTATTTTTCCAACGTAAAAACTGTTACATCATATATATTTCGAACCAAACAATTGACGTCATCAATCTTCCCTGATTTTTTTGAAATTCAGAGAAAAGTTGAAACTACTTAATTCTTCGAACGTCCTTAGGGTAACAACATACACATGGTGGGGTAAACCAGTTTTCATCTGTTCCCGTTTATTCATGATGTATGTGTGTGTACGCGCGTGTGAGTGTGGCTCAAGTAACAATTCGCTGATTCTTTTACTTTTAATGTGCTGGTACCAACAATATATATATATTTATTTACACACTCGTGTAGTAACAAAATATTACACATAATATATATATATATATGTGTGTGTGTTTGTGTGCCCATGATTTGGTTTGCAAAATATTTAATATATATATATATATATATATATATATATATATATATATATATATATATATATATATATATATATATATATATATATATATATATATATATATACGGAATACCAACAAAACTGTTAATTACGCGCCGGAGTATCAATCTTTAGATTAATAAACACATGTTTTTGAGTATTTAAAAAAAATATAATTATGCCAATCCTAATTTAATATTCATTGTTTTTGTTTTTACTATTATTATTATTGGCTTACACGTGCTTCCTATTTTAAGACTTCTTTTTTCCCACCGACCGAAAAAAATTAATAACACGGAAGTGGAAAATAACTCTTTTAATGTTAACATGGAAATCTTAGGTGAACCGTTCCATTCGTTCTTCGCATTTTATACTCCTGGTTCATTATAAAATACTATGAAAACACCGTGTATTATATGCAATTCGTTATATGCTTATAAATATAATTATAAAGAATGCAACTATGAATTCCAGAAGTATAAATTGATTATATTTAACCATAATCATGTAGCTTAATATAAATAACAATTTACACGGTTCGATTCCTATCCTGAGTTTTCCGAAGCCACTGTTTTCCCGCGGTTTTAATAATGTCATCCGTCCATCTTCTGTTTGGACGTCCTTCATTTCTTCTCCTATTGTATGATCTCCATACTACCAGTTCTTTTATCTACTTCCATCAGATTGTCTTCCAATATGTCTGGCTCATGACCACTTGTTCATTGCTATCCTTTTGCCGATATAATCGAACATCGTTTGTCCTCTAATTGTTTCAGATTTTATTTTATCTTGAAGTATAATACTTAATAATACGCGTTCTATTTTGCTTTCTGTTTTCCCCATGCTTTCCATTACTTTTTTTGTGTGTGGCCATGTTTCTGTAGCGTGTGTCATCCCTGATATTAGACATTCATTAAATAATTTTACTCTATTTTATTTATTAATTCTGTTTATGAGCGTGTGCTTTATTTTATCGTAAGCGATCCATCCATTTGTTATTTTCCTGGCATGTCTGGGCTTGTTTGTTCTTTCATCGTTATGAAAACTTGTCAAATACAGAAATTTGTCTACTTCTTCTATATCGTCTATATGTAATTTTTTATTTTATCAGTCGATCGCTGAATTTCTCGTTTTGATCATATTTCATGTATTTAGTTTTTTTGGGTATTTATCTTTAATCACGCCAATTTTACTACTATCTCCAATTCCCGTAACATGTCTTGCAATTCGTTCCTATCTTGAGTTATAGTTACTATATCGTCTGCAAAACGCAAATAGTGTAGATATTTTCCATTGATATTTATACCCTTTCTATTAAAATTTAATGATTTCATTGCATAATCCAGTACTGCTGTAAACAGTTTCGGGGATATAGTGTCTCCCTGTCTTACACCTTTTAGTGCTGAAAATGGTGGCGTTTTCTCGTATAGGTTGACGCTAGATGTAGCAGTGTTATATATATTAATTAAAAGATTAGTATACGCCTCAACTATACCAATTTTTTCCAATGCTTGCACTATAGAATGCATGTATACTGAGTTGAACGCTTTCTCGAAACTTACAAATCCTAAGTACAAAGGCAGATTATATTTTTTACATTTTTTTGATTAATAGTGTAAGCGTTTGAATCTAATTATAGTGCATTTGAATGCCACTCGTTCGACTGGTTGTTGTTCATGCAGTGTTTTCTCCAACCTATTCGTTATTATCCTTGTAAACAACTTGTATACGGCTGATAGTAGACTAATTGGTCTGTCATTTTTCAGATCTTTTTTATTTCCTTTTTTATTTAATAACACTATTATTACATTATTCCATGACGTTGGTATTTTTTATTCCTGTATACAACGGTTGAACACATATGTCAGCTGTTTTACCATGGATGTACCACTATATTTTAATATTTCGATCGTCTTCTGGTGCTTTACCGCATTTTATTTACTTTATTGCAAATACTGTTTCATATTCTAATATTTCTAGTAAATAATTTTTACTGATGGAACACGGTGTAGTGGGATACGTATATATATATATATATATATATATATATATATATATATATATATATATATATATATATATATATATATAACAACTAATATTAAATTAACTTCTCCCAAAGAATTTTTTTACACATGTAAAATCAACAAAGAAGAAAAACTCGGTAGGTCACGATGGTATCCAATCTACTGTCATTAAAATGTTACCTCAAAAAGCCATCGTCCAGTTAACTAATTTAATTAACGCAATGTTTAAATTTGGGTACTTCCCTTCTAGATGGAAAGTGGCTAAAATAATTCCAGTACCAAAACACGGTAAAGATTGCTCTCAGGTAGACAATATCCGTTTTTTCTCAGTTGTAGTGTGCACCGTAATAATTTACTTCCAGCAATAGGAAATTACGATTCCAGGGAACTAAGTATTAGATATATTAAGTATAAGCATCGACGCATTAAACATAATGTATTATTCTCATAACGTCATAATTTGTTTGCTTTCGTTTCCATTACTTATAAATGATATTACATATTCGTTATATAATTAAACTTATATATACGATTTTTTATATTACCGCTTTTCATTTGTGATGGTTTTTTGTCTGATTTTTCCATCAATACTATTTTCATCTTGTATATTTATTATTTACCAGTTTATAGTATTAGAATTTTTACTTTCATAAATGGAGAGGGCATTTGTTCCGGTACATTTATTAAATATTATTATAACTTTTTAATATAATGCCAAATATACGTGTTTTACATTTACATATATATATATATATATATATATATATATATATATATATATATATATATATATATATATATCCAAAGAGAGAGAACGGTAGAACGATGTACATATATAAAAGTGTTGTTCAGGTGAAGGGGGTATGAAGACGACGAAATTTACAGACGTGTTTGTTATGTAAAAAAGAGAATTTCTCAGTTCGCTTTCGTCATTACAAGCTGGTATAAATGTCGAAATAACGATTAAATTGTTAATAAAAAAGGTTCCTATCAGCTATATATATATTTTTTTCGAAGGCATCCCTTTTTATATGTGTATTAGTACATTAATATATAAGTATCGACCTCCTGGAGTGAGAAAGGAAGCAAAATATATAACAGACTTATACTAGAGAGTGATGAAAAAAAACTTATTCCACATAGGCAACTAGAAAGAAAAATCAACCATCATTTCTCCGAGAACAGTCCGTTCATATTCAAAGGATAACAATAATAATAATAATAAATAGAATAACAAATATAATAATAATGTTTATTATAAGTATAATCAGCAGAATAACACGTATAGTAATAATAATAAAATAATCCCAATTAAAATTATATTAATTTTAAACTTTAGTTTTATTCATAATAAATTACGATAAATAAAATTAAAAATCTATCGCAATAATATGTATAAGGCAAAATACCTGTTCCTTCCCCTACGCGATATAAGTACGTCACACATGTTCACATAAATACATATGTACAAATCACCACGTATACATCACACAAAACAGTGAACGAATGTAGTGTATGAATGATACATACTACGACGATCGTCGTATGTTCCCATCGACAAAAAAAAAAATAGAATAAAGTTATGAAATAAATAATTATATATCTATTTTAATAAATTTATTTGTATTTAAATAATTAAATATGTTTCATGAAATTGCTCGACACAAACGTTATATATATAAATTATATAAGTAATTTACGAAATAAGGAAAAATATTTAATATTAATGTCGATAAAATAACTGATAAAAAGTCTAATTCGCTCACTAGTGTAGTAATTACAAACGGACATATGTATAGTAACGATAATTATTATTGACGTCAAAATCTCGTTTGAGATGAGCCGGCTATTGTCGCATAATAATTTCAAAAATGATGGTTAGCGAGTTCGATTTTGGAAATTAAACAAAGGAGGTCATCAAGTTTATTAATGGGAAGAATGCTGAAACCATTATCGAACAAAACATCTCAAACCGGGTAATACATATATATATATACAAATCCACTACATACGTATGATGCAAAACAGTGCATGAATATAGTACATGAATGATACATACATACATATATTATTATATATTTAAGGAAGAGGAGTACATTCGAAATTTAAAATTAAAAAGTTAAATAACCATAATAATAATAATAATAATGAGTAGGTAAACTAAAATGTGGTTATTATATTAAAAAATATTCTCTCGTTTCGCCTTCTTCACTTATTAATTGCCTAAGTTCACGCGCTGTTATGCTATACATTTTAGTCTTTGATTTTTTTTTTTAAATCAGAATAATTAGAATATTAAAAATAAATAAATATACTCGCGTAATTATGTTATTAATAGAATGATATGAACCGTTTACTATAACATAAATACGACAACAAATTAATAGTGATTAAACATAAAGGTACATAAAATTGAGTAAAAAAAATAAGTAAAATGTATATGTATAGTTTTATATATTTTTGAAAATATTTAAATTTGTCCCTTAATAGTGTAACATTACAATTCGCATGTTATTTTGTTATATCCGAATATTTTAATTTTATATAACTTTGCAACCCAGAAATATTTACATACTTTTGAATAACAGTGTTTAATAACATTAAATTAGACATAAAACTTAAAATTTGCAATATTTTATATATTACATTTTTGATTATAATAAGATTTTATTGCATTCTAATATCCCATTTTTTAAAAAAATGACTTTTCAAATTATATACCTTATAAAATAAATATGCCTTCATTTAAGCAAGATCCCTTTAAATATGTTGTTAATGCGTTTACGATTTTTTTTGTTTAAACCTATATCACTATTTTTATCACGTAAGGTTTCGAAAACAAATACAGTTTTCATTTTCAAACAATGAAAATTTTAATTGTTTTTAAAGCGTTACGTGATAAAAATATTGACATGGTTTACACCGAAAAAATCATAAGTAGTGATATCAACCATGGAAGTTTAAAAATATACCTTGTTAATGTTTAAAAAAAAGTACACTCTGATATAATTTTCGATTTGAATTCGTTATAATTTTAACAAATATGCAAAATTTACTCACTATTGATTTCTCCATTTTATGCTCGTTTAGCGATTCGTGATTATGTTCTCTGTCGCTAATCCACAACACATTTGTTTTTAAACCAATATTACACCGGTCAACGACACAAACCCATGATGAATGAGAATCAGTGCACCGATTTCGACGCAAAAACAATATTTAAAGTTATTGTGAATTATGCATCTTTTGCCATTAACACCCTTCGTAATCCGTAAGGACATATTTAAGAATTAATGAAAAATAAATATTTCCGCAATAACGAGTCACTCGCAATACCGCTGAACAACGAATGATCAAATGAACCTTATCTAAATTTTATCATCTATATTTTCTTTGCATCTTTTTCATCTACGTATCTTTCCTCTTTTTAATGTTTCTTCCAGGTAAAGACATTTTTTATAAACTAATAGAAAATATCTATCTATTCGCAAAAAAAAAAAGGAAAGTTGAAATATATTCGCCTAGATAAGATGGCATTATTACATCAACAAATAAATACAAAAAAGGGACAAAGGTTTCTTTAGGTCCATCAAACCGATCATTTTTTCTTTTTGTGCAAATTGGCTAGAAATTCTATTTTTTTGTCATTTGTATATGATACTTATGAATTGCCTGAATTTGTTACTTCCGCGAAATCGGAAGATTTCTCTTTTGGAAAAAATTCAGACACGTTTCTTTTAATTTTCCATTAAAAGGGTGAACGAACCCATTTTGTTTTACAAACTCTTTTTTTATATATGTATATCACATCAAATAATTTCCAAAAACTCTAATCCTATAAGCATCCTCATTCTCTCTCAGATGCATATTATATTCCTAGATCTTGTCTGTTTTCAAAAGTCACATCCACTGTGTCTACCTATATTTATGTACATACAATAAACACGCACTGCTACAAAATGTAACACTTTTGGGGTATTACAAATATATATATATATATATATATATATATATATATATATAAAATACATTTTTATTCAATATTTTTGTATTTAAATACAAAATATACATATAAATGTATATAAAACTAATACCATGTTACATGACTTTCGTATGATGTCACACAGAAATCACATTGCAACATGTTTTTCGTAGGTAGGAGTGTAACTGATTGAGACGGAAGTTTCAAATGTGAAGGAGAGTTGAAGGAACAGTATTCCGTACAACATTGGTTGATACTTATTTTTTTACCTACACGTGTAGGCACTCAAATATTATGGATAAATGAGAGAAATGTAAAGTAAGAAAAAGAAGGAAGTTTCTATACACACACGACCGGTGTGAACATATAAAAATAATACTTTGTCTTTTACATGAATTAGTTAATTAAAAATCAAACTAAAAAAAAATTAAATAGTATAATTTTATCTTTCATTAACGTAAATTAGTCAACAGAATTAGATACATTCATTTCGGAACAAACGAGTAGAAAAAGAAAAAAAAATACTTATTAATAAATGTAAACCAATATATCATTAATAAACCCGAGTATGACGGACACGGCATGTTGCTTGAAATGTAAAGTCGGGTTTATTCATATATTGTTCTACTTTTATTAATAAAATCGTTTTTTTTTCTTTTTGTACTCGGTTGTTCCGAAATTATTCTATCTTAATAATTATTAATATCGACGGCGAAAGTAATGAAAAAACTAACCTGGCTTATGATCTGCAGTAATTGCCGTGGTATACATTGCTAATTATAACATTTGTTTCGAGCGTTTTCTCAGATATTTTTTCAGACGAGCAAGAAATAGGAGGGCATGCGCACGAGAATTATCGAAAATAGCGATATTTTTATTTTTATGATTATCAGTATAAATAATGAATATTCAAATATATATGTTTTATTTTTAAATTTATTGATGTTTTTATTTCATGTTGAGTATAGAACAGACGGTCGTCGTAATATATATATATATATATATATATATGTGTGTGTATTATACCTACATGTAACTTATATATACACTTTTTATTGAATATTTTCGTATCTAAATAAAAAATACATATTTATAGGTATATATAAAACAAGCACCACTTCCTCATGTTCGCAAATATCGTGTTACAAAGAATCACACTAGTACAGTCAGGCGCTGTAGTGGTAGCAGTATAAGTTGTTATGAATGATTGAGAGAGAAGTTTCACAACATTTGTTAATACTTATTTTTTGTACGCACACGTGTGCACACTCAAATATTAGGGATAAATGAGAGAGATATAAACTAAGAAAAAGATAGAAGTTTCTATACAGCCGTCGGTAACCCTCGAAAGGTTAGTGGGTCTTCTAGATTGTTTATGGTTTTGGAATAAAGTCATAAATTATTCTTCCATCGAAAAAGGTCTTCCAAGGATCCTGGCCATTAAAATATTTAAAAAAAAAATAACAATAAGGAAAATCGAAGTAGTTTTCTTTAGTTGAGTGAGTGGTGGTAAAATTATTCGATTTTAGAAATATGTGTTACATTTATGATAATTGCTACATATGTATCATAAAAATTTCCGTTTAAACTTATTTTAAAATAATAATAACAATACAAAATCTAGTCGGAAGTTTTTCTTTAGAATTTTAATCTAGTCTGCTGAACAATCGGATATTAAACAGATATTAAATTGAATGTATCTCGGTGAAATGTTTCGCGGCAATAAGATAACGTGGTAGTTTGTGCGTTCGTTCTCTATTGTTCTATTTAAATTATTCCATAACCGAACAAATAATTATACAAAAGAATTTTGAATGAAACAGCTGTTTATCTGAAAGATTATTCTCGTCATTTTTAAAAACCCATGAGTTTTAGATTTAGTTTTATTATCTATCTTATTTTAAAATAGGATTTTTTTCTTTTTTTCTAACGAAATCAAATAACAATGATTAAATGTGTAAATGCGAAAAGGCGTTGGACGGATCTAAAATGTATCTGAAATGCACCATTTGTAGTCCTCTATTGGACTACACGTGCAGTCCAATAGCGGAAACTACCTGGAAAACCGTTGGGAAGCGGATAAAAAAATTGGAAATGGGAAAAAAACTAAAGAAAGTAAACTATGTACCGAAGAAAATAAACTAGAATCAGTTTTGATAGTATTAAATAGCATGCAAGAAAAATTAGTAAAATTAGATAATATCGAAAAAGCGGTGACTTTTATGACACAACATGATATGCTGCATAAAGAAAACGAAAGATTAAGAGAGGAAGTTAAACAAATAAATGAAAAAATGGAAAGCTTGTTACGTAGTAATAAGGAAAACGAGGACCGTATAAAGGTACTTATGTACCGAGTGAATGACCTGGAACAATATACAAGAAGGGAGAATATTGAAATACATGGAATTCCGGAGCATCAAGGAGAAAATGTAAAAGAATTAGTTTTAAAAGTTGTATCTAGATTGGATGTGGAAATTAAAGAAGAAGAAATACAAGCAGCTCACAGATTATATGGTAACGAGGACAAAACAAAGCGACCGACTAGGTCGATTAAAATCGGACGAAGTACTTCGAAACAGAAAAGGAAGAACAACATACAGCGGTGATATAATTAGCACCGAAACTCGAAATAAGATTTATATAAACGAAAACTTAACATCTTTTAATAAGCAATTATTATATAAAACTAAGCAAAAAGCAAAGGAAATTGGTTTCAAGTACGTATGGACAAGAAATGGATACATTTATATTCGGAAGGAGGAAGGATACAGATAGAAACGTATAGTGGACAACGGCGATTTATTACAATTAAACTAGTTAAATCCTACATAATAGACATGCTTTGGATGAATCTGGTGTACGGGTATGTTTTAAGATATAATTTTTTTTTTTTATTATAAAGATTTCATTGGAACTGTAAAACTAATTACATTTACCATAACTAATTATAGGAGAATTTCACATGTAGTTAAATTATTTTATAAAAAATAATAAAATTAAATATTAATAAGATCCAGCTGATGTTTTCTTTTCAGCCGTCGGGTATCATTAGAATCATCTAATAGTAAGATCCCTTCAACGTTCGGATGAAGGTGAAGGCGATTAATGACTTCTGGTGGATAATAATAGGAACTGGATCGATTTTGAGATCGATACGAAGTTGGGCGTTCGAGACAAACCAAGGTGCTTTTGAAATCATACGCATGAATTTGTTTTGAAATTTTTCGAGAATTTCGAGATTAGATTTGGCTGCGGATCCCCAGATCTCTGCACCATAGCTCTATGCTGGTCGGAAAATTGACGTATAGATGAGTCTCTCAGAATTAAGCTGAAGGAGCCATCGAAAGTTGGAGAGCAGGAGGTCAAACATTTTCTGTTTTCTTCTAATATGCTCCTGCCAATTGAGCTTACAATCAGGATGCAGACCTAAATAGCGAGCAGAGTTAGATACTGGAACCGGTTTACCATCCAAATAAGTTGGAATGTAACCATGGTGTCGGAGAGAAAAGTCTACTCGTACTGACTTGCTGTCATTTAATTTAATTTTCCAGGTATGAGCCCAAGTTGAAATATTGTCTACAGCTGTTTGAAGAATATATGCAGCTGTAACATAACTGCGACTATGTGAAATTATTGCAGTGTCGTCTGCAAAAAGACTTGTTGTTGTCTCAGGAGTTTGAGGAATATCCATAGTATAAAGTAGGAAGAGTATAGGACCAAGTACAGAGCCTTGTGGAACACCAGCGCGAATGCTAATGTAGTGCGTAGTCGCTGATCCAAAATGTATGTAGAACTGTCGATCAGTTAAGTATGACATGAGTAGTCTGCAAAAGCCCGGTGAAAAATATCTTTTAATTTTGTGAATTAAACCAAGGTGCCAAACTTTATCAAAAGCTGCACTAACATCTAGAAAAACTGCTGTAGCAAATTCTTTGTTCTCAAGTGCTTGAGTTGCAGTATGTACAACACGGTGAATTTGCTCAACGGTTGCGTGCTTTTCACGAAATCCAAACTGAACATCTGGTATCAAATGTTTGTTTACAATAACTGTTCGAAGACGCTGCGAAATAATGTTTTCAAAGATTTTCGCAATAATAGGTAGTAGGGAAATGGGCCGGTACGATCCAGGATCCTCGGCTGGTTTCTCTAGTTTGTGAATCATGATCATTTTCGCAATCTTCCAAGTGCGAGGTACATACCGTAGACGAATACAAGCATTTATCATCGTCGACAGATAGACAATCCCCTTCTTTGGCTGTTCTTTGAACACAACAGGAGAAAGCCTATCATGTCCTGGTGATTTGTTAGACTTTAGGCTATCAATAACCTTGGCTACTTCGAGGGGAGAAGTTGGTTTAATTCTGCCATTAGATGTACTAGGACAGGAAGGAGCTATTGAGGATTGAATGCTATTATCCTCAAAAACATGTTCAAAATGTTTGGCAAAAACATATGCTTTTTCAGAATCGCTCCGAGCCCATGAGTTATCTTCCTTCCTCAAAGGAAAATAAGGCCGAGTAGGACGGCAAATTCGCCTAGCGGCAGTCCATAATGAGTAGTTGGCTTCTTTAGTGGAGCCAAGAGACAATAGGTAATTGGAAAATGAATTGTTCCTCCACTGACGAATGGCACGTGTAGTATCTTTAGACAATTTATTGAAAACAGATTTATTCTCAATAGTACGATGTCTTTGCCAGGCTTTTCTTGCTTGGCATCTTCGATGGACCAAGAGACGAATGAAGTTGGAATATCTGACTTCAGTTGGGGGTTGTTCAAAATACTGAGTACTAGACTGGACACAGTGTGATAGGAGAAATGAGAAATTTTCAGCTGCTGCATCGATATCCGACGGTACATGATATTGTATATTGAGGTTAATATAGAGATCAATAAGTTCTCGAAATCTTTCCCAGTCAGTACTTTTATTTGCCAATTGTGGTGGATGATAAATTTTAACTGGTGAGATAAGGTATGATAGCAGTATGGGTACATGATCAGAACTAAGATCGGCTATGCACTCAGCCTTAAAATGATGTACCGGCATACCCTTGGTAAGAAAGAAGTCAATTATGTCGGGTATCTTGTTGATGTCAGAGGGCCAGTGAGTAGGACTTCCTGGCGAAATAATCTGACAGTTAGCAATACTCGTCCCCGTGGAGTGCAAATTCTTGATCCCCATGTTGGATTCTTGGCATTGAAGTCTCCTCCAAGAATCCAATATCTACCCAGATGATTAAATAATGCATCATAGTCAGCTTCACGAGGAGGACAACGAGGTGGGCAATAAATACTACCAACATTAACTGTGTGATTATTTAATTCTATAGATATAATTGAGGACTGGATACTGTCACTGTCAAACATACCATTAGCATAATGCTTAATTGAATTCTTGACAACGACCGCAGCCCCTCCTCTTGCCATTCCACTGGGGTGGTTAGCAAGGTAGACTGAATAGTTATGAAATGTAGGTTGATTTATGTAGCTGGCAAGATGAGTCTCTGAAAGTAGAGCCACATCAATATCATGCATATGAAGGAAGGACTCAAATTCGATTTTCCTGAGGAGTAGACCATTTGCATTCCAGCATACAATTTTAAGATGCCAAATAGGAATCATTTTTTCCCTTTCTTACTCGGATTTTTCGGTAATACTTTTTGAAGGTCTTCAAGAGATGAGACTCTTTCTTCAAGAGTTGTTAGTTTTTGAATAAGAGTTTGTTGAGAGGCTTCAAGTCTTTGAAGAATTTTCATAAACTTGTTAGTATCACTTGAAAATTGAGGAGCAGCAGGAGAAGGTGTAGTAGTAGTTGAAATGTTTGGAGTTATCACAGAAGCATAAGATACTTGAGAATTGACAAATCTGGAAATAGATGGTAAAACTGAATTGCTTTTAATTCGTTCTACAGCATGATTTTTTTAGCAGGTTTTGCAAGAGAAATTTTTGACTGGTAGTAAGAACAAGCTTTATAATTGGCTGTATGATCAGCTTTACAGTTTGCACATTTAGGTGGAGTTGTATTGTGGGAGTGACAGTTGCTAGAAGCATGAGAATCGCCACATTTGACACACTTAGGAGTTTTTGTGCAGTAATTTTTAGTATGACCAAAATCTTGACAGCGAGTACACTGAGGAAGGCTAGGAATTTTTTTAGGAATTTCTACAGAGACACGACAATGGCAGATCTGTATATCAAATAATTCGCGGTTATTTGAACTAGTTTTAACTTCCACTTTAAATAATAGCAGTTTAATAACAGTTGTATTATTTTCAACTTTTTTCTTGATATGTACATTAATTATATTAAGTACATGGTGACCTGCTGCTAATAACTCATTAGTGATGTCATTCAAATCTGTTGAATGGTGTAATCCTCTTATGAAAATAGTAAATGGCTTTAAATGTGAAAAATATAATAGCTTAAATGTTTTATTTATAAATAATAATAATAACGATACAAATATATAATAATATAAAGGAGTGTAGTTGGAAAGAGGTAGAGGGATTATGGATAATGCACCTAAATGTAAGATCTTTAAGGAAAGCATGGTTAGAAGTACAATGGTGTATAATACAGACAAAAGCGAGTGGTTTTGTAATGACCGAAACTAATATAGTGGAAGAAGAAAAATATGAAAAATATAACATGGTAGGATATAAAAAATATGTAATAACTAAAGAGGAAAATTATGGAGGAGGCATTATGATAGGGAAGAGGTAAGAGCTGGAAATTTGACACAATCATGTATAGATCATATTGCAGTGAAACAGAAACAAGAAAATGAAATATTTCCAATTTTAATAAAAACAAAAATTAGTGACCACTATATGATAGGGTGCAACCTTGTAAAAATGTGTGCAGAAATAGAAGAAAAAGAAAGTACAATTGAACGGGTAAATGAAGTAAAACTTAAAAACTTGGTACAGAAACAAAATTGGAATAGCTTTCTTTGTACAGGAATAGAATCAAGGTATAATGAAACAGTTGAAAAATGGCAACGAATATACAAAGAAAGCACTTATACGATTATAAGGAAAAATAAACCTAGGAAAACAGATGCAATAAAGGAGTGGATGACAAAAGAAATTATAGCAATGATAAATAACAAGGATAATTACTTTCGAAAATGGCGAAAAAATCGGAATAACAAAAATTAGAAATGTTGTACAAGGAATCTCGAACTAAAACTAAGAATATAATAAAAGAAAGGAGGCAAATAGCGAGATCTATAATAGGAGGGAAAGAAAAGAATAACATAGATATAATAATTAAACAATATTTAGGTAAAGACATGGAAACAGCAAATAAAATTATGAATTTCTTTGCAGAACAGGTTAACATCAGTCACTGCTGTAACTTACAGGCACAGGATAGTAAGGAACAGGTGGGTGAGATGTGTAACTTTTATGTACCAAAAATAACTAGTATTGAAGTCAAAGAGATGATAGGAAAAATAAATGAGAATAAATCAGTAGGTTACGACAAGATTAGGATAAGAGATTTGAAAAAATGTAATGAGGATTTTTTCACATTAGTAGCAGATATTATCAATCAATCTTTGACAGAAGGACAAATACCGAATGAAATGAAAATTGGCGTAATCAGGCCAATTTTTAAAAGTGGAAATCACAAAATGATACAAAATTACAGGCCCATAACAGTAGGTACAGTGTTAGGGAAGATATTAGAAAAACATGTAGCAAAAAATCTGAGTAATTATTTATTTGATAACAGTGTAATTAGTAACAACCAGTATGGATATCAAAAGAATAGGTCTACAACGACACTTTTAACGGATTTTGTAGACACAGTAAATGGTTTTGTAGGAACCAAACAGCAATGTTTGGTGCTCTTTGTAGACTTTTCTAAAGCTTTTGACACAGTTAGACATGATCTATTAATAGAAGATTTAGAAAATATAGGAATTAAAAATACATATTTACAATGGTTTCACAGTTTTCTTACAAATAGGTATAATGTAGTAAAAATCAATAATATATACAGTGAAAAATCTAAGTTAAATGTTGGTGTACCACAGGGTAGTAATTATATCGCCACTATTATACCTAATATATACGAATAAAATGTATTAAGTACTACAACGTAGCATAGCTTTCGGATTTGCAGATGATTTAGCATTAGTAGTACTGGGATTTGGAACGGGCCAAAAAATTGTTACAAAGAGATATAAATGAAGTAAATAAATGGGTACATGCTAAAGGATTAAAAATAAACTAATAAAACAAAACTAATGTGGATCAGAAGAATACATAAGGTAAGTGTAGAAGAACCAATAATTATAATACACAGTGAAAACTGTATACACGGAAAAGATGTATGTAAATGTCCACAAGTTGAAAGAGTAATAATGCATAAATATTTGGGAATATGGATGGATACTTTTTTGGATGGGACTATCATATTCAGTATTTAGTTAAGAAATTAAGATATGTGGTCCCTATAATATATAAATTGAAACAACATGTTACCGGTCATATGTTACAAGTAATTTATAATGCAGTATGGCAATCACGCCTAGAAAGAAAAAAAGAAAGAAAAATGTATTTTATCAAATTACAACGTGTACACACAACACGCCTAGAATACGGCATCTCAATATGGGGACAAGCAGATAAAAGTAAACTAGTTACATCATCTACAAAAAAGATGTCTGAAGTTAATATGTAATGTTAGGAAACATGAAAGATATGTAATAAGGGATCTTTTACAAAAAACAGATACATTACTCCCAAAAATGTTGTTTTATTATTGTTAGCATTTAAAAAAAGTAATAAACAGTTAGAGAGGGACGAGCAAAAACATTATAACACTAGAACGATGAAAACATACAAGGAAAAACGGTGGAAAAGAGGGACAAATAAATTACTATATAGGAAGAATGAATACGTTATACCAGTAATATATAATAAAATACCACAAGAGATTATCGAACAGAAAGTACTAGGGAAATGGAAAAAGGAGGTGAAAGCTTGGTTAAGAGAAAATATAAACGCACTAGAGTAAGTAATAAAATAAATAACAGTGACGAGAACAGAGTTATGTGTAGAAGTCTCTAGCCGCAGAATTACTGTCTTACAAATATATATAAGAAGATTACAAATAGAGATGGGATGGAGCCTTGGTTTGAGGTCGGATACAGGAGGGTATAAACAAATTATTATTTTTTCTTTAATTCAATTAATTTTGTAAGTAATTTAATTAGATTTAAGGGAAAATGTATTTATTTATTATAAGTACTAGAATATTTAATAAGTGTGATTGTATATTTTGTTAATAAACGAGAACACCCCTCCGCTGGTTGCCCGTCCCGCAGAAATACTTAAGTATAGCATCCACACAACACAAGACACACGCTAATTATAAGAACACAACCCATGGATTACATACACATACATTCAACAATAATATATAATCACACACAAAATGAGCAACAATATACTATCACACACACACACGCATAATACTTTACATCAAACATGGGACCGACATGCAGATTGTTATATTTTTAAGATTATAATGTTAATTGAAATGTAAAGGGTATCTGCTAAAGGGTAAACCCGACGGAAACCCGGAATGGGAAAAGGAGATATGTTCTAAATAAAAAAAAAAAATCGCAAATGCCAACAGAAATAAAAATTTCATTTTATGCACTGACTCGCTTTCAGCATTAAGAACTCTGTTAAATAATAAAAATTTGCATCCAATAGCCAACGAAATAATACACATGTTACAAACCACACCTCAGAACATAATACTTTTTTTAATATCAGCTTACTGCATAATTCAATAGCCGACGAATCAGCAAAAACAGCCGTTTAATTATCTGCTTCCGAATACCCCTGTACCGATAGTTGACTTCAAAGAATACTTAAAACATCATTTCGAATCAACATGGAATAGTAAATGGCAGAAAATATCTATGATGAATAAGCTACAATCCATAAAATTATCTTCAAAGCAGTGGCTTTCAGCACATCGTAGTAACAGAAGAAGAAGAAGCACTGTATTTCTTATTATTAAGTTACATGCACATAAGCATATTAAATTTTAAAAAATAAACAATTTACCCGTACCGAAATATAAAACAAAAATTCTTCCCAGGCAAACAAAAAAATAGAAAAGCTTATATGATAGGCATATCAAATGTATAAATTACAGGAAAAATTTGTATAAAAAACCTGTTCCAATATATTAGAATAAAATTATAACTTACTCTATCACAATATAATATCTTAAAAGTATCTTAGTCTATTTGCTGATACTAGAACTAGAATTTAATAGCCGGCTTACTATAAACAGATATGTTTTATACGTCTGTGCTTGTATCTCTTATATCAGAGACTGGTAGTCGTAGTCTCCTATCGAATGTATTAGTACATTATCAGATGAACTGCATTTGGCGAAAAATTTTTTCGCTGTATTTTTAATGATTTCCTGTATGTAAGGAAACGTTAAAATATCATGCATAGATTTAATTTTAGTAAATCCTGGTATATTCAAGATAATTCTTAAACAATGATTTTTGTAGTCTTTGCATCTGATTTATACTGCTATTGCTAGCATAGCTCCAGACCGGGCTCGCATATAATAATTTTGGTAGAATAACTTTTTTGTAAATGATGGATTTGTTTTGCGCCGATAATGCAGACTTTGTTAAATATTGGAAATAGACATTTGCGGATCGTTCTATTTACACAATCATTAATATGCCTCGTAAATGTAGGTCGTCTATTCATAGTTATGCCTAAATATCTTACATTTTCCTTCCAATCGAGGTAATTGTTTTTGACTCGAACGAAGTGATTAAGTAGAGGACTACGTCTAGTAAAAATGATTGATTCAGTTTTTTCATCATTGACTTAATTTTCCATTTGTAGAAAAATTTTGATATTTTATCAATTGCACTTGTTAGTCTGTTACCGATTGTGTCAATTCTATAAGAGGATACCATTAAAGAAGTATCATCAGCATAAAGGTTTATGTCTACTCCCGGAATGGTTGGCAAGTCATTCAAATAGAGTATAAAAAGGAAAGGACCTAGGATGCTCCCTTGAGGTACCCCAGCTTTAATAAATCTCATGTTAGATTTATGGTGTTTTATTTTCACGTAAAACTTCCTGTTCATTAAATAAGATTTAATAGTGAATACTAAATAAGGAGGAAATTCATATTTGATTAATTTATAGATAATTCCATCATGCCAGGTTGTGTCAAACGCTTTTTCAATGTCCATCAAGACTACTCCTGTATGTTTATTCTGATTAAAATTATCGGCAATTTTATCGCAAATTTTAACTAACTGAATTGTGGTACTGAGTTTTGGCCGAAACCCAAATTGTGAGTCAGATATGATAGATCGACTCACGCTGAAATCTCTTAATCTGACCAAGAGTACTTTTTCAAATATTTTACTTAAATTACTAAGTAAGCTCACTGGCTTTACATTTTGTACCAGAGAGGCATCCTTCCCCGGTTTTGGTATGGGTATCGTTACCGACAATCTCCACGACAGAGGATAATAACACAGACGTAAACATGAGTTGAACATATTGACTAAGGCAACTATTGCTTTGAATGGTAGATTTTTAATAATTTTTATATTGATTTGGTCATGACTAACTGAGTTGTTTTGTCTAGTAACAGAACGGCGGAGGTAGTATTATTGCCGATTCACACAAAATTGACGCACATTCATTTATTGGAAAAGAGTATCCCACCAACAAACATGCTCACAGTGTTGCTATCAGTTGATCGTCGAACATCTATTGGTAAATTATTCTTTGCAGAGGGGCAATCGCAACCAAAACTAAAATTATTTATAATATTTTAAAGCTAAGACCACGAGAAAATAAAATTTAGATAGGTCCATACCGTATACTTAATATATATTGTAAAGTATATATATATATATATATATATATATATATATATATATATATATATATATATATGAATAATGAAACTGCGAATAATATAAGTGAACGTACCTGTGATTAGAAGATAAATGAGGCTGGAGAATGAATGCACATCCAAATGAATATAAAAATAACAAAAGTGAACTAAATCCGTCAAGATACAAGTTTGATGGAAAAAATTATAATTATGTTCAATAAGCAAGTATTATCATAAAGAATAGAATAAAACAACGAATAGAAGAAAACCTCGACGATGACCAATGTGGATTCAGGTCTGGAATTGGAACAAGAGAGGCCATACTAGCTTTAAAGATGTTAATAGGAAGAAAAATAAATATGAATAGGAACACTTATATAGCATTTATTGACCTAGAAAAACCTTTTGACAAGCTAGACTGGTCCATGCTAATGAATATAATGAAAAAAGTCAATTTAGACTGAAGAGACAGACGAATTATAGCACAATTGTACAAAGAACGGGAAGCAGTAATTAAAATTGGAGAGCACACGTCCATCGCTAAAATCCGTAAAGGTGTAAGACGAGGTTGTTCATTATCGCCCTTGTTGTTTAATTTGTTCATAGAAGAAGCGATCAAAGAATTAAAGACAAAGACACAAGGAGTAAAATTTAATTGGAAAGTAATACACTGCGTCAGATTCGCAGATGATATCGCGGTAATAAATGAGCCAGAAAAAGATATACAAACATCGATAACGACTTTTAATAAAATTATCAAACAACAGCTTATGAATATAAACTTTAAAAAAACGAAAATTATGATAGTAACGAAGGAAAATTAGTGCCAACTGTGAATTACAACAGTATAAATATCTGGGAAGCATAGTAACCAGTGACGGCAGATGTTCAACCGAAATAAGATATAGAATTGTTATGGCTAAACTAGCATTTAACCAAAAAAGAAACTTGTTTACAAATAGAACCCTCAATTTGAACACAAGAGTAAAATTTTCCCACGCTTATGTATCGAGTGTATTACTATATGGCTGCGAAACATGGGTGGTGAGAGAGCAAGATAAAAAGAAACTAGAAGCAATGGAAATGTGGATTTGGAGAAGAATATTACGTATTAGCTGAACCGAAAAAAAGAAAAATTCGGAAGTGCTCGACCAAATAGGAATGAAGAAGACACTTCTAAATACAATAAGAAGAAGAAGTGGGAATATGTTTGGTCATCTAATAAGAAATAACTATTTCATAACAAACATAATCGAAGGAAAAGTTAATGGCAGAAAAGGCAAAGGTCGACCGAGGAAGACGTTTGTGGGACAAATGATCGAAATGGCGGGTTGTGACAAATATTCAGATATGAAGAAGATGGCAATGGATAGAGAAAAATGGAAGCTAAAATTCGTACCGACAAGGATAAGCCTTTAGAATAAAGAAGAAGAAGCAAGTATTGAGAGTAGAAATGTGCGTTACATTTTTTATATGTTATAAGCAAATATACGATTTCATTTTTTATGTGGTGTTAGAACAGTGCTACATAGACTTCGAAAAAGTGCCGATAATAAGATTAACCGTCAGATGAAGATTGCGTACACAATAGATTCAGTAATTCAGCCGTTATGATTCAATCCAATGAAACATCGGGACTGGCAAAAGTAAATAATTAAATAATGATTATAAATCGGGAAAAGCAGTGAAACAAGACGGTATGAATTGTTTTAGAAAAATAAATATCTTAATTGCATATTTTACACAACTGTCTCTTTCAGCGATAAGTAAATAATTTTGCATTTAATTTATTAATTAACATCATACTATAAAAATTACCTTATAAGTACATACATACATAACACACACACACACACACACACACACACATATATATATATATATATATAAATATTTATACTTTATACGCGCATAAAACAAAATATTCTTAGTAACAAATTATTTAAAATTTATTCAAACAAAATTAAGTACATCACACGTCATATAATTCACATCCTTCAATTTATACGAGTTTTTCTGGAAAACCTTAGAAAATCTGTGCCTATAGGACATCTTAATCTGTAGTTGTAAATAAGGAGCGCTTCCTTTTTATTATATATATATATATATATATATATATATATATATAGAGAGAGAAAGTTTTATTCGGAGAGTAAAACGATAGGACATATTTATCTGTAGTTATAAGGAGTGCTTTTATATATATATATATATATATATATATATATATATATACACACACATATATATATATATATATATATATATATATATATATATATATATACACACATACACAGACATAGAGTGGGTGAGAAATAAATAGATAGTGCTAGTTTTATTTGACCAGTAAAATGATAGGACATCTTTATCTGTAGTTATAAGGGGCCCTTTATATATATATATATATATATATATACATATATAAAAATTGATAGTGCTATTTTTATTCAGCGAGTAAAATGTGATGTCCATACAGCTAACCCATCATGACCGAACAAAGCATATGCCAATGACTTTCTTTCTTTGCCTTGTTGATTATACTTATTTACAAAAAAAGCTGACCTCAATCTTGTGCCGAGCGTTCGTCAATGCTGGTTGTTCGTTCGCGAGTTCGGTTTCCGGGGCGGAGGTAAGTAGTTTTCTCTTACTTCTCCCGAGTATTTTGGTGCTACCTGCGTCAGTTTCGGTGCAGTACTTTTTATTATTTTGATTTTTAAACTTTTTTGGATTTTTTTGGTTCTTGAGTATATATTATACAAATCGTGGTTCTGGGTATTTTGTTTTTTACCCTACTCGTTTTGGACTTCTGGTTAGGAAGTTACTGATTTTTAAACTTTTTAGTATTTTTTTAAGTAGTGTTGTTCCGGTATTTTTTTTTTGTTTTTTTTTTCTTGATCATGGCCGACCTAGAAGCTCTAGGTCGGCTATTTAAAAGTGTGGTTGACCTGACGTCAACCATTAAGTCTCAGTTTAGTGATAAGAGTGTATCTAAAGCTCAGAAAAATTCCATCATTGGAGCAGCTGATGATATCTCTAATAAGATGGCAGAAGCCATGTTGATAGTTGGAAAAGTGGACAAAATAATGAAGTCTAAGGCTACAGAGGTGCAGTCAGCAGTGTCTGCTGTATTGCACACTCCAAGTGCACGTGTTACTGGTGTCTCTTTTAAGGATGCTTTGGTAACAGATAAAAAGAAGGCAGTCCTGCCTAAAAATAAACTAATCTTAAAATCTGAAGATGCAGACAAGGTCCTTGGCCAGTTGAAGGCAAAGGTCTCCCTTGCCAAAGAAAATATTAATGTAACTTTTTTTAAAAAAATTAACGAGAAAACTTGTGTTGTTAATACCTCAACCAAGGCAGACTCAAGTAAACTGGCTGCTATCATCAAGGAGAGGATCCCAGAATGCGTGGTTAAGGAGGAGAAGCTCCTTAACCCTACCATTTTGATATTTCATACTAAAAATATTACAGAAGATGATGTTAAAGAACATATTAAGGAGTCAACAGGTTCTTTACCAATCAGTGTAACAAAGATTACTAATGCTCGTGGATCGAGGATCTACCTACAATTGACCCCAAGTCAATACAAGCTTCTGCCACAGGGAGGCAGAATCCGCATACAATGGGAATCACTGCCTTTTGTTGAAGCTGTCAGCCCAAGGCAGTGTAGGAGCTGCGGGAAATTTGGTCATCCGGAAAAACATTGTCGAGCGTCTAATGTTTACAAGTCTTTCCATGCACTATGTAACGATAATGGTGCTTGTTCGTTATGCACCTTTAATAAGATTAAGGCGTCCTGCTCTTGGCAGGAAGTAGACTCTAAGTTAGTTGATAAGGACAGCTTAGGTGTAGCTTTCAAGAGCATTGATCACGCTACATTTAGCAGAAACTGCCCGTGCTTATTTAAAGCACGTGAAGATATGAGGGCAAAGATCGATTATGGAGCAAATTAATTGCTCATATATTAACATAGATAATTCAAGTGCCTGTCAGGCACTATTTTTAAGAAACTTTTATAGAGATAACTCGGATGTGTGTGCTCTGGCAGAGCCTTATTTGAGCAATGGGGTAATCCCTTTAAAAAGCAATTACATATCTTACGTCAATAACAGAGTTGCTGTTGTTGTGAAGTTAGATATTCCCCATTCCCTGGTTTGCAGTAGATTCAATCAGATTTCTGTTAAGATAGGTAGATATGTTTTTACATGTGTTTATTTCTCACCTAATAAATCTAAATCCCATCGTCTAACTGCACTTGACCAGGCTTTAAGGCAACTTCCAAATAATTTTCATATTGTTGTTGGGGATTTTAACATTCAACTGCCTGTGCTGGAGCCTCGCATTGGTGAAAGCAGGGACTCTGTTGATTTCAGCGAGTTTCTTGCCTCTAGTGATTTGGTAATTATGAATGGTAGTGAGTCTACTTTTGTTAATTATAATGGTTCAAGTATTATAGATTACTTGTTGGTTTCTGCCAGTGCAACACACCTCTTAAATTATAAGCTAGTGGAGATGGATTTGGCATTCCATCGTAGCTTTATTTTTAATTTTAAAGGTATGATTAGGCGTCACCCTACTAGACAATTATACAAAATTGAAATGGATCAATTTGTTAGGTGTCTCAGCTGTTCATTTATTAATAATTTAATTACAAAAGTTGAAAATTGTCTGTCAGTTGGGCGGCTACAATCTTTAATTAGTCAACTCAATAAGTATCTGGCTGGGTTGATTAGTAAATGTTCAGTTCCTGTGGTTTCACCAAAGATTGACTGGTGGAATGACAAATTACAGAACTTAAAAACAAAAATTAATCTTATATGGAAAAAACTCTCTAAGTGTAAGGACTCCTTTTGTATATTTCTGTATAAGAATGTGCTAAAGGAGCTGAATAAGCTATATAAAAATGAAATTTTAAAAGCTAGATTCCAACATTGGAAGGACTTTGTTAGTGCTAGCACTGCTTGGGGTAGACCATATAAAATGCTGTTTAAGCATAGGTCTGATGTGTTACTGCCAGATATTAGGGCAGGCAATCAGACCATGGTCTCTGAGCATGAAAAACTCATTGCTTTATTAGACTATTTTTTTCCATCCAAAATTGATTCTCCTTTGATGGTGCTTCCTGTCGGTGGCTGTAGTTCTCCTGTTGTTGATTCCAATAAGATCTCAGATATTGTTAAAAATTTGCGTAATAGGAAAGCACCTGCTGATGACATGGTTAGTAATTTTCTGGTTAAAAAAATCCATTCTATTTTTCCTTCATTGTTGCAAACTTTATTTCAAAAATGTTTAGATTTTGGTCTTTTCCCGGATTGTTGGAAGTCAGCATGTTTAAAGCTGCTTGCTAAGCCTGGTAAAGATCCTTCTGAGTTGTCAGCTTATAGGCCTATCTCCTTGCTTAATTGCATGGGGAAGGTCTATAAAAAAGTTATCAATGGAATGCTACTTCAGGAGGTTACAGTTATGGGCGTTTTGCATCACCACCAGTTTGGTTTTCGCTCAGGTTTATCAGCTGAACATGCAATTTATACTTTAGTTTCAACAGTGGAGCAGTACATTTCTGATGGCTGCTCTGCTGTTGTTATATCTTATGATGTTAAAGGTGCTTTTGACAATTGTTGCTGGTCAGCAATTGTTGATATACTTAAAAATAATAGCATTAACGCTTTTATTACAAATGTCATTATAGATTACTTTAAGAATCGTTCTGCAACACTTAAGCTTGGGTCGTCAGCTGCTACAAGAACACCTACATGCGGAGTTCCTCAGGGGTCCAACGACTCTATGGAACATTTTATACTCCACTGTACATCACAGTGTTGAAAAATATTGCTTTAATGTAAATGCCTGTTGTCAGCTTGTTTCGTATGCTGATGATCTATGTTTAGTGTTCAAAGCAGAAAGATCTTCATCTCTACCGCTTCTCACTTGTATTTCTAAATACTTGGAGAGTGTGGTAGCGGAGTTAGGACTAGTGTTTTCCCCTGCAAAGTGCCAATTTTCTGTGTTTGGCAGTGATGCATTTTACCCAGATCAGAAGTCTGGAATTATTATCTGATTCCAGCATACCATATACTTCAGAATTGAAATACTTAGGAATTATTATTGATAAGAAATTATCTTTCATCCCTCATTTCCAGTATGTTTCTGGTAAGTGTAGTGATATTTATAATAAGTTACTGCGCTTACAGAAGAATGCTTGGGGTTTATCATTTAGAGAACGTCTGATACTATATAAAGGCCTCATTCAGGCCCATTTTGGCTACGGCGCAGCCATTTACATTAATAAAAGAATTATTGCTCTAGCTAACAAGCAGCAAAGGAAGTTTCTACTTCGAATTGCTTCCTTGTACCGGACTACACCTACCTCTGCTGCCTGTGTTCTCTGTGGAGTGCTGCCACTTGATTTATTTCTTGTTGGTAGGGCTCTTGTTGGTGAGCACAGGCTCAAGGGGGGGTGTGGTACAGATTTCAAGCATTCGAACCTGCTAGATGGATTCTCAGTACAGTCTATGTGTTACCGTGAGTTTAAAAAGTATATTTCCTCCTTATTAATTGCGAAGTGGCAGTGCAGATGGGATGAAGCCCAGACCGGTAGGAAGACTATGCCTTCCTGCCTGTTATTTCTTTGCGATTGAAGATGTTATCATTTGATGTTAACTTTTATAGTTCTCAGGTGTTGTCAGGTCATGGCAGGTTTGGTTCCTACCTTCATAGATTCCATCTTGTTGGTGAACCTTGCTGCACCTGCTGTAACTTGGGTGAAGTAGATGATATTCATCATACACTGTTTATTTGTCCCGCATTTGATTCAATCCGTCAGAAACACAACATTAGACCTACTGATGTATATCCTGTTGGCACGAAAGTTAGGGGCTTCCTTTTGCTTGCTGAGCAGGTTATGTTGTTAAAATTTAAAATTTTTTAATTTCACGGCAGTCTTCATTTGGTTGTAGTGGGGTCAATGGCTCTTGTTTTTAGTTATTAATATGTGCATATGTGTATGTACATATCTTTTTATATATATTATGTTTATAAATTATAAGTTTGTAGTTAAATTTAATAATCTTTTTTTCCTTTTTTTCTTAGGTATAAGCTATACCTTTTAAGATAAGTCTATTTCTTTTTGCTTTTTTTAATATTTTTTCTTTTACTTAATGTTTTTATTTTTTAATTAATCTTTTGTACAAACTCAATACTATTTACTTGATGGTAGAAGGGACTATGTATTCTCATCCCTTCTTCCATCACAATAAGTTAATTTTAAGTGTGGAGGTCTCTTCGTTTGTGTTGGGACCTCCATTTCTCTACTTTAACTCCCTTTTTTTTTATTAGAGGGAGGGGGTTTTTAGTGGGTAAAAATCCCACACGCTGATTTTGGTTCCCTTGTAGTGCATCTATGTGCACTGCAGCAATAAAAACAAAATTCTTATGTATCAGTGTCTTATGAAGATTTTCCCCCTCCCGCTTTAAAAAAAAAAAAAAAAAAAAAAAAAAAAAGCTGACCTCATTTATTGATGTCCCATTTTAAATTTCATTTTGTATAAAATGTAGTTTTTCAATATGTAGTTACAGGCTTGTTTTGTAAGACGTTCGGTCTACACTCAATAAAACTGAGGGAAATACACCCAGTGATCTCCTATATTATATTTTTTCAGATGCAACCTTTTAAAATGTGGGTATTAGTACATTTATATATATATATTAATAAATAGAATAACAAATATAGTAATAATGATAATAATGTTTAATATAAGTATAATCAGGAGAATAGCACGTATAGTAATAATAATAATAATAATAATAATCCAAATTATCCCTTCTTATTCGAAAAATAACAACAACAATAATAATAAATAGAATAATAAATATAGTAATAATGATAATAATGATTATTATAAGTATAATCAGGATAATAACACGTATTGTAATAATAATAATAATCCAAATTAAAATTATAATTAATTTTAAACTCTAGTTTTATTCATAATAAATTATGATAAATAAAACTGACACCTATGAGTAATAATATATATAAGACAAAATACCTGCTCCTTTCCGTTCACGATATAAATACGTCACCCACGTTCACATAAATACATATGTACAAATCACCACATATACATCATACAAAACAGTAAACTGAATGGATACATACTACAGCGATCGTAAAAAGAAAATAACAATAAAGTTAGGAAATAAATAATTATATATATATAAAATAAATTTATTTGTATTTAAATTTTCATGGCATCGCTCGATACAAACGTTAGATATATAAATTATATAAGTAATTTACGAAAAGAGGAACAATAATTAATATTAAAGTCGATAAAAATAACGGATAAAACGTCTAATTCGACGCTCGCTAGCCTAGTAATTACAAACGTACATACGTATAGTTACAATAATTATTATTGTCGACAAAACCTGATT
The DNA here is from genome assembly GCA_032883995.1 of Coronaproctus castanopsis. Taxonomy (NCBI): domain Eukaryota; kingdom Metazoa; phylum Arthropoda; class Insecta; order Hemiptera; family Monophlebidae; genus Coronaproctus; species Coronaproctus castanopsis. The sequence goes on along the minus strand of CM065052.1, from coordinate 102,474,378 downwards.
TGAGATGAGCCAGCTGTTGTCGCACAATGATTTCAAAAATGATGGTTAGCGAGTTCGATTTTGGAAATTAGAAAATGGTCATCGAGTTTATTAACGGGAAGATTGCTGAAACCATCATCGAACCAGACATCTCAAAACGGATTAGTTTACTGTTTAATTTAAAGTGAATATTTCTTAATCGATTAACTTAGTATATCATTCCAATTATTCGAAATCTAATTCGATTTATTTGCATATAATTATTATCTCTATAGAAACAAATCAGTATAAATTGTTATTTACACGTATATATACATTTATATATGTGCAGATATCCTGTTAATTTAGTACTGCATATCGGCAGATGAATAAGCAAATAATACATAAATGCATAGAAACAAAAGATAAATGGTATGAAGAAAGGTGTAAGGAAACAGAGGAGCTTTTGAAACAACAGTAGAAAAATGTACACAAAAATAAAATTCACGATGAAGCAACATAAAAAAAAACATTGGTAAAATTAATGTAAAAAATAGGCACGGAAAGCATTGCGATAGTCAAGAAGAAATTGTTGTTACATGGATGGATTACATTAAGAAACTGTACAAAGACGATGCTAGACCAAATGAAATAAATAGAACACCTCGTATCGATATGTGGAAATTAGACAATGCTATCAGAAAAGTGAGAAATAATAAGACTATGCGGAAGACGGGATATCAGGGATTTACTGAAATGCATCGGACCTGAAGAAAAAAAGCAACTGTTAAATATAATAAATAAAAGATTATGACGATGTCATGTTACCGGAGGATTTTAAGAAAAGTAACGATATACCGATTACAAAAAAAGGACAAGCACAGACGTACATACGGTACAGAACAAGAACTTTAATGAGTCATACATTAAAGATACTATAAATAATAATAACCGAGAGAATAAAATAAAAGATACCCCTACAACTAAGTTCAATTAAATTTAGATTTATAGCGAATCGAAGGATAGCGCTATTGGAACTAATTACTCAATGTGCCTTGAACAACAACAAAAATAATAGCGTGTTTTATAAACTACGAAAAAGCTTTTGATCGAGTAGCTCGTACACAACTAATAAATATTTTACAGAGTTATAACTTAGACGAAAATCATGTAAAACTCATTAAAAAGTTCTATTGGCAACAAACGGCTAATATTAAAATTAAAAATAATTACTCGGATGGAAGGTGTAAAATACGTAAAGGGGTGTGGCAACAATGCCCATTGTCACCACGGTTGTTCAATACATATGCCGAAGAATTAATAAAAAATGACGAATTAAAGAAAATCGGTTACAAACAAAATGGGAAAGTGATCAACAATATTAGTTATGCGGACGATAGGGTATTAAATTGCAGAAACGAAAGAACAACTGCAAAGGATGTTGTACATAATTAACAATGAAGGAAAAAATATGGAATAGAAATAAACACGGAAAACCAAAGATAATGAAATTCTTAAAGGCCGCTAATAAAGATATATATATATATATATATAAATAACAAGATAATAGTACAGGCGACAGAGTCAAATACGTATAAAAACGCGGATAACACTGGCAAATCAATCTTGTACAAGTTTGGGACAAATATTACAGAATAGAAAGATGGATTTCGAGTTAAGAAAAAGAATATGGTTACTACGTATGGTCCGTGATGGAATATGCAGCGGAATCTTGGTCAATTAACGCCGAAAGCGAGAGAATAATAAACGCATTCGAAGTGTGGACGTATCAGTCATTGCTTAAGATACCGTGGACCGATTTCGTTTTAATCAAGAACGTGCTACATTGATGCAACGTCCATAAATTGACAATCGTGCAAGATATAAAAGGAAAAACGTGAAAATATATCGGGCATAAATTACGAGAAAAGAACATTTTTATGTTACCGGTCCGAGGGAATATGCTTGGAAAGGCGACAAGAGGAAGGAAAAGAATGGAGTACATAATGAACATTGGGATTGGTAAAACTTATGAAATAATGAAGATATGAAATGGCTAATGGTTCTTGATGAAGGAGATGCAACAAAATGAGAGTAGAGGGGTACGTTAGAAATTTAAAATAAATTAATTAAAATTAAAAAATTAAAATAAACATAATAATAATAATAGAGAATACGTAAATTAAATTGCGTATATAAATTCGTTCTGTGTGCTAGTATTATTTGCCATCCTCTTCAACGAAAGTTGATCGACGAAATCGATAACAAACAACAGATAGGATATTTCCGAACAGAATAGAAATAATAATAATAATAATAATAAGATATGTATATATGCAACTACTGGGAAATTTGTCGCATAATATACAGATAAAGCACATATAGTACCAACCTAGTCGATTAGTAATATTATTTGTGAATTAAAAATTTAATATCTACACCTGTAACAGCTTGCGAAATTTGTAATTTAAATCTTTAAATATTTTAATAATTAACCACTTAGAAAACATAAACAGGAAAGAATAAATTTCCAAAATCAATCTTGGTTAATAAAAATAAAAGAAATTTTCTACTTTATAAAATTAGCTTTGCGTTTAATTTATCGTTAAAAATATTAAATACATTTAATTTATTATTACAGAATGATATTTATGATGAAATACAATAAGAAAAATTACACATACAACGGTAGTAAAAAATTGTACGGGAACTTATCGATAAATTAATTAAATAGAACAAGTGTGTAATTTACTTGCCGTTAGTTTTTCTATTCTGTGTTCAGATAATGGTTCGTGATTATGTCGTCTCTGACTAGTATCTAATACTTGAGTTATTTCCAAATTCGTTTTTACACTAATATAACATCCAGCATTAACACACACCCATGATAAACGTGACTGCGTGCAGCGTGCACGACGTAATAAATATTTAAAATTATTATAAATAAGACATTTTTCACCTGTACGGCATTTCGCAACGATTAACGACATTTTTAAAATTGAACACTGAAGTGAAAACCAACTAAGGAAAAATCGAAAAAGGACTAGCTTGGAGAGCATGCACTGCAAAAGATCCAAAATTAGCGTGTGGGATTTTTACCCACTAAAAACCCCCTCCCGCTATAAAACACACTCAAAAAAAAGGAGTTTAAATAATAAGATGAAGGTCTCAGGGAGAATGAAGAGACCTCCACACTTAAAATTAGTTTATTGCGATGGAAGAAGGGATGAGTATACATAGTCCCTTCTTCAATCAAACTAAGAGTAACGAGTTTATGCATTAACTAAATATATACACACACATATATATATATATATATATACATATATAAGCCTCTTGTTTTAGGAAAATCCCTTACCGCTTTGCGTCTCAACTGGTGGTTAGAGCATAACGAAATCCTCCCAACTAATATGTATGGTTTTCGAAATAACACCAGCACATTGGACTGCGTGGGTGATTTAGTTGGTAATATATATAATAGTCTCGTTAACAAAGAATATAATATTACCGTTTTCCTCGATATAATGAACGCCTTTAATAATGTACATTTGACCACATAAATTATTGTCCCTCGGCATTCCAGGGCACTGTTGCTACTTCATTAGTAGGCTATTTTCGCAACGCTATATTCTAATAAGTACATTGTCGACCAGTTACCAAAGAGTGGTATGCAGGGGATTACCTCAAGGTTCTTCTCTTAGTCTGATTCTTTTTAATTTATATATTTCAAAACTGGCACATGTGCCTTTGTATTCTAAAACTCTCCTCTATGCTGATGACATTGCGGTATTTATTTCCAATACAACATTTTCCGACGCCGCGTGTAACATTAATATTGATATTAAATTAATTGAATGAGTACCTTTTAAGTTGGGAAGTGTCCAGATATGTACGGCAGTGGTTTTTATATACAGGCATTACATAGTCAATAACTTATGTATCACCAAAAATGGTGTTATTCCCTTTTGCAAATCAGGTCGATATTTAGGTATTACTTTGGATACGCGTTTAACATGGAGGCCACATATTGATAATCTTCTAACAACTATTAATCGCGCAGTTAACATTCTACGTAATTTATACAATACTCGTTGGGGAGTGATCCTTTCATACTCTTAACTCTTTATAGAATGTTAATTCGATCTAAAATGGAGTATGGTTGTAGGTTTTATGGATCGGCATCTGAATCATTATTAAAATTAGTGCAGTTAGAAGTACTCCGATACCGGCATTAATGGCAGATTGTAAGAGTCCTCCCTTACAGTTTAGATGGAGTTATTTAGCACTAAAACTCTTGATTAGTAGAATGAACAATTTCCTAAGAACTACGTTCTTTATCCTCCGCCACTGATCCGGGCTACAATATTATCACTGAAAATTTTCGTACGCACACTCTTATTTTTACAGATGGATCGAAGTCGGCTCAGGGAACTGGAGCAGCAGTTTACATCCCATCTTTTAATATTAGCAAGGCATACAAATCATCTGATCTTTGTTGCGCATTTACCGCTGAATATGTGATAGTATTTCTTTCCTTATCTTTCTTAATTGATACGAAGCTTCCAGGTAATTATCTCATTATCATCGACTCACAAAGTATTTTGAAGGCTATTGAAAACAAAGGGAAGGCGGCAGATTCATTGATTTTATTCATCATGTTCAAACTTTATCATCTGGAAAACTGTCTTGAGGAATTCCCGACAATGAAATTATAAATTCATTAGATAAAGGTGGGTTTTCTAGTGGTGTGGTATTCTCTTCAGTTTCATCGCTGGATAACATACATTTTGTACAGTCGGAACATAAGAAACTCTGGGAACAGACGTATGTGGAGTGTTTACAGCAGTCGCTTCTTACTAGGTACTATCAATTTCAACCGTCTCTTTCTAGATTTCCATGATTCTACTACATTAAGCGGAAAGAAATTGTACTTGTCATCAGATTGTGGTTTGGGCATTGCTTGTTGCCAGACCGCATGTTCCGTATGCAGCTTAGAGAAACTCCATGCTGCCCTCTACATCCTAGATGTGCAACTTGCAATCCTAATCACGTTTTCTTCGAATGCTCTTCTTTAATAACATTATGCTCTGAACTGTACCTTAAATTACTGCGCGCGTCTCGTAATAACCCTCCTTATAACGTATTGTCCCTTCATCACCTTGAGAATTTCTATCTGTTTCTGGACATAGCGATATTTCTAGAGAAGCTGTCCGCGTTTATAGAAATATAAGTTAGGATTACAGTATCACGTTGGGTAGGCTGTAAGGACATCCCTATTTAAAAGAAATCACTAACAGGATTTATATAAGTTAGGAATTATAGTATCACGTTGGGTAGGCTGTAAGGACATTCCCATTAAAAAATCACTAACAGGATTAAGGCGGCAGATCGTATACTGTGGAAGAAAGACATAGGGATGGCGTACCAGTCCTAGGACTGAAAAACCCCGAAAGAATAAGATATGCGTGTGTGTGTGTATGTACATATTATAATTAAATTATTCGGATGTTTGGACGACTGAATTTTCCAGACAATGCCGACACTCCTGATATTTCAACGATGTCTCTCTAATATCGATATCGTTTTCCCTAGTTCATAATTATATTATTATCTAAAATTTTCCTTCTTTTACATATAGGAAATTACTATTAAGTATTATTTCTTATACCATTAATATTTCTGGGTAGATGTATACGTTTTAAGTCCACTTCTTTCTTCTACTTTAATGAAAAGAAAATTATTATTTTTTCACATTTAGTGGTGTGACACACGTGTTGAACTGGTTAGCGATTGAGAACATTCGATTGAACATATCTGAACTATAAATTTTCTGGTTGGAAGAAAAATGTAAAAAAGTAATAATAAATTTTAATAATTAATAACTACGAGTACCTTAAACGAATATAAACATTTTTCGTAAATTTTCTATTTTCAAAATGACCTAACAAAAACCACGCATTTATTTTAATCAAAATATTAAAATGGTGTGTGTTGAGAAAATATTATTATTCCTCATAACCGCTCCCTTTCAGTCTCTGTGTTGCCAACTGGCAACATAATTTTCAACAGACATTTATATATATTGTACAACTTTACAACGGTTTAGTAATTTGTTACCAATCGGCACTATCCATATATTTTAATTATATAATGAGTAACACATTTATTACCTCTATGGAAAGCCAAATATTTGTGTTTAAATTGTGTGTTTCAGTGTTTTTGTAGTTGTGAAATATTAGATATTTCTGAAGTTATTTTTGTTATTTTATCGGTATCAGTATTTGGTGGATTTTAATCAAAATAATCAAATAAAGGTATGTAGAATATCTATTGTATAATATCTTTTATAAATAAGTAATGTACAAAATATAAAAATTTTGTAAACATGTGTGTTGCCAATCGGCAACAAAATGACTATATGATTACAGTAATTTATTATTTTACTTTACTTTTTAGAAATGGCATCTAGAATGACAAATAAAGATATTTATGAAATTTTAAATGCGGATGATTCCGAATTAGATATTAGCGATTGTGAGAACGAGGAATCTTTATATGATAGATACATACAAGTAATTGAAGTAAGTTAGAAAATGTATAATTCTCAATATATTTACAAAAATATATATACACAAATATTGATTTTTTTGAATAATTTTTATGTGCAGGAGGAAAGTTCAGAACTGGATGTAGAAGCAGATGTTTCTGTGGAACAAACCTGCCAAGTATTTTCAAAATCAAGTGTCAATGGTATAAGAATTGTAGTTTCGAACGAATGCGAGATACAGTTGAAGTGACAGACATAAATGAACAATATGAATTATTGTTACCGATAAATTATTTTAGGAAATATGTAGATAGTTACATTATTGATAAATTTGTTTCATGCACCAACTTATATGCATGGCAAAAAAATGATTATGTCTTCAAACCTACGAACAAGAAAGAAGTACAATCATTTATAGGTTTGCATATTCTCATGGGTGTGTTACGATACCCAGAATAAAATTGTACTGGGATAATGCATTAAAACATCAAATGTTTGTTGATTCCATGTGTTGTAATCGTTTTTTTAAATTAAGAAATTACTTTCATTGTGTAGATAACACTGTAGACAGATGTGAAACTGACAAGATGTGGAAAATAAGACCTTTGTATAATAAGTTACAAAATCAATGCCAAAATTTGAAAATTGAAAAATATGTTTGTGTGAACGAACAGATCGTCCCATTTAAAAGGTCAGTCATGTGTTAAAGTTTATGTAAAAGGAAAACCACAACCATGGTGTATTAAAATATTTCTGTTGTGCGGACATAGTGGCCTCATTTATGATTTCATTATTTCTCAAGAGGGGACAACAGAAATAGATAAAAAAAAGAATTTGGAGTAGGAGGAGGTATTATTCTACATTTAACTAAAATATTAAATGGAACGCACCAGATTTTTTGTGACAATTATTTTACATCATATAAACTTATACATGAATGTACAAATAAAGGACTCAATATAACTGGAACTATCTGAACGAATAGATTTTGTAATCATCCATTTTTAAAAGAAAATTTTTTTAAAAAACAAGCCAGAGGTACCATTGAACAACTTGTTTCAAATGACAGAGTTGTACTGGTTCGTTGGATGGATACTAAACCTGAAATTTTTTTGGTGGTACTGTTACAGATAAAGTAAAAAGGTGGGATAAACGCCAAAAGTCTCACATTGAGGTATGCATTCCAGAAATTATAAAGGAATACAATGCTACAAAAGGGGTGGCGTGGATAAATTATACTTTTTAGTTGAAATATACCGAATCCGAGCAAAAACTAAAAAGTGGACACTCAAAATGATTTTCTATGCAATAGATTTAGCAGTAACAAATGCTTGGCTGGAGTATAAGAATTCAGCTACAAATTTAAATATTGACAAGAACAAAATTTTAGATCTTTTACATTTCAGATTACATGTAGCTGAAAGCTTAATTAAAGAAAATGTAACACCGATTAAAAAACGGGGAAGACCACGCGATAATGAAACAGAAACTAGCAGTTCAAAACATGTTGTTGAAATAAAACCGATACAAAATGTTCGAACAGATTCTGTCAGTCATTTTCCTATGCACTCCGAAAGAAGAGTACGTTGTAAAAATACTGGGTGTACAGGGATGAGCCGATGGTTTTGCAACAAATGTCGTGTACATTTGTGCCTTGAAAAAAACAAAAATTGTTTTTACAGTTTTCATTCTAAGTAATTTTTTGTAATTTTTTGTAATTTTTAATAATAAATTAAAACATTACTAACACACGATCTATTAATTTATTACAATGTGAAACAAACATTATGTTAGGTGACCTTTTCACATATGGCATTGCAAAGAAATCACACAGCAACAATCCGTTTTCCGGTTGGTACCAACATAAGGTTATTGTCGCGAATGATCGAGAGGGAGAGAGAGAGAAGTTTCAAGTGAAAATGAAGATTGAAAAACAAACAGTGTTCTGTACAACATACGTTAATACTTATTTTTTCTACTCACACTTGTACACATTCAAATATCAGTGATGGATGAAACATAAAATAAGAGAAGGAAGGAAGATTCTATTTCTTAGTATGGGCGAATAGACAGAGTGGGTCTTAAAAATTTATCTGTTTGGGGGATAAACTATTGTTCGATTTAAAATCCGCTTGATCCGATGATGGCCATTAACTAGGATATCGAACATAATTCGGCCGAGCTACCACTCGTCGAAATAGGAAGTGCAATCATTTATTTAAAAGCCATAAATTTTACTTTATTCAATCCTTGGAAGAAATGTGTTCCCAATGAACAAAAGAAAGATATATATACACACACACACACACATATATATATATAAAAATAATTCTGCCCATATTTTATATATATATAAATAATAGCAACTGATTTTACCCTTGGGTGTAACGATCATTTTTCCTTTGACATACCCACCCATTTACACACACACACACACACACGCAACATGAATTGCTTCCGCGTGTGTGTTTGTGTGATTGTATACCTATGTGGGTGTTTTTTCCGTATAATTTTGAACCTTATGGGCAATAGAATCTCTCATTCTCACTCACTCGCAGTCTATATATAGTGACTGTGTGAATACACACTTGTGTACATATGCATATATATATGCACTACCCGTTGTTTTTTGGTTTTTTGTAAAATCGGTTTTATTCTAAAAATCTATTTGGATACGAATCACAAATTATTAAAAACCATTATATACGTAACTACATCTGTTTTAATCATGTGGAATGTCGTTTCATAAATTTCCAAAGTTATAACATAAATGTTAGTTTTGACAAATATTAGAATGAGCATCCATAATTTTTTTTAATGAATCTTTGTACTTTTTCGATTAGATATTTTACCTAAAATAATCATTTCATTGATTAAACACTAATTTTCCGGAAATCCGACACCTTAAATCGAAACATTATCCGTGATAGAAAATTGTAATTATATTTACCAACACAAACAGCAAAATGTAAAATTGTAAGCTTTTGATATTTGAGTGGTTAATGCGATCGAGTTGAATGTTATAATAAGTAAAATAAAAAGATGATTATAAAATATTTCTAAATTTGTAATTTCCATTTAGACCATTTTAATTACTCAATATTATATATATATATATGTGTGTGTGTGTACACAAAACTTTAAGAAGTATATATTCAGATTATTAGTCTTTTTTTTATCTATAAAGTATATAATTTAAAGTACTTAATTTGGTATGATATTTCTAAGAATGTCTGATAATTTTGAGGAAGTACTGATAAAAAATTATATTGTATTATGAAATTAACAAGTGAAACATTTTAACTAAATTCGACAGTTTTTTTTAATTTTTACGCATATATATATATATATATATATATATATATATATATATATATAAATATATATATATATATATATATATATATATATATATATATATATATATATATATATATATATATATATATTTATTGACACACTTAACGCAACAAAACGAGTTTTGATAGGCGGGTGTAGGTATGTATACTTTTATATATTCACACATGCATATATATATTGCCGGAAGCCACCCCGTGTTTTAAAAATGTATTATATTACTACTAGTGTTGATATAGTGTTGTGCGTTGTAGTTTGCAATTGCCTTCCACGCGGTAATATTAGAATTATTTATATTTTTATTTTCCGATGACAATTTTTGTATCATCAATTGTATTCGAACTCGGCACCTTCCGCATAGAAACCCGTGTTCTCTAGCCACTAGACCATCCGGTCTATGTATATTTTACAGAGTATATTATGTTGCGTACAGTACACGTGGTCTTTTCCTGCTCAGATGTAGACTGCTGCACCATTCATCGGTCCATGAACAACGAATGAGCCTGAATCTTTCCACTCGTATTATAATCGACACTAATGTGTCTTCTAACGTTACATCTGTTCTCGAAGTGATAAAGGGGATACAGTCATTTTTTTAATAATTAACTGTACAATTTTGAACTAAATTTTAAATATAATTATTTTTGTTCGAAATTTCATTAATTTTGACCTTAGGGGACTTATTCATCATATCAGCAGTAAATTTATATTTGCTAAGTATCTAATAAAGTCTTTTATTATTATTATTATTACTATTACTTTTTAATAAAACAAACATGGTGGAATGAATTTCACTAGATTAATTTCAATTAATAAAAAGTAAAAGAAACTTTTATACTTTAAAAATGAATTTTGAGTTTAATTTACCATTAAAAAACATAAATTTATTATGAGACAATAATATATGATAAACTAAACTGAGAATAATTAAACCACTATCACCAATAAATAAATTTTTAATCAATGAAGTTTGTGTAATTTACTTACCACTGATTTTTCTATATTGCGTTCAGATAATGATTCGTGGTTATGCGGCCTTTCGCTAATCCGTAGTACTTCTGTTATAGCGATATTTGTTTTTAATCCCACATTACATTGTAAATTTACACAGACCCACGATAAATTAGACTCTGTGCACCGATTCCGACGTAACGCGTATTTAAAATTATTATAAATAATACATTGTTTACCTTTAAGGCCTTTCGTAACAATTAACGACATATTTTATTTAAAATTTAATTAAAAATCTAAACAAATCAGAACACAACTAAGCTTCGAAAATTAACACAGAAAATCATGTCTATCGTCTCGGCACGTATGTGTATTTTCTATTCCTTAAAAATTAGAACATCTTCCTTAGCGTACTTGATGTGTTACGTTCAGTGATGAACATAATTCGGCCGAGTAACTACCTGCGAAAATACGAAATGCTATAAATTATTACTTTAACTCAAAAGCCATAAATTTTATTTCATTGGATTCTAACGAGAAATGTGTGTATCATTTATCAGAAGAACGATATATATATATATATATATATATATATATATATATATATATATATATATGGTGCGTCCCATAAGTTCTGGGACTGGTGCTCCCAAACCCACAAAAAATTCAAAAAATTTTTTAACACGATTTTTATTCAAAGTAGTCTCCCTTAGATTTAATACAACTAATAGCGCTATCTTTGAACTTATTTAAACCCTTAGAAAACGCTTCGGCTTCGATCGCTTTGAGTCGGCATTATAGAATGCGGCATTTACATTGATGCCCTGATGAACAAATTCTTTATGGATAATACCTTTTGAATTAAAAAAAAACGATCAACATCACCTTGACTTCCAATTTTTAAAACGAAGTTTCTTGGGTTGCGGCGAATCTTTGCGCACCATTCCGCACTTTGACGTTTTGTTTCGGGGGTCATATGCAAAACACCAACTCTCGTCTCCCTTGATTATTTCCTGAAGAAAAATTGGATCTTGTTCGGTCATTTTAAGGACGTCGTCCCCATGAGAAACTCGCTGCTGTTTTTGGTCGTCTGTCAGCGAATGTGGAACAAAGTGCGCGCACAGCTTCCTCTTCTTTAAATCGTTCGTTATAATTCGTTGAACAATTGTTTTCGGAATACCAGTGAGGTCTGCCACCAACCTACAGCCAGCTGTTCGATGTTCGTTCAACATAGGGGCGACACGAGCGATGTTGTTAGACGTTTTCGTGGTGCAAGGCCGCCCTTTCCACTCCGCGTCCTTAATTGACTCTCCTATCCGACGCAAACGCACTAAACCATCGAAATGCTGTAGTACGACCTACTACAGACTCACCATAAGCTAATTTTAACATATCATACGTTTCCGTCTCATTTTTTTCAGCTTTAAAACAAAATTTAATCGCGGTACGTTGTTCGCGATTTTCAGCCATGACGCACGTAACCAACTATGTCGTATAAAGTAACACCAAAACTGGAACTAATCTTCTGAACGCTTTAAAAATTTAACTATCTGTAGAAAAAAGATATAGAAACAAGTTCGTAAATTTTCGCGAAGAACGCGCCACTAGTTTCGATTTGACAGTACCCGTCCCAGAACTTATGGGACGCATATACGAGTATATATCGGTTTTCAAATAAACATTCAAAAACCAAAAATTATAATCATTAATAATGGGGCAGAAGTTTCTTCAGATATAAATGGATTCCAAGTAGTGAAAGATTTCATATATTTAGGTTCTTTAATATCCAGCGACGGCTGCTCTATAAATGAAATTAAAAGAACTATTAATATGAGTCGCGCTATAGTCCATAGGTTAACTAAGGTATGGAAAGATTCGCATTTATCAATGACCACTAAAATTCGAATAATGAAGTCGTTAATTTTCTCTATTTTGACATATGGTTGCGAATCTTGGCCTATCAATAGAAAATAAGAAAATAAAATACAAGATTTCGAGCTACGATGTTGACGGAGGCTATTAAGAATATCGTAGACCGAAAACATCACGAATAAGATAGTCTTGCATAGAATAGGCGAAAAATACAGTTTATTGTCTGCAATACGGATACGAATTTTGCGCTATTTTGGTCACATTACTAGGTGAAACGTTCTGCAATTTGAAAAATTAAGATTGGAAGCCAGACCACCCGGTAAAACACAAAAAGGAATCCCGCATCGAATTTGGTCAGATCAAATATTGGATTTAACACGACGTCCTATGGAATATAATGACAATTTATCATCATCATCATATATATATATATTGATTTGGATGTAACGATCATTTTTTGCTTATACATACATATATACATATACATATATATATATTGCGTTATTACGTTATTACGTAATGTCTATCTGAACCCACTACTGGGTGTATGCTTTCCCCAAACGTTTCCAAAGTTGCCTATCTTGTTCGACGCGCATCCAATTGATTCCGGTTACTTTCACAATGTCGTCCCACCATTTTGTCATGGGTCTTCCTTGCCTCCGACGATGATTAATCGGTCACCTCTGCAACATGCGCTTGGTCCATCTTCCATCTGTTGCCATTTCAGTTTAGCTATGCGTTCTACTGCGTCTACCAATTTCGTTTGTTGTCTAATCCGTGCAATACTTTTACAATCCCGGAGTCTGATATTCAGCATGACTCTTTCGTGCGCCGTTTGAGTTTTCCTAATTTGTCTAATCATTTGTATTGTAAAACTTCACGTTTCAGCTCTATATGTTAGAACTGGCAGCACACACTGGTTGTATACTTTACTTGTTAAACTATTCGGTATTTCTTTATTTTTAAATACACTGCTTAGTTTTCCGAATGCAATCCAGGCTAAAGATGTTCTCCTTTTAGCTTCCAGTTGCATACTCATTTTCTTTTCCACCGTAATTTCTTGTCCCAAATACACATATTTTCCTACAGTTTCTATTTTTTCACCTATATATGTATATTTATCTCCCTTGGGGCATGTGTACTTGTACAGCTGCTCTCGAGGATTCAGAGCTGCAACAGGAACGGGGTGCGTCCACAGGTGGCGAATAGTGGAACGGACTACAGATATGTAGGTTAGATGCGAATAAGACATAAGTCGAATAAGCAGTCGCAGACCAACAGCAGCTACTGGCGGAAAGCCTCATGTTCCAGTAGTGACATGGTAAGGAGACATTAAGTATAGGGAAGACATTTTATCCTTGATGAAGACAAGTAAAAAAATTATTTTAATCGGCGATTTAAACTCCAAGCATTTGGAATAATTTAATAATAATCAGGCTGGCAACGTCTTACTTAGTACTTCTCTAACAAATAATATACAAATATTAGCACCACTAGAACCTACATACTTCCCACCACCTGGCTCTCGACCTAGTATTATTGATTTAGTTCTCGTTTAAAAATATCAATACAACGCTGCCCATTTCAGTTAACTGTTTATCCTCCAATCATAACCCAATATTTATAATCGTCAAAACTGGCAACATACTGCAGCAACCAGTTCGTAAAACATTTAATTTTAAAAATGCGAACTGGAATTTCTTTAAGCTGATAATATAAACTTAAACCTACCTACTTTGACCGCTGTCTCACCACTCTGACGAACTTGATTCATGAAGCTATTGCCCTTTCTGTTCCTATTAAGCAGAATGTTTCCGATAAATCTTCGACCCCTTTATATATAACTTCCATAATTAAAATCAAAAATATTGTCAGAAGATCATATACTAAAAGTCGTTCACGTACTGATTCACAAAATATTAAGAAATTATTAAATCAACTTTCGATTTTAGTTCGATATTTACTAAATAAACATAATAATGAAAAATTTAGTAAAATAATTTGTAATCTTTCTGTTAAAAATAATAGCCTTTGAAAGGTATGTAAACAATATACACAACACCATGAAGGGTATTATCTATAAAATGATTGTTACCAGGTTTCTCAATTATCTAATTAAACTGATTAATAGTTACTTAAGTAATCGATCATTTTATACCATTATAAATAATGCGAAATCAGGTAGCAAAACCCTGTTCTGCCGGCGTTCCTCAAGGTAGCGTGCTGGGGCCATTCTTATTTAGATTTTCCATGCATGATTTCCCGCATATAAATAAAATTGAGGTTGCCTTATACGCTGATGACACAGCGTTGTACTGCAGTTCCTACAGGCCAAGTATTATCAGTAATAGGTTACAATCCAGTGTTGATCGTGTAATTAAGTATTTTTCTAAATGGCAAATTGCTCTTAATCCTTTCAAAACGAAAGCAATTTTCTTCACTCGTCGAAGACCGTTTTTACCGACCAGACTTTATGTCAGTGGCGTTGATATAGAATGGTCTGACCAGATACGCTATCTTGGTGTCATTTTAGACAAGAGACTAACGTTTTCTAAGCATATTGACCATGCATCATTGAAGACAAACAGAGCAATCTGTTCAATTTATCCCATTTTCAAACGTAAATCTCACTTAAATATTAATAAATTAATAATCTACAAATCAATCAGTAGGCCTATTTTAACATATTCTTGTCCAGTTTGGTCTTCAGTCTCAAATGCTAGTTTTAATCGACTGCAATTAGTCCAAAATCGATGTCTTAGATGTATCCTCAACGTCCCCGTATACACTAAAATTTCATATATGCATAGTGCTCTGTAGATACCATATGTAAAAGACTATATCCTCAAACTATCCCAAAAATTTTTTCTCAATTGTAGTGTGCACCCTAATAATTTACTTCCAGCAATAGGAAATTACGATTCCAGGGAACTAAGTATTAGATATACTAAGTATAAGCATCGACGCATTAAACGTAATGTATTATTCCCATAAAGTTATAATTTGTTTGCTTTCGTTTCCATTACTTATAAATGATATTACATATTCGTTATATAATTAAACTTATATTTATTATTTTTTAAATTACCGCTTTTCAGTTGTGATGGTTTTTTGTCTGATTTTTCCATCAATACTATTTTCATCTTGTATATTTATTATTTACCAGTTTATATTATTAGAATTTTTACTTTCATAAATGGAGAGGGCATTTGTTCCGGTACATTTATTAAATATTATTATAACTTTTTAATATAATGCCAAATATACGCGTTTTACATTTACATTACATTTACACGAGAATGTAGATGGGCAGCTTGAGGAACTGTCTACTAAAAGTCTGCATAAATCCAATGACTGTCTCCCCCTTGGCGAGTTTGGGTCACCATAAAAACCCTACATCGTTACCTCCTCAGTAACAAACCGCTGCCTTGTGAGTATGATATTAATCCAAAGGCTAGGGTGCCACCCCAAAATGTGGTATTTCCATCTCCTTTTCCTTCCTTCCTTCCAAAAACCCTACATCATTACCTCCTCAGTAACAAACCGCTGCCTTGCGAGTATGATATTAATCCAAAAGCTAGGGTGCCACCCCAAAATGTGGTATTTCCATCTCCTTTTCCTTCCTTCCGTCCATCTTTCTTCTTCACCCCCTTTCTTTTGATTCCCTCCCCTTTTTCTCAGCATACGCCGCATTATGTTTCTGGTCATCTTCCACTGGTTACCACTGGGTAAAAACATATATGGTTGCACGGTTTTGTGCCCTGCTTCTACATTATCAATTCACGCACAACTTTCTGCATATTTCTATTCTTTCCATTCTTTCCTTTCACTTCTCTTACCTCCTTTCCTTTCATTTATTAAAAAGTCCTGTAGCGATTAAACATGGCGGTGGGGACAGGTATGGAATCACTAGAAGTCTTTAGCCATATCTTTGCATTCAGGCGGCAATGACCTTTGGTCGTTTCTGTTCTGGATATAAGACGACAGACAAGTCCGACAGCAGTTATTGCATGAAATCAGCTCTATTTAGAAATCGTCCTACTTGCCCTATGTCAAGGGACAGACCTAGAAAAGATGGTCTAAAAATGGTTCGTCCTTAGCTAAAACCTGTTCGGATTACCGCAATCAGAGGGATCTCAATTCACGCGGTCAAAACATTAAAGATAAAAAGTTGAACTTACGAATTGGAACATGGAACATACGTACCTTATTGGATGCCGGAAATTTAACTCGCCCTGTGCGAAGAACAGCATTACTAGCGACACAGCTCAGCAGATATAATCTTGATATCGTTGCTCTCAGTGAAACCAGGTTAACAGGTGAAGGACACCTTACAAAAAATTATTACACTTTCTACTGGAAAGGAACCGATAACCCAAAGTCGAGTATGCGCGTTGTGGGTTTTGCAATTAAAAACAGCTTGATTGGCAGATTAAAAGAGTCTCCGAATGGAGTAAATAATATAATGATTATACTCCGATTACAGTTAGATAAAGCACAATATTTGATAATGATATCTGTGTATTCACCAACTTAGAATGCATCAAATCAGGAAAAGGGAAAATTCTACTATCAGCTAAGAGACGTCCTAAGAAAACTACCCATGACAGATAAAATAATACTACTAGGAGACTTCAATGCTCGTGTTGGAAATAGTCACCTACTGTGTTCTGGTGTACGAAACCAAAATGAAAATGAAAATTCCATCTTGGAATTGGTACAGAGTACGATTTGGTCATTACGAATACATTATTTAAATCGAAGGAAAAATATAAAACTACAGCATGGAAACATTGGCATCTCCTGGGTTATATAATTGTGAAACAATCAAATATTTCAGAAGTTACCCTGATATCGTGGAGCCGATTGCTGGACAGATCATAGGCTTGACAAATTAAAATCAATAAACGACGCTTCTATCGTAATGTAGTAACAGAACCAAAAATATAAAAAATTAGACTAAATGCTGCATGCTTAAAGAATAAATATAATCAAGTAGAACTTCTAACAAAAATAAAAGGCATATATCTGAATAATTGTAGTGTTGAAGAACTTTGGACTTATATCAAAAACGTGCTTTTGAATGTAGGCGAAGAAGTCTACAGTACGAAAAACATTAAAAACTTAGACTGGTTTACTGAACACCAAAGTGAAATATCACATGAAAGCGAACATGGGTGCTATACAGGAGACAGATAAAACAATTGGAACACTTTCATCAACAGTTTCTACGGCGATCATTAAAAGTTAACTGGGATGGTTTTGTATCAAATCGTGACGTTCACCGTCGTAGTGGAAGTAACTCTATAGAACAATTATTAGCTGCAATACAACTCCTCTGGATAGGCCATGACAGCATGCTTCTGAAAAGAATATTGTATGGAGAAATAATTCAAGGTAAACAGAAACAAGCAAGGCCACGCAGGAGATACAAAGATCAAATACTGGAATTAGTCAAGTTAATGGAATTGGACAGTAACTTGGAACACCTGGCAACAAATAGACTGCATTGGAGAACAAATTGCGTCAAGAACTGCGAGGTCATAGTTGACATCGCAAAGCAAAAGAAGCAGGCAAAATTAAAAGCATCAAAAGTATCTGTACCTTGCAGCTGTCCTATTTGTGGTCGTATTGGACTAATCTCACACATTCGTATTAATTTCCTCCTGCTATCATTCTTTTCCTTATGCAGACGACTTAATTCGGATACGAGTATCGGTATTATTCTTATATATATATATATATATATATATATATATATATATATATATATATATACGTATATTCATTTTTTGTTGGCGCGTGTGCATTTGTGTGGATATATACCTACGTAAATGTTCATTCCGTGTATTTTGAACTTTAATGGCAATAGATAATAATCTTCTCTCTCTCGCTCTCTCCCTCTTTCTTTATCTACCTATCTATCTATCTATCTATCTATCTATATATATATATATATATATATATATATATATATATATATATATATATATATATATATATATAAAAAATATATATATTATATATTACGACGATCGTTGTATGTTCACGTAGCGATAACTTAATTTATCAATTCTGGAAATGAGGATTAATATTTAATATAATCGATGTAACGGAAAATATGTAATAATTTAATTATTTAGTTAAAATAAAATATTTAATTTGACGCTCGCTAGCCTATTAATCATGAATGTACATACGTGTTGTTATAATTACTATTATAGTAAAATACCGGATTTGAGATGTGCGTGTTATACAAATAGTGTAGTTAGCTGAAACGCACCTACGATCACAAGGTAAGTGAAAAAGAAAATTGAGCATGCTCAAGCTCCTCCGGTGACGTACAACCGGCCGAGTGACGACGAGTAAGAGGCGACAGAAGATGTTGAAGAGGTTGTTAGTTAAAGGTTTGCTAAAAAAAAAAAGATGAAGAGGCAGTAAGCCAAGAAAAAGTTAATGAAGAAGTCAGTGAGGAGTTGCTGGTTAAAAAGGAAAGACGAGTTACCCTTTAGTCATGTCGCTATTCGGAGCTAACCGAAAGGAAAGATGGTCGGCGAGATGCAGACATCACGAATCTGGTAAGTTTGATCTATAAATATATTATTCGTTAAAAGATGTTATTTTATTTTATTTATTCAATCCGCCGAGCAAGAGTAAAAGTATGTCGACTTTTATTGCATGATCGTCGTCAACATAAAAAGGTTATTCGCTCGTCGAAAACATGTAATTATAATTGATTTATAACTTGACGAGATTTATATTTTTTTTGTCGGTTTATTAATGATTTGAATTGTCTTTCACGTAATAAATTATTTCTTCATTAACACCGCGTCATAGTTTATTTCTGTAAGTGAAAAAAAATTCAAACATGTCAAAAATTTTGGCTACTATTATCAAAGATCCTACTCAACAACAACAACAGCAGCAGCAACATAACCCTCCAGCTTGTGATCTTCTCTTTTGCAAGATAAATCCTCCATCATGTAACAATGAAGACCTAGTGCCAGAAGAATATCCTTCTCTTTCTATAATAGAAGATAATAGCAGCTCGTGTACTTCTGTCAAATCTAAACAAAATAAAAGTACCCACTCTAAGGCATCACTGAGTTCCTCAGGAAACTCTCTTGTAAATAATAATGAGCTACGAACACCTGCTCAAAAACAAAAAAAAAAAAGGAAATGACAAGCCATCTAATTCTACACCAATGGTCTTTCTGAAGGTTAGTTGTCCTCACACCAGGATCTTAATCTCTCATTAAAAGCAACCTTGAAACGTCTAGTGTCATACTTCGAATCCAATAAAAGTATAACCCTCATTTTCTAAACTTTCTCTATTCTATGATATGTGTAAAATGAAAAGTGGCAACCCGACAGAAATAGTAAAAGAGTTCACAGCAGATATTGAAGGTCTAATTACCCTTCTTAAGAACTGTTATCCTTTACTAAAAACCAGAAGCTTCACAATTCAGTTCACCAAAATAATCAAAGCTCTTTCACCTCAAGTAGCGCAATGAGTACTCTAATTTTCAACTGGAACTGCGGTAGCTTTTATGTCCAGTATAAAGAACATAGACTTCTTATTCCACCTATCGGCAAGCTATCGTTTGTCTACAATAAACCCGGCTAAAACCTAACCAAAATCCTATCATCCCCTCCTATAATATTATCAAATCCATTCTTCCTTCTGGTCAATATGTGCATGGATGAGTTTTACCAGCAATTCGAGATAACATCCTCTTTCAACAAATCTCTCCTAACACAAGTCTTCAATTTGTATCTATCCGCATACAAATGGAACAACCTTTTACACTTTTCTCCTTATAAAGATCTAACATAAATTAATGGACCATTTTGTGTTCTTTTTATTCTCGGTAATAGTTGTGGAAAATTACAATCAAATAAACGACAGTGTCGAAAATTCGGGAATTATATCCACTGTAGAAGCAAAGAAACTCTGACAATAATTCGTTTAAAAATAATGATTTTATTTCTTAACACGAAGGTTCGTTTAATACATTTTGTATTATCGCAGATTTATCCTTATAAGAATTCTCATAACTGATCCACCTTGTGTCAAATATAAAATTAATCACTCCCTGTGTAATAGGCAATGATTCTGTTTTAAAAACAAATTTTTTTAATGCATATTATCAGTTTTATCATTACACACCAACTTAATTTTATCTATTTCTTGGTAAATCTGATCCATTTTATCCATTACCTTGCTGTCCATTTTCATCAAAAAATATTTATCATTAACTACACACACTGTATGGATGATTACGTTATCTATATTACTTCAAACAGAAGTATTTATTCACATTTATATTTTGGGTACTTACTATAAACTTATATTTTAATAAGTTCGTTTACGTATGTATGTACCTGACAAGACATGGATATATGTGTGTTTGTATATATGATTTAATATGTAGTGACTAACATCCAAGACTAAAACATCGGAATATATATATGCACACGCATGTATACACATTTGGAATTATATAACGCATATATTTGAGTTATAGTAAATATTTTAAACTGATGAATATATAAGAAAGGATAATAATTGTAATAAATTTTATAAAAATTTTATAAATAAACGACATTCAGGAATTATTATTTACTCATATTAATGATTATTAATTTAAATTTAAAAGTATAAATTATGTGTAGGTATACATTATATATATATATTCGGTATGATTTAATTTCATATGTATACATATAATTTGCATTTATTTTATTATGCGGTAATAAGAATGTAATCATGATGTAAACTAATCTATTTTAATTTATTTCTCAAGTTTCGTAAAAAAATTTTATTACTTTGAATAATTAAGATTTGTTGATTTATCGGCAGTCCTCTAATAATTTCATTATATAAAAACTAATATAAATGAACTTTTAATTTTTAACTAAATTATTTTTGGATTTTTAATATCTTACTAAATAAAAATCAAATGCTAATGGTAATATATATAATGTTTAGAATGGTATAAATTGATAGCTTCAATCGCTTGCATTGCTCATTACTTTCATTCATTCAATTCATCGGTTATTGAACGTGTTTTATTTAGCAACAAATATTTATGTCTGCTTGCATGTTATAGAACTTCTTAAATAATTTATATAAGTACGAATATACTATTAATTAAAATTTATATAAATGGAAATTGGGTACGATACTTAAAAAATAAATATTCGCGATTAGCCATATTTGAAGTGGTGCAAACGGTTAAAAGTTATAAAGATTATGGTACAATGTGGGATAACAGTAGAAAACAACTTAAAGTTTTGTAATCACTTCCATAAAGTAAAAAATGGAATAAACAAAGT